>JARHVA010001798.1:482500-887500 GCA_037957365.1 Torreya grandis | reverse complement strand
AAGAAAGGTCTTATGAATGTTTACCTCATTCTCCATAATCTCTAGTTTATTTTGATTTTGAGAAATATCCTTAAAATAATTTAAATCAAAGTCTCCCTGAATGTGAGAAAGAGGATCCCCTATTTGTACTTTGATGTGGCCGTTCTTCCCTTTGCTACCTATATAATTCAGATTTATGCCTTCCCTATTTCCAGATAAGTGAGTATTAATTTATGTATCATGTTCCTCAAAATTAAGCTAGTCTAACTCATTTTGATTATTCTTTTAAACCCCATTGTCCTTGTCCATCTCCTCAAGATCAATTATTGCATCTGAATCCTATAACATGTGTTCATTGAAAAAACACTCTTTCTTATATTTTACCCTACCATTTTCTTCACTATTCTTTGGTTTAGGTTTGACACTACTCCTTAGCATCTACTTAGGAAGTATGGAGGCTAAGACATTGACCTTAACATTTTTCCTTTTAGAAATCAAATGCTATAGAACAGGGTTTTGAGCTTGGAAAAACTTATATATGAGGAAAATTATTGCATGGTGTAATGGCTCTGATTTCTTACCCATTTAGACTTATTTGAATAAATGTTATATGGAATACAAGATATAAAATAGAATACTCACAAGAATATTATGCCTCATATAATTCAAGAAAGGGAGATGGTAACAATGCACCACTTTATATCTACCATCCAAAGTTACATACCTGATTATTTTCTCCACCACATCATTAAATGGAATAGGAAAGTCCTCTTTTTTGAATCCTCCTTGGAAAATTTTAAGCTTTTCATCCCCCACAAGAAATTTTTCCTTTTCGTACTTGAGATCATAGTCAATTTAATGTATCTATTTTCTTCAATTTCTAGCCCAATAAACCTTGAAATCAACTCCTCTATGATTATAATATAGATGTTCCTAATTTTGACCACTGAATCTACACAATTTTTTACAATTTTTTGGGATAGATAAGTATTGTATCCACATATACAATCTAATTGTTAACCCCCCTATATGCAAAAATTGCCATACCTCTACCTTTATTTTTATGTGATCCACATTCATTGGTTCCACGTAGTTTAAATCTCCTCCCATGGACAAATACCTATTCAAAACCTTACCAAAACCCATAATTTTAATACTTATAAATTTAATGAATTTTCTATTAGAAATATCCTTTACATAATTACAGAGTTGGCTAAATGTTTAATGATGACGAAAAGAATACCGTTTGAGGATATGATTATGAATGTCATAATAAATCATCATAATTAAACACACATTTCAAAGCTTATTATTATGTGCCAATGCTTATCTAATATCTAACCCCTACATAAATTAATTTATTTTGTCTTTACTGATAATATCATTCATATGATTGGGATGAATGTCCATTTTATGCCAAACTTTAAATTTCTTTGTTTCTACCCCTTTATTAACAAATGAATTAGCAAGCATATTACCCTCTCTATATGTGTGTTGGAAGATTACTTTTTCAAACCCTTTGATTATTTGAGTAATTTCATATATTAAATGTTATATAGGCCAGGCAACCAAAATCTTCTTATTGAGATAGTTAATGATAATTAGTGAATCTCCCTCAATACAAATGAATCTACAACCCAACTCAAGAGCCACCTATGCCCCCAAAAAGGATATTAAAGCTTCATATAAATGATTAGATTGGAATCCAATGCTTATTTTATAAGATGAAATAAGATCTCCATGATGGTCCTAAATAACCCCTCCACCTCTTGAAAGCCCAAGGTTTCCTTTAGAAGACCCATCAAAATTGAGTTTTACCCAACTTGGTTGAGGATCCAACCATCTTATCGATTTTATCAAGGATATCTTGGGATCCACCAAAATAATGTTGTCAAGGTTAAAATTCCATTCTTTATCAATGATTTCCTCAAAGGAAAAGAAAGGATGCCTTTTTCCCTACCTTATATTTTTGAAAATTTTAGATAAGAGGGAACCTATTTTATTAGATACTCTAATGTATGAGATTTATTTTTTCCTAAATATTTTTTCTGTTACATTCCTTAAAAAATCCCCATATAAATTAAAGGAAATCCAAATTCTAAATCCCCTTGAGTTATTGGTTAACAAAGGGACAATACCAAGCCTATCGTTCCTCCATTAGAGATGAAGGAAGGACCTGAGAAAATTTGGATATTTGAAGAAGAGAACCCCAAATGTGGAAATAAAATATACAGTCAAATAAGATATGATTAACATATTCCAAATAATTCTCACAACACACTTAATTACCACATGAAGACTTCTTTTAGTTAGATTATCCAATGTAAGAATTTTATTTTAGGCACTCAACCAGTTGAAGATGTTGATTTTTGGAATTAAATTTTTATTCCAAATCTTACCCAAAGGATTTCTGCTATCTATTAGATTTTTAAGCTTCATATATCTAGAATTAACTTGATATATTCCATTTTATGAATAAATCCAAATTAATTCATCCTCCCTTTGTGTATTTGTAATATAGTTTCCCTTAAGAATAAAATTAAGATCATGAATAATAGTTCTGAAGCAACATTATCATTATCAAGGGTTAAATGTTTCCACCTTTTTTACCATTGCAAACCTTCATATAATCAGCCACCATATCCCCAAATATAGAATATATTGAAGGAACAACATGATGCCAAGGAAAAAGAGTCTCCAGTGAATGGTTTAGAAGCTAATGATCCTTCTAAAATATTATGTCATGACCATTACCTAGCTTCCACTTATAGACCTTGAATAAAGTATCCCTATTCTTTAAAAATAAATTCTAGATTGTGGAACCTTTGATAAAAATTGGTTTATAAAGGAAGGATATAGGAGATTTTTAACCAAAATATTTAGCATAGAAAATGCTTGCTTAAAGAGAAGGTTCTTTGAGAAGCTTCCAACAAAGCGTAGAAACTAATGCCTTGTTCATAGAGGAAATGAGACCTTGTTATGTTGGATTTCATAGGATGAATTTAATGTCTATTCACTCCTAATTATTTAATGTTTCTTTCATAAATAGATATATTTTATATTGTTCAATTAACTTAGGGATTCCATTTGAATATTGAATTCATATTGGAAAATGATCAACCCTTATAATCTTCTAGAACCTAAAGAATGATATTAGGTAAGAACATATAAGTTTTTTTTTCCTGAATGGAAGTCATACGTATTATTACTTGAGTAAAGGTTGTGATTTAATCATAAGAAACGACATAAGTGATTTTAAGAGTATATTGTAACTAGTTGTACCCTTTAAAGGAAGTAGGATCAAAACCATTCATATATGTTTCCAAGCTATGTAAGCAAACCTTGTTAGAATTTGATCCAAGAAACATCCCTTGTGGTATGAGGATGGGAGGATAGCATTAAGAATAAGGAAACTAAGTTATGCAAAGGCATTTTGAGAATTGATTAAGCTAGTATCTTGATGTTTTGGCCCAGTGTTCTCTAGGACTCTTTAGGATGAATATAAAAAAAAGAGATTCTAGATTATTTTAGGATCTATTAATAAACAAATATTAGTATTAAAATATTTCAAGATTGATAAAAGAACTAGAGGAATTCATATAGTTTCATCTTAATAAACTAATTGATAAAAATAAAAGAAAAGAAAAAATTTTCCCATAATTTTAGATGTCAATTATTGGGTATTACATTTTGGTATCAAAGCCTAGTTTCCAAACACTAAGAGATCTAAGATGTTTAGCTTCAATTTCTTCTAATTAAATTTAATTTTGTACCATTTTAGTATGTCACATGGAGATAATATGGGTGGTTTATATGATAAGAATCATCAAGAACCATCACTAAAGCAACTGATGCAAGTAAACCAGTGGATTATATCGACCCTTCAATACTTAGTACACATGTTGTAGGAGAGATTGTCATGGAATAAATATCTACCTAAAGGGGCCCCTAATTGTTAATGATATGTGCAAAAACCCATGCAGAAACACCCATCAAGAATATGCCAACCATGTTGCACTTGAGTCTATAAAAATAGGCAGTCACAGGTGTCAGTTGGACACTCTCACTTTCCTTATGACATGGCTCACTCTTTTTCTAGTAAATGTGTTACCTTGATTAAGAAGTCCAATTTAATTTGAGTATGCAAGCATGCATGATGAAGACCAGCAAAGACCCCTAGTGTAGGGCCAATTTAACAATTAGAGATCCTAACTGCTAAAGTATCTTATATGGGAACATGTTATCTATACAAGATTGTGGGTCATTTTGATAAGCATTACCCAGGTAAGGTTCATCTAAAATTTGAATTGATAAAGGATGGATGTGGTGGGTGGATTTTAAATGATTCAAATTTTGAAAAGAAACATGTTTTAGATCATGAGGCACTAGGGGTAGAACAATCAAATGCTTGGATTGGGGCAAATTGGGAAATCAAATTTTGTAATCCTTGGCTTTTATATAGTAGACTGGTGTTGTAATTCCCTTTCTTATTTATGAAAATTTATTCATGTTAATGAATTATGTTTGGACAAACGCTTTCCCTACTTATATATTACCCTTGAAATAAATTGATAATAATAATAGAGTAAATAAAATAACATAATTATCACCCCAAAAGTGGGAAAACCCTAAATAGTATTATCTTCCTTAGTTAGGCATGCTCATGATGAGGGAATACCTTGGGTTCATAACGTTTATGATAGTTTGTCTAGAATAGGTAGTTTCACCTGGGTTGTGATTATAGAACCCTGTGGGCAATGAACATTGTGAGGTGACCCTTATCTTTTTGCTTTACCATTTTATCCTTATATGTGTTGTGCTAAATAAATTGTGATAGCATATTACATATATGTGTTGAGGGTTACAAAACCTTGTTTTATCTGTACCACACCTGGTAGAGAATGATGAAGTATTAATTATTTTCTATCTTAAAGAGTAGTATAGTCTATACACAGTATCATTTTTGAGGCAATGATTTGGATCATATTGATATTTAGATAATTTTGGCATATGATAGTTATTGATAACTTCTATATGTGACATAGACAAATTTTTTTGTCATTACTTTGGCCATATAATTTTAGATGATTATGTTTTAATAAAGTTATTCTCCACCATTTATGCTATTTGACAGTGATTGGTTATAGGGAAATCAGAGAGGTAATCCAATATTTTTACATTTGGTACTTTTATAGCACTATGATTTTGTAGATGGGAGTTGCTTAGTTGATTTTTATTATGACATTATTACATATGATAATGTACAGTTACTATATTAGCTTTGGGAGGTAATTTATAGGTATTACTCTTACCTCTGGTAGGTAATAGACATTATTCCTCACACCTTTGGGAGGTGATTGAGATGCCTCAAACCTTTCGAAGGTAATCAAGATGCCTCATACCTCTGGGAGGTAATCGAGATATATTTTACCTCTAGGAGGTAATTAAGATTACTTTTATTCCTTCTCCCCTTGGGTGACTTGTAAATTCACATAGTGTTTGTGATGTGATATGTATTTTGCTAGTGTTTTATGGATTATTTTTGTTTGACTGAAATTATTATTATTTATTTGATTTGAAACCAACATCTTTCTTGTCTTCATATGTTTTAATCAATGGACCGATCATGGAAATTATTGTTAATATTTAAAACTTGGATTTATGGATTTATCTTTTTCATTTGAGATCACTTTGTCTCATTTTTTTTGTTTATGATCTTACATGATTGATTGATTTTTTAATCTATTTTAGTGATTTTTGTGTTGGTTTTACATATGTTCATAATGTACATTAATATTACATTGATGGCATGGTATAGGGGAGGAGAAGTAGCTTAGGATATAACTAGTGAGTCATGATGGGAACTAGTCACTTTGGTTCATGATACCATCCTCCCCACCCCAAAAGACATAGTGTTTTATATATATGTGTCCCTTATTAAGATACATGATTCTTTTAGGAGGTCCAAATAGTTTACATGAGATAACACAATGACTTCTCAGTTATTCCAATAGTGGTATTGCTCTATTTTAATGATGTTAGATGTTTTGATCCAATATGTTGTTGTATGGTTCAGTATGGTTCAACTTGGTTTAGCATTTCAAGTTGGTAAATATACTCATGTGTTTTAGAGGGCACTAGATATTTGAATTCAGCTTTGCCAATATTTTTATTTATGATTTAATATGGCTCAGTTTATTCAATTTGATCTAGATGGTATGACCATGGTTACATATCTTAGAAGTATAATTTTTGACTTGATTGGCTCTCATTAGTCTTCTTTCAGTATAGTTTAGACACTAGATGGATACTAAATCTTGTATGCTCATATTAGTGGATTTTCATTTTCAGTGGAACTGATAGATTTGTATGACAATATGAATTACATCAAATTGACTTTGTTCTCGCTTACTCATTCCCAAAAATATTCATGTTTTAGTCAAAAACTTATGGTATTGATTAGTGTGAATTAATTGAGAAACATGTCTCAGTTGGTAATAAGGCTCAGTTGATGGCTTGGCTCAGTATGGTAGTGTGGTTCCACATTAGATAACTTCTTGGTTTTGCACTTGCATTTTCACCATGATTGGACCTATTAATTACATTGTATGCACACCTTGGGATGGCATTAAGATGCTTAATGTGATATTTCAATAGATAGTTATTGTACCCTTACGTTATAGAGGTTTTTATAGCATCATTATGTGGTTTCAGTTGTTGTGACTATTTGATAGGTAGCATTTCATTGTAAGTGGGTATATACCACTTAGTTTATACCCATAGAGTCATGTGGATCCCCACTTAAACACACACAAGATTATCTTTGTCTATTAAAGGTTAATTAACTAGGTAGATTTATTTGACGTTTTACTTATCTTTAGAGTGTAATAACTTGTAATTAATATGTGTTATGTTCACCTTGTGATAATTGAGTGTAACCTAGCAGTGTGTGGTTTCGTGACCTAGTGTGTTGGTTGGCACATCGAGGATGATGCTTTTACAAGGGGGGAGGATGTAATACCCCATACTAATCACACAATTTTAGGCAAGTTTCAATCGATTAGGGGATGTCAAGACACCTTAATGGAATTTTTTTTCCACAAGTTTTTCTTAAATAAGTAACTCATTATTAAAGCCATCATAGATTAGATGTCAACCATGCCTTATATATATTACACTTTTATCTTGGTAAGTAATTATTATAATAAATTTATCTAGATCATGGATATACCTCTAATAGAGTTCAAGTTTATTATGTTATTATCATGACTAAAATTATTTGCTATTTTCATTTTATCTCATTGATTCCAATTTTTTTAAATCAAAATTTAGGTGAATTTAATTTGGTTTAGGGTATAGTAATATAATATGGAGAAATAATGGGAATTATAGGATAATTTTATTTAATGGAAAATTACTTTTATAATTGAGTTAGTACTAGTGGTAGTTATCTAGGGTGTAATTGAGTGTATTAATGAGGAAACTTATTTTATTAAAAGCTTAATCTACTAAGATAATATCATATAAAAATATAAAATAATTGTGTCAATAGTAATGCCCTTTATTTTTAATTTTAAACCAGCTTATAACCTTTTTATGTTATTTATCATTCATCGTGATGATCAATTATATTAGAGGGTTGAAAATATCATTTAAAAAAATAGAACATAATTAATTTTATTATTCTTATTTTTAATAAGGGTAGTATGGTGGTAATTATTTATAGGTGATTAATCTAAATTTAATGAAATAAATTAGTATAAAAGAAAGATGTGGTAAAATATTATTATTTAAAAATTCTTATTATTAAATATTTTCTATTAAATTATTGATATAATTAAATTTTATTTGTAAATATGTATTTAATAGGATATAAAATATAATCTCATTGATATTTAAGGTTATTTATTTTACATAAATTAAAAATTAAATTAAAATAATATTAATCTAAAAGTTAAAATAATTAATATAATTTTTAAAGTATGCCTCAAAAACATGATTAAAGAAAATTAAGATTAAAATAATATTAATGTAAAAGTTATAATAATTAATATAGTTTCAAAAATATTCAAAAACGCGATTTAAAAAAGTTAGGATGAATGATTGATATATATTTATGTGAATTTGTATAAATTATTTAAAACTATCAAGAGCTTTTTTTTTTAACAGCAAAATTTTACACTTATTTTTACTATCTTACACTTATCATTACTATCTTATTGAAAAAATAATTTGTCACTTTTCAAATTTATTTATATTTTTATATTGATATTAATATAGGTTAAGTATTATGTATAAATAATTTTATTTTTTAAAATAAAAAATATTATCAAAAATAAATACTATTATGTTTGTCACTTTGAAAATAATTATAAGTATTATTTAATATAAATAAAATATTTTTAAAAATTACACATATTAATATTTTTTTAATTTTTAGATTTAAATTTTTTAAATTAGTATATTTTATTAAAAAAAATTATTTAGTAAAGTAGAAAAATTATTAATATATTTTTAATTTTTAGATACTAAATTTTAAAATTTTTAAAGTAATTTATTTTATTAAAAATTGCTATTTAGTAAAAAAAAATTTATCTACTTCCATTTTAACAGAAAAATTATTTACTTTATTAATATTTATAATATTTTACTTTAATACATATTAATAATTATTTAATAATACAATACATATTAAAATTACATATAATATAAAATATATATTTAAATAATTTTTAATTAAATATAACATAAAATATATATTTAAATGACACATTTTAATAGAGACTAAATTTAATTTAATTAAAAGTTAACCTCATCGAAATATTGACATTAAAATCGTATAATATTTTGAAGTAATCAAATTTATAAAGTCCACCTTCCAAAAAAGGAAAATAGTGCACGCTATTTCAAAAAAAATAAAAAAATGAAAAAAAATCATGGACTATAAAAGTCTTAGAATATCTTTACTTTCACATTCATTTAATTTTGAAAGGAAAAATAAGTATTCCCTGAGGAGTGAGAAGGGGAGAGGGCTGAGAATTTTAATTAATTTTTATTTTCATATAGAAGTTAGTTACTAATTAT
This sequence comes from Torreya grandis, assembly GCA_037957365.1. NCBI lineage: Eukaryota > Viridiplantae > Streptophyta > Pinopsida > Cupressales > Taxaceae > Torreya > Torreya grandis. The sequence goes on along the minus strand of JARHVA010001798.1, from coordinate 878,437 downwards.
TTATTTAATTATTTTATAAGTTTTTTTATTGAATGAATTATTTTATTTTTTATTATAAGAATAATTTTTCAACAGAGAATATAAATAAGAGTGTTGATATAAGATAAATGGTGAATATTTCAAAATAGTTTCTAAATATTTATTAATTATAAAATTATATTATTTTTAAGTAATTATGTGTATATTAGTTATATATTAAATTTTATTGGCAAATTTTTAGTTATTTGTCAAGTATTTAGAGAATATTAATTATAGTATTGAAGATCATAATAGTAATACTTATATTATCATATAATTCATGGTTATATTACATTTTATTTGGTATGTTACTTTCAATATTATGTACCATTCATGGATATTATAAATGTAATGCTTAAAAATGTTGTTGGCTTTGAGAACATGTCTCGAAACAAATCTTTTTCCTCATATTTTACAAATTCAATTGTATTATTAGAATTTTAAGAAGGAAAAAAAAAAATCTTAATAATAACCCTGAAGATTCATAGTATTGAACAATGTGATTGGAGCCACAAACCTAACAAACCTAGTGGTTAAATCAATTTATGTGTTTATCATTTGCTAGAAACATGGAGTCCACATTTTTGGGCCCATGTATGTGGAGTGTATGTTTCTAAGGAGGTTCTCTGGTCACATCAAATTTTCAAGGTTATCATTTTATTTCCATAAAATAACTAATTTTGTTGTCAAACTAAATTAGTTTCCATATTTCCAAAAAATCAAGATACTATTTTATACCATCTTAGTCATTTAATAATATAAATTTGTAGTATTAAATTTAAAAATAAGATTATTATTTAACATCTAATTAATTTTAATTAAATGTGCAAAATCTGAATACTATTCTTTAAAAAATCTAAGATGTATGCCCATATTCCCTTGTTAAAGTTCATAAAAAAATGGTGAGATCAAAATTTGTGTCGATTTCAGGAACCTCAACCAAGCATCCCTTAAAGATAATTATCCACTTCTAGTCATGGATCAAGTTCTCTAAGAAAAAATAGGTGTTAATATGCTTTCGATGTTTGATATTTTTTTAGGATACAACCAAATTGAGTTTAATAGGGAAGATCAACACAAAATGACTTTCACAACACCTTGGCATTCTTTTGCATATAGGAAAATTCCATTTGTATTGATCAATGTAGGAGTTAATTTTCAAAGGGAAATGGATTTCACATTCAGAGATTTGAATAATAAAATCATTTTAGTGTATCTCGATGACTTGATAGTTTTCTCAAAAAAGTAACAAGCTCACTATGTGCATTTAGAGAGAGTTTTTGAAAAGTGTCATTTACATGGAATTTATCTTAACCCTAATAAGTATGTCTATGGAGTGACTGAAGGTAAACTCATAAGACATATTATTTTGAAGAAGGAATATTAATTGATCTAGAAAGGTTCAGGGGATTTAAAAACTTTTCTTGTCAACCAGTAAATTAGGAGTGCATTCCTTCTTTGTGAAAGTGAATTTTCTGAGGAGATGGGTTCTTGGTTCTATAAAAACACATTATTAATTTGAAAAACTTGAAAAATCAAGTTGGAAAAATTATAAAGATAATTTGTAGAATGAAAACATATATTTACAAGGGGAAACATAGTGCAACAATACAAATTAGCTACAAAATAAAGATGAGAAGAAAGAGAAGAAACACTAAAAAAATTGTTCATTCTTCTTGTTGATATGTTAACAATTCATTAATTTCTGTAAAATCATCAAATCTTTGGAGAAATGCCTTGATCAAATATTCATTTGGTCCATTTTTGTATCTGTAAGCAATGTACACCGAGTAGTCTAACTCTTTTGTTTACTAAAGATTGCTTTGGAGACTATTTATCTTTAATTTCAGATTATCCATATTCACTTGACATTTGGCTAATTGGTGAAGTTCTTCATGGCCAAATGTAGATGTGGGGCTAACAATTATCGAATCATGGTCTCAATTGGAAACATATTCTCATTTTGATATTTGTCATTGACAAAAGGATAATTCAATTTCTTGACCTCAGTGTCGATTTCCATCATCATGTCACTTCCAATTGACCTTTCATTGTTGAATTTTTAAAGACACTCTTGAAGATATTGAATTTAGCAGCCTAAATAATTTCAATCTGATAGATGATTTATTCCTTATTGATAAATCTTATTTTAAAAGTCAACATAAGGAAATTTTGAGAATTTAATCAACCTAGAATGAATTCTTCCCAATTTTATTTCTCTTTAGCATATCCACTTTCCTTTATCATTAGTTGTTCGTATTATGACCAAATCTCATAGAACATTATTTTTATGGAAACAATTGTTGAGTTTCTTTGATCAGTAAATTTTTCAATCCAATCTTTCACTATGTTGTCTATTTGACCTACCTCTCTTACTTTATCCAATGTCTCAGGATGAAGACTCGATAAAACAATAGTTGGTTGAATTGGTCTGATCAATCTCTATATCACTGAATTTAATTGTTCATCTTCTATTTTAGTTCATCCTTCATTACTTTTTTTTATCCATTTTTTTAAAATGGTACCAATCACCAAATATACGTCTCCTTTCATCCTTTATCTAGTAGATTTTTCCAAATGGACCTTGGATACTTGGTAGTTTTCAATGCCAATTTTTGACATATATTTTTTGATTTCAAGAATTGCCACTTTTGCATACATCTTGATTTTTTCATCTATTACCATTCACAAAACTATTCTCACTTTCTTTGGTCTCTTTGAGAAAAGAATTGTCAAAGTTCCAAAATCTATCTCATTAGGTTCAATAACTTTTCTTGTTTTCTTCACCACCATAGACAACCAATCTAAAGTTATTGTACCTGAGGAAGGACATGGGACATAAGTTGACACTAGTGAAACAAGATTGGCTAGAGTTGAAGGTGTTTTCTTAGTTGTGACACTTTGGAAAGATACTTCTACCTGTTCTTGTTTATTGATAATACCAATAGGAGTTCTTGGAGAGGAGATGAGAGGCCATTCCAGATTTGAGGGAGAAGATGAAGAAGTATGAGTGATATCTTAAAATAGAAAAGTATATGACATAGGGCACATCATATCATTTGAATCTAAAATTTTTTGAGTCATATTATCTACCAGTTCTTGAGAAAATGCGAAACTATCAATGAGAATCTCTTGAGGAATTAAAACACTAGGAGAAGAGGAGAAATTTTCACCTAACCTCTTTATTTTTAGCTTGATAATATTCTATGGTTAAATATCTTGTAGAATATATTTAGGTTTATATGCCTTTTATATGATTAGGGGTTCTCCACTTTGACTTGCTTCATCTATCTTTTCTGATTCATCGTGTTCCTTTTAAAAGCTTTCAAATTCTAATTTCTTAGGAGGTGTAGGGACATCAACATTTTCAACATCCACTCCTTTGCTCTTCAACTACCCAAATTTTTTATCAAGTACTTATCTTATTCTAATTTTAATAGAAGTAGATTCTCTTTAATCCCAATTAACTATAGGTAATGGATTTTTCATGATGCTTTCTTTTTCAAAGATGGGGTCTAATGTGACCTCATCATCCATCAACTACATTTTCACTTTCATTATGCCAAATTTGACTATTTATTTCATGGTAAATCACATATAATATTTGATCCTTACTAATTTTTCATCATCACAAGCCATGCAATAGTATTCAAAATGCATAAAATGTTGATATGAAGGTCCAATATTATGATCAATTGAGCCCCTATTGTCAAAATCAATTTTTTTTCAAAAGTCTTGAGGTTGTTTCAAGACATGTACTATTCAACTATCTTGGCCTTTATCCATGATGGACAACTATACCTACCAATTAAGAAAAAAAAAATTGACTCACATTTTATATTGACTTGTTTAGAACTTGTGTGTTTCAAAAATTTGTCTCACCAATTCCATCAATGCCCACTTATCACTGGCATATTGTGGGAGCATATAAAGAGCAACCTTGTAACCACTGATTCTCAAATTATTAAAATTTGAAAACTGCATGAACTAATTTCACCATCTTTCTATCTCAATGGTGGCCACCACTAATATCTTAGTGTTGAAGAACTCCTTTTCAAATAACTGAATGATGAAATGAATAAAGCAATCATTTACCATTTTGAATAGATGATTATTGTCCTTCAATGCCATCTGGGGATAGAAGTCATACACCATTAATTTCTCAAAATCATCTACTATATGCAATCCATCATAATATATTTGACTTGATATAGTGTAAATGAGATACGAAGTCACATACAACATTGATGTAACTCTTACTTCTATGAGTTGCTAGTGAATTGCATCGTTGATTAACAAGCCCCAATTAATATATTTATTATTTTTAAGGACAATCCAAATGAATATTTACATCCATGTTTGAAAGTTTTTCGATGTTTAACTTCCCACTATTTTGTGCAATAGTGTTATCATGTCATTTATTTCATTCTTAAAATTGGGCATTACAAGATTTTTTTGAAGTCATATAGAGGAATGTTTTAGCTTAGTCAACCATGAATTATTGATTTTTTTAGTGCACACAATATTATTATCATCCCAAAATATTTGAGAGGAATCAGGAGTCACATGTACAAATGATTCACAATTCAGAAGGCAAAAAACATTGTCATTTTCTCAAGAACAAAACTCACTACCAATTTCCCTGTGAATCTCTCACTTCCCTTATCTTTGAGTTATAGTTATTTTCTATGATCAAGACTAGATCATAAGATTGCACTGAAATTAGGAACATTACTACCTGTGCCAATCCACTATCACAAGTAATTTGATCAAAATTTGTCTTATACACTATGTTCATTCTTTCTTAAAACTAATCTAAGTCAATGCAATCTACATTAGTGTCTATGATATTTTTAACATTGGACTTCAATGGTGAAAGATGTGTCATGCCTTGAAATTGATTTTTTATATTTTTTTGTCTTTACTCAAAATCATCTTTACAAGAGTAGAGGAAGAAGACATCAACTTTACAATAAAATTGACAATTGAGAGATATTTGAGGAAAAACATCTTATTTGCAAAAAAAAAGAAATTAAATAACTTAAATCTAAAATTAATTATTTAATTGTAATGGGAATCCATACTCACAAGTTGTTCATGAAAATTGCTCTAGCATTTTTAAATTCTAAATATATAAAATTTAACTTTCGTTGAACCAAACTCCCTGCTTGGAACTGTTCTTGTTCAATCTCTTTGTGTTGCTTATTTGAAAATTTTCTCTAGAAAATGGAAATAAATTGATTTTTTTTTTTGAAAATTTCGATTCCAATTTTAAAATATTTTTCCTATTCTTGATTCGACCAAAATATAAAAAATCTATCGCCAATTAATTTTTGTTAAAATTCAAAAACCCTCTATATTTGTCGAAAAAAATATGATTTTTTCAATTTTTAAGAGAAAAAAAATTAAAACTTGATTTTTAATTTACACAAATAAAAACCTCATAAAAATATTTTGTTAATTTTAACAACCCTTAACTTCTTCAGAAAATGTAAATTTTTGAAATTTCATTCTTCGTAGAAGTGCCACTTAATTGTGTAATTTTTCATTTTCACACAAAAAGAATCAAAATCTGCTCCAATTAATTTTATACGCCTTTTTTATCAAGTCCGTAAAATATTAATTTTGCACATATGAAACCAAAAAAAATTATGTCAACTTTTTAAATATCTTCCTCCACTACTCAAGTCGTACCATTCAACTTTGGCAAATAAAGAATTTAAAAAAGTTGCTCTCTATTTTTATATATTCACCTCCCTTGGGTGTATGGTGGCCGTACGACTTAGTTTTTTAATAGAAAAAAGTTAAAATAAATTTTCAGACTTCCAAATTTACTTCATGGGTTAGTAGGAGAGGAAAATAGAAAAAGAAGTAAAACAAATTGATAAAATTGTAGTATTTATTTACTTGGGTAGGCTGTACAGCCTTTGGCTAGAAAAAAAAAGAATTTGATCCTTTACTCAAATTCCCAATTCTTCTTTGGAGTGGCCATACCTTTTAATGCTTAAAATAATTAAAAATATTATGCTCTTTGCTTATTATTTTGAAAACTTTTGTGGATTTGTATGGATATTTAGTTATTTTAAGTCTAGAATATTTTCCCTTTCTTTTCTATGGGTGCTCTTACATGATGTCTTTTTAGTTGAAGAAAAGATTAAAATAATTTAATTTTTTTTTTTTTTGGTTCACTTGCTTTCTTTCCATGATCTTGAGTGTATTTCTTATGGTAGATGATGGCTGAAAATATAAATGAATATTCAATTTTTAACTTGCTAAAAGAAAAATTAAAAAATGTTAGAGTTGACCATGTAGATTGAAAAAAAATTTAGACAGGAAGATAGTATTCATTTAACATGTCCTGAGAAAATAACCATATTTGCATGATTAATGTAAAAATTAAATGAAATTGCATGCACGCTAGAAAAATAGAGTTGAATTTGCAAAGACGATTTGCATTGTTGGAAAATATAATTACAATGTGGAGGTTTACATTTACATTGCTTGGGGAGGTGTAATTTGCATTTACACAATTTGTAAAAATAAAATTTGTAATTACATGGAATGGAGAAACTCAAAACAAATTCACAACTTATACAAAATATCAAATCAATTTTCCAATTTGTATGAAAACTTAAATTGATTTTGTAATTTGCAAATCAAATCAAAATTTCAATTTCCATGGAATGGGAAAATGATTTTAAAATTTGTATGAAACCGCAAAACAAATTTGCAAATTTCATGGGATGAAAAACAAATTTTTAAATTGAACGAAAAAAAAATTGATAATACAATTTACACCAAGTGAAAAAAGAAAGTTGTAATTTGCACAACTTTTGAAAATGTAACATGTGTTTTCACAACTTAAAAAAGTTAAATGTATTTTATAAATTGAGAAAAATGTTAACATTTTTTTTGCACGGGAGGCTCAAATATGTTTTAAAACAATTCGGGGTAAAAATTAATTTACCGTGAATTTTTAATTAATCAATCAAATTTAATTAATTAATTAATTTTTTTTAATTTCTCAAAATTTTGACGATTTTGAGCTTAGGTCAAAAAAATTAGCCATTAGTAAAAATTGAATTTTCACTAATTTTTATTTATTTTCAAAAATCATGAAAATAACTAGATTTGACTAAGATTTGGAACTACACATAATGAAAAAAACTTGAATTCTATAATTTTATAGGATGACGTTTTATCCATTGGGCAACAAATTCTTCAAAATCTTTGATAGATTTGAAAAATATCTAATTTTAAATAAAATGGATGGGTCCTCAAGTCATCAAATAGTTGTCACATGTCAAAATATAGTGTATGTGAAGGTTAGGAACTCAACTAACATGTACTATCACATGTTGTAAGACAATGTATGTGGCTATCAAGTACTCAACCTGATAGGTACTATCACATATTTAAAATGATAGTGTTTGCAAAGGCATTTTAGTTGTGTTTTTATACAAAATAAAATGTGAAGAGAGAAGTATCTTTTATATTTTCCATGATTATGTCTTGAATAGAAACTTAACCAAGGATCAAGATAAGTGACTAAGACATTCTCATTTATGAAAGGTGAACCATCATTCGAAATGAGAGAATCTTGGAGGCGAACAAGAATATTTATGTAACAATAACTCATCTAGATATGGAGTTATTAACCAACTTGATTAGGAAAAATGATATGGATTATGAGGGCAAAAAATGGGAAAAGAAATAACATAATGACACAAGCTAAGAAGAAAGACTAGGAAAGAAACACCACAAAAAATGTATTTACATATGTACAAAAAAGGGCCACCTAGTTCTTACTAGAAATATTGGAAAATGGTAGATGAGTTCCATCATGATATGCCAGGTATGAATTATTACTACCATAGAAATTGTTGATCTTAAATGGCCCCATCCAAAATGAATCAAAATTCCTATGACTCCCTTTTGGTTTTATGCGACTATCCTAAAGTAGGATGAGATCTCTTAATTTGAATTCTCTTTTCATTGCCTGCTTGTCAAAGAGAACCTTGACATGAACCTGATCTTTTTTTATTATGTTAACTACTTATGTCCTTTTTCCTTCTACTTGTTTTAGGTATAAAATTATTTTTCTATTGGGCTTTCAAAATTTGGATTCTCAATTGTTCTGGACAATTGCATGGTAGGTAATTTGAGAGTTATGAGAATCACAACATATATATATATATATATATATATATATATATATATATATATATATATATATATATATATATATATATATATATATATATAACTTCAATCATATATGAAGAAGAAAATTTAGAGGCATTATCTATAACAATCTTTGGTGGGAGCCCATATCATATGAAGATATTTTCCTTGATAAATATACAAATGAATTCTAAAGTTTTTTGTTTAATAGGAATTGATTATACCCACTTAGTGAAGTAATCTATTGTTATGATAATGTGGCTATGACCTATGCTTGAATGAAGGTTCAATGTTCTAACAAAAAATAGTTCCATTGCTGAAAAGGTTCTTCAACTATCATTGATTGAAGAGAAAGTGTTGCTAACCTAGGTTTACTTACAAATTTTTGACATGTCTCACACTTTATGACACCTTCATATGAATCATTGAAAAGAGTTGGAAAATAATAATGATCTCTAAGAGTTTTATTAATTTTTACCCTAGCATAAAAGTGTCCTCCATAGGCTTGATCATGAAAATCTTGCAATAGCTTTTTATATTATTATTTATCGACACATCTTAAGAAAAATCCATCGAAATTTTTTACTGAATAGAGTGTCTTCCTATATGACATACTTATTAGCTTGTAGTTTGACCACTATGAACTATTTAGAATTCAAGTATGAAGGAGATTCTCTATATGTCAGGTAGAAAACAATTTCTAAAAACCATTCATTATAAGAATTGAAAAATAATACCAAAGGAAGCTCTCAATCATCTTATTCATCTGAAACTATTGAAGACCTTGATTGAAGATTTACCTATTCTATCATCAGTTGACATAGTCCTTTTTATGAACCTAGTTTTTTAGGTTTTATTTATAGATAATATTATTTAACTTTAGTTATCTAATTCCCTTGTTTAGAACCAGGGTCTTATTGGGTCAAAATATATTTTATTATGTACTTGGTATCATAACCATAGAATGCAAATGCAATACGTAATACCTGAATTGATTGATTGTTTTCACCACTACATAGGCATGCTTTTTCTTAGAAGAATATTTCAAATTGTAATATTTGAGATTACAACTCATGAACACAATCATGGATTAACTAACCTCATTATTATTTTGAATTAATATTGTTGAGAGTGTATGTTCTAAAGCATAGCAATAAATAATGAATTATTTCTTAAAATGAAGACACACTAATGTTGGTGGATGAGCAATAGAAATATCTATCTTTTCAAATGCTTCTTTACCTTCATTTTCCCACTTGAAATAAGGTTTTCCTTTCATCATGTCTACAATATGTCTATTAAGCTTAGCAAAATCAAGAACAAATCTCCTAAAAAAGTTTACTTTCCTAAAAAAAGAATGCACTCTTGGTTTACTGGTTGGTAAGAAAAGTTTTAAAATGACTTGAACCCTTTCTAGATCAATTCTTATTTCTTCTTTCAAAATAGTATGAATTAATATTTTACCTTGAGTCACTCCAAAGATAGATTTCTTAAGGTTAAGAGAAATTTCATGTAAATGTCACTTTTTAAAAACTCTCTCTAAATGCATATAGTGATCTTCTTGATTTTTTGAGAAAATTGTCAAATCATTGAGATACACTACAATGATTTCATTCTTCAATTATCTTAATGCCAAGTCCATCACCCTCTAAAAAATAAGTCCTCTATTGATCAATCCAAATGGCATTCACCTTTATGCGAAAGTATCCCAAGGTGTTGTGAAATCTATTTTGTGTTCATCTTTCCCATTAACCTCAATTTGGTTGTATCTTTAAAAATTATCAAGCATAAAAATCATATTAGCACCTATATCTTTAAAAATTATCAAGCATCAAAATCATCTCAGCACTTTGACAAGAATCATTCTTGTGATTTTGTAATTGTATTGTCTTAGTTTTTGTTTAAAAGGTTTTGCATCAGATTTAGAAGAATTATTGTTGCATCTCTCTAGGATGAAAAGGATTAAGGTTTATTTTTTAATAGATGATTATATCAATATAATTATGAATAAGGTTAACAAACTTCTCTTTTTCTTTAGACGAGCAACATTTTTCAATATTGATGAACCTAGGATGTTCCTTTGAAATGATGTTTACTTTTTCGCAGTTGAAAAAATCAAGATTTCTTTTTTGAATTTTATTCTTTACAAATATATCATGTTTATCAAAAAATTATTCTAAAGAGACTAGGCCTTTATGAATTTTATTTCAGATATGATGTGAGATTTTTTTCGCTTCTGATGTAAAAGACAGTTTTTAATGTTAATAATGCGGGTAATTTATTTGGCATCCAAAAATTAGGTTAAAATTACTACCCATATGATTTGATTTTATTTTTTTGGTTTTTATTTGACAATAGGGTCTTAATTGATCATAATCTATCTATTTGAAATAGATAGATTTTCGGGAAAGCTTTGTAAAGGGAGATAAGATATTCTAATCTTCAAAAAACAATACAAATAGGTTTTTATAAACTTTGTGTTAGTAATCTCTTTTGAATTATGTTTTTTACTTAATTAAATATATTTGATTCTCATTTCTATTACTACAAATTTCAAACTATTAATAATAAGAAATTAGATTACAAAATTTCTATCTAGAGTTGTAATTTATATTTCCAACACATAAAAATCTTAGTGAGATTAGAGGCAATATCCTTGTCATTTATGTTAGAAAATAAAAGGGGTATTTTATTTCTATTATTAGAGTTAAATAGTTTTCTAGTGTATGTTTCATATCCTAAGGATATGATTATGTCGTTTCATCCCATTGAATGAGAGAGATTTTCTTCCTTTAAAAGTCAAATTTTATCTCAACACTTTCGTCCGATCTTAGTTTCTAACTTGACAAATTTGTTGCCTAAAATTTATCCCTTCTCTCTCTATCTCACTACACATTCATTTATAAAAAATTATTTTCATACTTTCAGGTTAAAAGTATTAACCACATGATTTACATTTCCTTATTTTTAAGTATTTCTTACTTTTTTTAGATTGGATTTTAATAAAGGTAGTTCTGCATACTAATAGGAGAGGGAATTTTTTCCCCACACTATTGATTCAAAGTCATCAATTTGTCCCATTGACAAATTTTCATGCCAATATATTTTGGCAATGCTTTTGTAAATGGAGATCAAACATTCTACTCTTCCAAAATCAATACAAATTGGTTTTCCTAAACTTTGTGTTAGTAATCTATTTTGAATTATGTCTTTTTGCTTATTTCATTGTATTTAATTCTCATTGTTATTACCAAAAATTTAAAACTTTTAAGATTAAGAAATTAGATTATAAAATTTGACTTGAATTCATTAATTTACCCCCTACCAAATTTTCACAGCAATATTTTTTGACAAATATATTTGTTGATGTGAAATCATCGATTTCTCCCCCTGACAAATTCTTCTCTCTCAAAATAATCTCAAGACTTTTGAAATTAGGTTTTTATTTAAAAATAAGGGCTTAATTGAGCACAATCTTGGACCTTCATATCAACATATTCTACATTTTGAAGACTATTGGATGGATTGTGATGATGAAAAAGTAGTAAGGATCAAAGACTATTTATGATTTACTATGAAATAAATAGTCAAATTTAACATAATGAAAGTGAAAAAGTAGTTGGTAGATGATGAGGTCATATTGGAATCCATCTTTGAGAAATAAAACATCTTGACAAAGCCATTTCTTATAGTCCATTAGGATAAAAGGGAATCTACTTCTCTTAGAAGTAGAATAAGAATGGTACTTAACAAAACTCTTAGGCATTTGAAGAGAAAAAGAGTGAATGTTGAAAATGTTAATTTCCCTACACTTCCTAGGGAGGATGAATTTGGTATCATTTATAAGAAATATGATGAATCATAAAAGGAATATGAAGCAGGTCCAAGTGGATAACCCCCAATGATAGAATAGGTGCATGAACCTGAATCTATTCAACAATATGTTCAACCATAGAATATTATCAAGATAAAAATAAAGAGGTTAGGTGAAAATGTCTCATCTTCTCATAGTGTTTTAGTTCCTCAAGATATTCTCATTGATAGTTTCTCATTTTCTCAAGAACTGGTATAGAATATGGCTCAATTGTTTTTGGATTCAAATGATATGATGTTCCTTATGTTATCTACTTTCCCATTGTAAGATATCACTCATATATCTTCATATACTCCCTCAAATCCTAAATTTTCTCTCATGTCCTCTCCAAGAACTCATATTGATACAATCAATAAATAAGAAGAAGTAGAAGTATCTTTCTAAGGTGCCACAGCTAATAAAACACCTTCTTCAACTCAAGTCAAGCTTGTTGCACTAGTCTCAACTTCTATCCCACCTCATTCCTCAAGCACAATAACTTTAGATTAGTTGTCTATGGTGGTGAAGAAAATAAGAAAAGTTGTTGAACTCAAAGAGATAGATTTTGTAATTTTGACAATTCTTTTCTCAGAGAGGACAAATAAAGTGAGAACATTTTTTTGAATGTAACAAATGAAAAGGGGGAGAAGTATGAAAAAGTGGTAACTATTGCAGTCAAAAAGGATAAGTCAGAAATCAAGATTGAAGACTATTAGGTATCTAGGATCTATTTGGGAAAATCTACCTGAGAAGCGATGAAGGGAGACATACAGTTGGTGATTGGTACCATTTTGGAAAAAATGGATAAAGATAAGGAAATGAAGGATGAAATGAAATAAAAGGTATAAAAATTGAATTCAATGATATAAAGATTGATCAGACCAATTCAACTAACTATTACTTCATTGATTCTTCATCTTGAGACATTGGATAAACTAAGTGAGATAGGTCAAATGGGCAACATAGTGAAATATTGGATTGAAAAGGTTATTGATTAAGGAACCTCAAAAAAATTTATCATGATAATAATGTTATCTAAAATCCTGTCACATTAAGAATAATTAACAACAAAGGAAAGTGGATGTGTTGAAGAGAAAAAAAATTGGGAATAATCCATCCCTAGGTTGGTCAAATTCTCAAAATTGCCTTTTGTTGACCTTATTGAAAAAGGAGTTATCAATAAAGAAGAAATCATCTATCAAATTAAATTTCTTTGGGATAATAAATTTTGGATCCAATCTCTTCAAGAGTATCTTCAGAAATTCAACAATGTAAGGTCACTTGGAAGTGAGTTGATGATGGAAATCAACATTAAGGTCAAAAAATTAAATTGTCTTTTTTTCAATATTAAAGACCAAAATAGGAATCTCTTTTCCATTGAGACAATGATAAGAGAATTCAAAGAGTGAATTTAGTACATTATCAACCCCACATATACATCTGATCATGAATAGCTTCACTAGTTATCCAAATGTCAAGTGAGTGCAGATAATCTAAACATGAAGATAAATACTCTCCAAAGTAAGCTTTAGGAAATGAAAGAGTTGGACTACTAGGTGGACATTGTCTACAGGAGCATAGATAGACCAGGTGCATATTTGATCAGGGATTTTCTCCAAAGATCTGATGGTTTTCTAAAATGGAAAGAACTGTCAACACATCAACAAGAATAATGAAAAAATATTTTTAGTGTTTGTACTTTTTTTTCTCATGTTTTTTTTGTACATAATTTATATTATTGCACTATATTTCCCCTTGTAGATGTATGTTCTCATTATGCAAATTGTCTTCGTAGTTTTTCCAACTTATTTTTTCAAGTTGTGCAAATTGATAATGTGATTTTATAAGCAGTACAAAAAATCCAAATTTTTTTTCAAGTGGTGCTAAATGCTCAAAATGTTTTTGCACCATTTCAAGTTGTAATTTCTTGTTGGTATTTTTGAAAACCTATATAAAGGAAACATATGTGGATTTACACTATAACCACCCATTTTAGCCTATAAATACAAGTTAAATATTCATGTTTAGGGTTTAAAATATATACATATTTGGCAAAACATTGTGAAGGGAGATCAAATATTCTACTCTCCAAAAATCAATACAAAGAGGTTTTCATAAACTTTGTGTTAATAATGTCTTTTGAATTGTGTATTTTTGCTTAATTAAATGTATTTGATTGTCATTGATATTACCAAAAAATTTAAACTGTTATGAATAAGAAATTAAACTACAAATTTTTTATTTAGATTTGTAATTTATATTTCCAATGCATGTGAAAATATCAGTGGGAATAAAAAAAATATCTTTGTTGTTTTTGTTAGAAAATATATAGGTCTATTTCATTTTTGTTATCAGGGTTAAATATTTTTTTGGGATATGTTTCATATCTTAAGGATATGATTATGTCTTTTCAACCCATTGAATGAGAGATATTTTTTTCCCTTTGAAAGTCAAATATTCTCTCAACATTTTCATCCAGTCTCAGTTTCTAACTTGGTGAATTTGTTGCCTAAAATCTCTCTCTCTCTCTCTCTCTCTCTCTCTCTCTCTCTCTCTCTCTCTCTCTCTCTCTGTGTGTGTGTGTGTGTGTGTGTGTGTGTGTGTGTGTGTGTGTGTGTGTGTGTGTGTGTACACACACACACATTCCTTTATAAAAACTCCTTTTCATACTTTGAGATTAAAATTACTACCCACATGATGAAGTAATAATTGGTTGAATTGGTTTGATCAATATTTGTATCATTGAATTTAATTGTTCTACCTTTTTATTTTAGTTCATCCTTCATTTCCTTGTCTTTATCCCTTTTTTTAAAAATGGTACCAATCACCAAATGTACATCTCCCTTCATCTTTTCTCTAGTATATTTTACCAAATGGATGCTAGATACATGGTAGTCTCAATCCTGAATTCTAACTTATCTTTTTCAACCATAAGTTCATATGTATTTTTTGATAGATTTTTTTTTATGGCTTCCTCACCCTATCATTAAAATATCTTTTTTTATAAAAATTTTATTTTTTATTTGAGATAACTCCATGATAACATAATCCAAGGTAAAAGTCTAGATATTATAAAAGGAAAGAAATAAAAATAATGGGGGATACACCCAAAGACTCAAATTGACCCCATAAAATAGAAGGTAAAAACATATAGTAGTCTAAAAACAAGCCAAACATACACCAAGAAATTAGGGAAAAACATAGAAAGGGGCTCAACCTCTTCCATATTAGTAATAACCACATTAACATCCACATCATATGGGCTTACATCATCACCCCCACCTCAACATCAAGATCAATAATCTCCATAGACAAAACACTTGCGTTTGCTGACTGAGAACCCCTGACCACACAAGACATACATTTGATACCAACTCCACTTACAGTCACATGATTATGGCTACCTGTATCACCCAACACCTAGTCACCAAGCTCAAGACAAACACTAGAAAAATATATACTGCCATCATTTTGTAGACTAGTCTAGTGGGGAAAAGAGACCCTCTCCTTTAAATGCAATCACCTTTCTTCCCACAACCATGACCATATATTAAAAACCACTCAACCATACAAGTATTCCTTTGAATAATATGAAACTCATCTCTAAAACCACAACCCTTGCCTTTTTTTCTTAGTTTCACCCATGATCTACTCACCTTACACAAAAATATCTTAGTTAGCATAGACTTCTATGGTATCCCACCCATTTTCACAAGGAATTTTTTTGAATAAACCAATTGGGGATATTTATACCATTAAAACAACATATCTGGTGAATCTAAAGGAGCATTGAAAGTGGTAAAGTTTAATGGGGGGTAGACTACCTTGCTGACCATTTCCTTATCGAATGATAAATTAAATTTTCTCAAGATACCCCAAAAATTTACTAAATATCTCCTCAAGTTATAGAAATACCTTTCATGTAAAAAAACCACTACATTATGTGCCTAAAAATGGCACAGATATTGGCAAGGAAGGCTTTAATGAAACCATTCCATGCTCAAGCATTCCTCAAAATTTTAGATAGATAAAATCCTTCATAATTTCTAACACCAATCTTGAATAAATTATAATTAAATATAGAGTCCAACCCTAAAATGACTCTTTTATAGAATTCAAAGTGCATGCATTCCACTTCTATGGCAATCTATATGGCATAGAAAATTTACCCATAAGGTGTTCAGAATGCCTTCTTGAGCCTCTTCATCAGGACTAAACCTGGAAAAATCACATTTCCATTTTGGTTGTTGGAAAAAAAAGAATAACTCTTTGATCAATATTTTCATTGATATAAATAGGATATTGAAAGGTTGTGTGTTGTGAATGTTGTCACCAATGATTGAATTAAATTGAAACATTTGCATACTTATAATTTTCATTTAGATGTGGCCTTGTGATAATATGAATTGACAAATATTTAGATAAATATACATCTCTATGTTTTAGGTATCTTGAATAGAATTGTGTTGACAAATATTAACACTTAATGGAATCAACTCAAATTTATAACCACTCTCACTTGAAATAAGATACCATTTTCAAATCATGGCCACCCACATCCTATGTAAACCACATGCATAATTACCATAAAACTAAACATTCTTTTCTTCTGAATTGATATTATTTTGAGATTCTTGCTCCTCTTTTGTTGGTTTATGTGATTAATCAAGCTCATATGGCTAGGTAATAGTTTTCATGATCCAAAAGCACTTTTAAAAAATCCTATAAACATAGTAACAAAGTGGACATTTTTAAATTAATACTTTGTGAACTCAGTGACTCAATGACCACTACTTATATGGATAAGATTTAATTTTTAATTTTTTTTTAGGGTGGCAGCCCATAAATGATAATGACACATTTCTCTATCCTAAAGTCTCACAATAGACCATTCAAAAAAATATTGAGTAAGTTTTATTTTTATATGAGGCATAGACCCATTGTATTATATGTCACATTTTAAACTAGAGATCACACCTTCATGAAGTATTATGGCATTAATCACATAGTTATAGTGTTTACACCTCAATGTGTGGGGGGCATGAAAATAATAAAAATACTATTTTGTATGTAATAATGATTATTATGACCCTATTTGGTGATCTTGTGTAACACGTGTATATGAGGGACATAGTACACTCACTTAGTGTTAAAAGATATATAAGGTGGCCCAACCATGTATATTAAATCATATATAAATGTGAATAGTATTTAAGTACAAAAATAAATAAAATCGAGATTATATTATTATGTTTTCCTTGACCCAAATTATAAATAAGGTTTTTATTTGTAGCTTCAAATTAGGGCAATTTTATAATCATCCTATTGTTTTAAGGTGCTCCAAATCTGATAGTTGAGTTAGAATTTGCTTTTGGGTAATATGGGTGAAGTTACCTCTTGTGGACTCATAACCCACTGATCTATGAATCATAACTCAACATGTGCCTATTGAAATAAACAAAGATAAACTTGGTAATTTATCATTATTAATTTTTAGGATTAATTATGGGTGTAATTGTAATATCGCTATTATGCATTGGTGCTAGGGACATTCATGTGTATGTTGGTAAATTTAGTTTAGATGTTATGTGTTGAGTTAATTAAGTTAAAAAGAATATAAAAAAATAATGTTTTATTTTGAAGTAGCATGGGAGGTAACTACACTCTCCATATGAGGAATGCACGTTGGACCCCAAATTTTGTAATAATATATTCTATGTATTTTAGATCCAAAAGCATGGAAGAGAAAGTCCACAAGAGTAGGCATGCAGGACCATGATGCAGAAGAGATAAATAAAATGGAATGGTGTGGTATACCTTGCCATAGAAAGGTGAGTTGAAAAATATAAGGAAGAAAAGAACACGTAGAAGACACTAGACTCAAAGAAGCACAAGACTAGGATAAGAGCATAGGGAGTAGAGGCAATTACAAAGGAGTTCATGGAAGCAACAAAAATTAATGAGAGCACAAATATAGTAATGTTACACTAACTAAATAAGTACAACACAAACACGAGATATATTATATAGAGGGTATATAGGGAAGTTAGGCTCGAGTCAACAGGAATTAATTGTAATGGCTCTCCATGACTTACTGTCATTAAAGGTCGTTGGTTAGTCATTAATTTGGTATTATTGATGTAACCAAAGGTGAGGGGTTTATTTATGTATAAATACCCCTTAGCCTTATTTATAAAGTGTTTTTGTCATAGTTGGAATAGATAGATATGTTGTTGATACGATAATTGTGAAATGCTTATCAATATAGAACTAAAGAGAGAGTGTAATGAAGGAAGCATCTTGTAATCTTTTTCAATGGAAATAAAAGAATTTTTGAACTATAAATTTTGATGTGTTGAACTCTATAGTGTTAACTTTGATTTTATGATATTAGTTATATACATTTTATGAATTCATCAAATAATTGACTCTAGGTTAATTTTGGTAGAAACAATGACTAAATGTAGTAATTTGAACACCAAATTAAGATAGAATTATCTAACCACCATCACATGGTAGATTCAATAGGGACCAATCTAGGCTATGTGCCTTGGTTGATCATGTGAGGTTACTCCTTGTGTGAGATATCAGCATGTAAGATCATTGGCATATTCTTTCTATTGAGTATATAACTAATACTTAGTTATGAGAAGCTAACGAAAAAGACCCGACATTTTTAGTTCCATTTTTGGGACCCATTGTACTTTTTGGCATAATGGTATTAAGATGCTCAAGTAGATATCTCTAGAAAATTTTAAGCACTAAGTTACTAATTTAGAAGAGAAATTTTCACCCCAGTATCTTGAATTAAGAGTTTTTATTTGAATATTTTTATCTATATGAAAAATTCTTTGTAGAATTACCATTCAGTTACATGATTGACTTTTGACACATATGAGAAACTAATCAAGAAGTTAAAAATAAAAGGCTTCCTCATTAGTATAATGTTAGATGACCTTAGTTAAGATGGAAACTAATTAAACATGAGTGGTAGACATCTAGTGGAATGGAACTCTTAATAGTTATATTATAGAATATGTGGTCTCTACATATTCTTGTCCTAAAGAATCATGGTTCAAATTTATGAGGGAACAATGTGAGAGTTATCTCAAGAAATTTTATTTATAGATTAAGAAGTTTATGGTTGATAATGGGCCTGAGAATCTCCCCATGGATGAATAAACTCTATTTCACATGAACAACATGATAGGTGGAGAAATGGAAGGGTATGCATTTGTATGGGATTAATAGTCTAGCATGGAAGTCAAAAAATGATAACTATGGAAGCATAAGTATGATGAATCCAGGCATAAGGATATGAGAGGAAACAATCCCAAAGGCAAACATAAGGATACTGGAAGCTCCACAAAAATCCATAGGAGGGTAGAAAGGCATGGTGAGTATTATTTAACCATGGATTCATGATCTTCACTAGCACATATAAGAATAGAAGAAATAAAACAAACATTGATAATAGGATCCAATCAAAATAGACCCAATTAACCCACCATAACACATGCTCATGCATTTGAGTTTTACAAAATTATTGTTATAAATTGGGATACTAACAACATGAAACCTGAAGTTAAATCTAAAACCAAAACCATAGATGAGTCTCTAGAATTACAAGATCAAACTAATAATTTAACATTGATTTATACCTTTATATTACAAGAATGATCTATGGATCACCTTGGAATTCCAAGTGGACCAAAATTAAGATTTGGGTATCCTACAAGACCAATAGTAACTAACTAATCAACTTCCCCAAACACCCATTATCTCTGGTGCACCTATTATTATAGGAGGCATGAGAGATAATATCAATGGTGGTTCTATTGGATCTAAAGGATCATATGATGCCATAGGAGGATTTGATGGACTTACACCTTAAGGTTCAAGAGGAACTAGAAGAGTGCCACAACAAGGCTCATTCTAACCACCTAGTACATCTATAGTTTAGTACGAGATGACACTTCACCTAATTGAATATCAAGGTGTCAAAAATGTATTAGAACATGTTCACAAGTGTGAAATCATTTGGTGAGTTCCAGGTATCACTTATTAAAAGTGAATGTAAACTAATTTTGCAACTACTTTATTAGTTCATGCACATAAATTGTATCCTGAACAAATAGTTATGAATTATAAATTATTAATAGTTATTTTTTTCCAAGAAATTGACACCCCTAAATTTTAGTAAAAAAGTATTGTTACATTAAAATATATCAATCAAGAAATCACTAAGAGTGTGCACACATATGATATGCATTTCAAAATGATAATTTCAAATCTATTATTTGAGATTAACACAACATAACATGCTCATTAGTTTGTGAGAGTTTTCTTACTTCCATTCTAATGAGCCTTATCTCACAAGACTTTCATTGAACCACATGAGGCATTCTAAGCTGACCTCCACACCAAATATGTTAGAAGTATAGATATAAAAATCAATCCCTTTATGAAATATTAGATCATTATTATGGATTCTCATTTAGAGAAGCTTACGACCAATAATTCTCATGAAACTTTTAGTAACTTATGGTGCATTGATTATGTAGTGGAAGGCCATAATATGAACAACTATCTATGGAGGAATATTTTTGATGTATTGAAATAGTCTTATGATATTTGTAATGACGAACATGATGTAAGTATTTGTCCCTTGCTTCAACACACCACCTAAGATAAAGTGTTACTATAATATAAAATATGTGATGCATATACACAATACCAATGATTGTTAGGTCATTAATGAAATTCATGAATCATGCACATGAAGAATGCATAAAATTTACATAGATAAAAGCAAAGAATCTAGTGGAGGTTGATATTTTAGAGTTCAAGGGTGTGACTGTACAAGCTATATGTTGGTTCTCCAGACCACTACTGCTGTGACTATACATTTTATCTAACATGCACCTTTAATAAAAATCAACATCACCTAGAACAATTTCATAATTTTTATGTTGACATCATTAAATAACAAAATGAGAAGGGCACTGAGATGACACATGTTGGTAAAATTCCTAATACTCAGTGGAGACTATGCCCCACCACTCTACCATCTGGACCTAAGGTCAATATCAATACAAGGAGTGGCACTCATTCCCAACCAATATCCAATCCACCTACTGAAAATGTTTAATGTGAAGATCCCCAATACAACACTATCATGATGCTCAATTATATAAAGAAGTGTTTCATGATACAATTGCCTTATTCTAGCAACTAAAAGTTGAAATTGAGCTTTTAAAGGATAAGGATGCTAAAATACAGGTTGAGATACAATGAGATACGGTACCCATGGAATTAGGAAATGATGAGTTATGGGGGCTATGTAAAATTTTCTTTACTGAAGAGATCATTCCTCTCCTCAAGAGTTGTATATGATAGCAAATGATAAAGACTTCAAAGGACTATCATTTGAACCATACATGATGATAAGAGAACCATATTCAAATAAACCTTGAATGTGATAAAGATGTATTTATCAATGCATTTAATGATTTTTGGATGATCCATGACATCCTGGTAGACACTAGCATGAAAGTTAATGTTCTAACTAAAGATGCTTGAAAAAATATGCAGAGCCCCATTTTGAAACCTTGTCCACATGTCTTTTTCATGGCCAACAAGACTCATGCACTACCCATAGGAATTCCTAAGGATACCACCATTAACATCTTAGGTGTTTCATTCAAGGGTGATTTTTAAGTAATTGAGCTTGATGAAGCTAATGACTTCCCTACTCTTTTGGGTTGACCTTGGTTCTATGCAAACAATGTTGACTTATGTTTTAAGAAGAGGTATTTTAGCTTTAATAATGACACCCAATGTATAGTCATACTTATAAATAATGACCAAGGACCCCACTTTTTGGAACCCATTTATGTTGATGAGGATGTTAATACAATCTATAATATTACTACTTAAGAACATGAAACTATGGATCATACTCCTGAAGGCATCTTGCAATGTGAAGATGCTCAATGTATTTTTGACACTACCAGTGTTACTTGCGACCATTAAACTCAAGGCACATATTATATATCAAGGCATAATAGTGGTGTTTTAGAAAGCTAATTAAGTTCCCCTATAAATTTTGCTCAATGACACAAAAATTTTCACTTCATTGATATATGCCCAATGGCTAGACCACCCTTGCAGTTAGAATAAGAATCCAAATTTCATAAATAGATGGAGGTCTAAGAATATTTATAGCAGTTAAAGGATTACTATGTTAATGAAGATGAAAGGTTGCACATAATCACCTTTATATTTAAAGAGATAACTATTCGATGGTGGGCTACTCATCAGTACCAACTGAATATATGTGAACAAGTACATGTAGCCATGCATAATCATTTCCACCATGACAACCATGTTTGTGTCACCCTAAGTTATACAAATATTACTTCACTAGAACAACATATAAAATAATGTGAAAGACTTTGGAGTATTGATGAAATATTTTTACCAAAATTCTTATGGTTATAGGAATTTTATGGTACCTTGTGTGCCTAGTCTAGAGAGTGGTACATTTACCAAGAAACATGTAGATATATAGATACCTAGTAGCACATCAAACATGGACTACTTACTACCTTTGCATTTTATTCACTAAATATATATTTTAATCTATCTCTACAAGTGATTTGTTAGGTCATTGTAGGAAATCAGCACCAAATAAGAACCAAATATAACACATGCATAGCACAACTGAGGATAATTTTACCATCTTCCAAGAACCTAATACTCCTACCATGGCTCGATTGGAACCATACTTCCACTATGAATATGACCATCAGGAACATATTCTAATAGGCAAGAAAAAGGTTATGGAGAAATTTGATGAGGGTACCAATTCTGAACAACCAAAGCCATCATTTAACTAATTTAAATCTACATATGAATGTGGCACACATGATGTTGGAAATATGATGTAGTTTGAATAAAAAATTATATTCTATACCACTCCAAATGGTATAGAAAAAAATTATAATGGCCTATTGGGATCTTGTTGGCACATATTATTTATCAGGATGGCCTATTGGTGGATCCATCTAAAATTATGTTCATTGTCCAATTCCCAATGTTGATAACTCAACATGAATTCAATACCTTCTTAGGTCACATGTGGTACTATCATAAGTTTATTTGAGGTTATGATAGCATAACAACCCTGATGGAAGAACTACTCAAGCACAATGGCCTATTCTTATGGATGACTCAACATCATCAAGTGTTTTAAACCCTAAAATAAAAAATTAGTGACTACAACCATTCTCTAGTTCCCAAACTAGAACTATCTATATTATGTACATGTTGACACTTCAATCATGTCCATGGGCATTATCCTAACACAACCTGGTGAGGAAAACCTTGATCATCTGATCTATTTTGCTAGCTATAAACTCACACAAATAGAATGTAACTACTCCACAATTGACCATGAGGCCTTATCTATGGTTTATGTGTTTCAAAAGTTTTTAAAATACTTTTTTACAACCCCATTTGTCTTTTATATAGATCATGAAGCACTAAATTGTTTGGTAAATAAACTAGTCTTACAAAGACACATCTATCGATGGATTGATTTTTAGGAATTTTAATTCTCTGTGGCCATAAAACTAGGCAAATTTAATTGCATAGCTGACAATCTCTCATGTGTTCAATCTAGTGAACTATCGCATGCCATAGAATATGATTTAATACATGTATAATTTTTTCAAGTTGTGTGTGTGCCTAAAGAATTGGATGAATTTGCAACTTTTCTTATAACAGGGTTTGTACTAGACAACCTTACCACCCAATAGAAAAAATAACTAGTTGTGCATGTTACACTATTATAACTTATTGGCAGAGACCTGTACAAACTTGACAAAGATGAAGTATTATAAATGTGTGTAATGAAACATGAACACACATAAGTTCTTAAATAAGTCCATGAGGGCATCACATGAGGACACTATGTTAGTAACACCATAACATGAAAAGTTACACTAGCTAGATTGTGGTGGTCCACATTATTCAAAGATGCCAAAGTTTATTCTAATTAAATCAACATGTAAGGTGAGGAATTAGTAGGGTTAAGGGAAGGGACCCATATCAGACAAACACCATAAATGGCACATGTGGGTAAAAAGGCCAATGTAACACCATCTCCTCCTCTTGTTTTGATTCAAGAGCTGAAATACCCAGAGATGGTGTTGTGCATGGATGATTGGGAGTCTAACATTTCCACCTATTATGTCATAAACTACAATTAGCATTAGCCTAGAAATGAACTTGAATTGTAATAGGACTATCGAGTGAAGCACTAGAACACCCAAAAAAAGATCACATATAATCTCATGATCTAAAAATTAATAGAAGATGCAGGGGTGTTCTAACTCATCAACCTACCATATTTTGGGAAACTACAAGACAATTTAATTTTTAATCTCACACATTCATGAAGACTACATCTACTTTTCTAGGTGAAAAATTAGGATCGCCCCTGATTAGATCAATAGAGTAACCAGGTTTAGTTATTTTGTAATTAATATTAGCGTAGACCTTGAAGATAAGGCATAAATTGATAAGATGACATTAACATTAAAATATAAGAAAGAAGGCCATGATATGTACATTATGAGCCTAGAGGACCCCATAATTCTAGTAGTTGTGCACTTGGCCATAACCAAGCTAGGTGGTGTAGACAAGTGGATATGGCCCACCTCTATGTAACTAGTCAAATGGCCAAGGGAACAAAGTACAATTACTCCCTATAATTGTTTGAGAAGATTATGTAGAATGTGATGAAGTCAAAAAAATTTCTTAATCACAAGTTCCCTTGGGGAATAATTTTTCTATATTTATTTTTTGATAACATTGGCATCCTAGAGTACTTGGGAAAAGAATTAAAGTGGGTTTACCCATCAAAATATAAGCCCCCCACCAAATAGTTCAAGCAATTCACTTGCCCTGACACCATCTCACCCTTTTACAAAGTGAAGATGAAGGGTTGGTTTGATGGCATGAAGGAGGCACTTGGGAAATAGTGGCACATACCTAAAGAGTTTCCCACATAGATGGGATCCTATACTCAATTTTCTATAAATCATCATTATTCTCTCATGCATATATGTATGCCAACCAAAGATAACTTGTTAGGGTGGCTTAACTTTACCTATGCTTTCACTACCAAATACTTCATGGACTTGGTAAAAACACATTTTGGACATGTGCCTAGTGAATATTGAAGATAATATTGACATTAAGATCCATAATCTTCAAAATATTTATGTTTACCTAGGGAGGCATGAATCTTACAAGATTGACCTCAATCTTTATAGGATAGTCATGTAAGAGCATATTTAGGTGATATTTTAAATGCTCAAGACACAAAATAAAAAATAAAGAAGCTAGGAGGCAGAGAAGGAACCACTTCCCTCCCAACTAGAGAAATACATAGAGGTGAGGGTATGAGCAAAAGATAAAAATCCAAGGCTTGACACCATAAATTCTATAAGGATGCAAGACCAACCCATGTTTATCCCAAAATGCTAATGGTAGGCCTTGTTTCCACAAAGGACCCAAGGGTTGCTTGTAGATCAATAGGACATCATTTCATTGTATCTAGCCCCTTAAGTAGAACCTAAATGATAAAGGTGAATCCCATTACCAAAAAAATCTCTAGAGTTTCCTATAGAAAATAAAGATGAAACTGTACACCCTGATACCTGAGTAAAATTCAAGCATGAAGCACCTCGATTGGTAATTTATACATAGGTGAGGTATATCTAGGATCCCAACCTATAAAGGATCCCACTTTTAAGCCAAGCAAATAAAAAACTATTACATCAAGTGAATAACATCATATGGCCAAGGAGCAAGTGGACATTAAAAGTCCAAGACCAGAAAAAACCAACAAGGGAGAAGGCCCTAATGAAGAGGACCTTGGCGCTAGCACTTGTGAAAGGGAAAAAAATACTTAAGATTATGGAATTATAATGTGACCCCTAAAATGGTAAATAACTAATTTAGGATTCAAAAAATAATAACAAGTAAATCAAGGACCTCACATTCATGTCACATTCAAATTGGACACACTAGACAAGCATTTATATTTGTGGAAATTTTCCCCAAACATGAGTCCACATAATAAATTTGACATGAGATATCCTTTGAGATGGAAGTATATCATGATAAAGAATGATTTGAGCTTCCAAAGGATAGTACTAACATAAGCCCATAAGTGTAGGTGTTCCAAACACAATCTAGGTAAGTCCCTCAATTTGCTCTCTAATACAAGTGGGTGTAACATTTATCAAGTTTTCCCTAGAGGTTTCTAGATAAAACATTATAACATCCATGATGTAAGCTAGATCTATCCCAAACATCAGGATGTCATGCAACTATACAAATAAGAACATGAAACATGATGAAATCTTGAAGAGGACATTGAAGAACTTAAGCGATAACTGAGTATGGTAAAAGTGGATCAACTTAGGACATTGGGCATTTGCCAAATAGTTTTGAGAATTAAATTATCACTTAAAAATGAATTTCTAATTACTGGTGAGGCAATCAATAAATTTGAGATGCTTGTCGACCTTATACTCATTAAATGTAAAAACCAAGAAAATCTTATACATGATAAAAATTGGGTAACATAGTAGTTTTATGAGGCCATGAAGGTTTGCTACAAATTTTGAAATAAATTGAGCACCACCATTCCCATCGTCAATGTAGTTTTTATCAACTTGGCACAACCAAGTAAAATTTTAGAAGTGCAATTGCTTCTCTAGGAACAACAGTGCCAACAATTGGATGAGAACACATTGAGCATTAAGGATAGGGCCTAACACACAAATTTTTTCTAGGACATCAAAGAACTAGAAGCATAAATAAACTCCCATCAATGGTAGATAAATGTTAATTTATAATTACTATGATGACAAGTTTTGATATATGTTATGACCCTCAAGGACACTCACAAGATTGCAAGTGCTCAGCTTAAGACTTTGACACCTCAAGTTGATACCTTTTTGGAACAGCCTAAAGAGTTGAAAATATTAAAAGGAAAAGTGGAAGTTATTGCTTCCAATCTTTAGATATCCCTCAACTAGTGGGAGGATCTCAAATGCAAAGTATAATAAGTGGATCCTACATTTTTTTCCACTAAGGAAGTTGTCATAAAGTTTCGGATGAACTATCAAATTAGTAGGGGGTGATGTTGGACCCCAAATTTTATAATAATATATTATAAGTATTTTAGAGCCATAAGCATTGAAGAGTAAGGGTACAAGAGTAGGAACATAAGACCATGATGTAAAAGAGAGAAACATAAGGGAATGGCATGGAAGGCATTTTCATTGAAGGGCAAGTTACAAAAAAAAAGGAAGTGGAGAGTGAACAGAAGACATAGGACTCAAAGAAATGAGAGATAAGGATAAGAGCACATCGAGTAGAGGTAGTTACAAAGAAATTCATGGAGGCAATAGAGATTAATGAGAGTTCAAATCTAGCATTGATTCCTGAAAGAAAAGGAACATGAACACAAGATCTAACATAGAGAGGGTATATAGGGGCGGTTAGGCTTGAGTAAAAAAGAATTAATTGTAATGGATTTTTATGACTCATTATTATTAATGGTAGTTAGTTAGTCATCACTTTTTTATTATTGATATAACTAAAGGCAAGGGCTTTATTTGTGTATAAATAACCCTTAGCCTTATTTGTAAAGTGTCATTTCCATGGTTTGAATTGATATATATGTTGTTGATATTATAATTATGAAATGCTTATCAATATAGAGCTGAAGAGAGAGTGTAATGAAGGAAGCACCTTATAATATTATTCAATGGATACAATAGAATCTTTTGACTACAAATTGTGATGTGTTAAACTCTATAGTGTTAACTTTGCTTTTATGATATTAGTTATATGCATTGTATGAGTTCTTCAAATAGCTAACTCTAGACTAATGTTGTTAGAAACAATGACTAAACATATTAATTTAAGCACCAAAGTAAGATAGAGTTGTCTAACCACCATTACATGATTAAATCGATAGGAAACGGTCCAAGCTACATGCCTTAGGTGAACATGTAAGGTTACTCCTTCCCTGATATGCCAGTGTGCAAGATCGTTGGCATATTATTTACATTGGGCATGTAACAAATACTTAGTTGTGTGAAGCTAAGGAAAAAGACCCAACAATGCACACAGTGGAAGCTATTTTCTGTGCGTAAACTTGAATTTGGATTTTTTAAATAGAATTTAAATCCAAGTTTTGTTTAAATAATGAATATAAATTTTCCATTTAAGAGATCATGGAGGATTTCCCTATACATATGCTTCATAAAATTGAAATTAACTCTTCTAAACCATTGTTTAAATATTGGAAGTGGTTTTTGAAACTCCCTTTCAACACTAGACTCCCATCAAGGGATATGAATTATTATCACCTCATTTTCCCATGGCATAAAATCTTAATGCTCCTTGGTCTCTTCATTCTACTTCCCACAAATGGATGAAATATTTTCAAACAATATGGAGATCTATTCTTGATCTTAATATTGCACACTTTATATGGTGCTTTCTTTATTAGGGGTTTCTTGTTGGTCGTCTTATTATTCATTTATAGTTTGCTTATCCAAAGTGTCCATTTTTGTGGGCACTCACAAACCCTAATGCATTTTTTTTTTTTTTTTTGAAAAAATTATTAGATAGCCTATACATGGATCCATGACTTCTTCAAACCATTTTGGCCAAATCCTTTCATCTAGTAGATTGTTCTCTTGGGGACTATCATTTGATTAATTTTAAATACACACATATTTGGCATACTTTTAGAGTGGAAGTTTTTGTCTTTATCGGGAAAGAAAGAAATTTAACTTTATTTGATAACTCTATTAGTGATGCTTATATTTATGCTTATAACAAAGCCATGGTTATTTCTAATGGTTTTATACATATTCGAGTGGAGGCTAATAACTATATGTAATCCCTTTTCATTCACTGTGTTGGTAATAAGGCCTATGGCAAACAGAAAAAAAGGATAAATATGTTATACAAAGCTTTAAAATATAAAGATATTGGAAAAGACACAAAATACTCATGATTTCACCTAGGAAACCCTTTCGGGTAAAAATAATTAGCACCACAACCTTGATTATAGCATTAAAAAAAACATGTTTGTGATACCACAACAATCACAAGGTTATGTATCCTTTGTACAAGATAATACTATATATTACAATGCACATACTTGCCTTTGTATATTTCACATTTGTGCAATTACTTGCATCTAAAATACATTGAGGCATGTATTAATATAAACCATTCAATTGACCTTGTAGGATAACATTTACTCTATAAAATTTATTGTGTATGTGTTCATCACATGCTTTGCAAACATCATCATCTTCATAAGAAGAACCATGTCTATATTGGTCACCTCAATTTTTAATGCCGGCATAATAGGAGAATATAGAACCACCAAATATTGATCAAAGTGATCATTATCTAATGCTTCTCAATAGCTTCATGTTAAAGTGCCACCAAGATATTACTCACACACATTCAGTAGATAAATATAATCAGAATCATTTAGTAACATCTCACATTTGTACATTGCTTGACAGTGTTACACAACCTTTTCCAACACCTTACTATGAATCCACCATGTACACCACTTTACAACCTTATAAAGTGAAATGATATTATGTAGAGCATACTACATAGCTCTACATCATTTATATCATGTTGAAAACCTTGTGTAACTGCCATATAAAGTCTTCCTATGACCCTGTGAAACTTAGTGATTTATGCAAAGAACATTGTGCACCAAAACTTGCACAACCACCTTGTGCATCTAGATGAGTATCTAGTGTTTGTGTAACATTAACCTTGCACATGATTATCATTGCATAGATCCATGCATAGTTGAAGCATTTGCAACACATTAGTGCAACGAGATGTGCATAATTACTCATGTCCCACCTTCTTTGGCCTCAAGGGAGGGAAACCAGAGGAGTGGACACAAATGGAGACCCTCTTGTCGCCTTTCTCATAGTCGAGCAGGGTGGTTTCCTCTACATAGACAATCACCTCCACTTTCTCAATGTGGTGTTTAGGCTTCTACTTTTAGACATCGTGACAATTGGGCACATATGCCACCCCTAAATAATTTTCCACATGTAGTCTTGGAAATTTTGCTTACTAGAGCAAATCAACTAAGTTTCCAAGAGGGTATTGAGAGAGTGGCAAAGATAATGAATAATGAAAACATTGATTGGGACCCTGTGCTTAAATAAAAAGACTTATAAAATGTTGGAAAAATTTAAATGACAAAAGTTAATATATTAGTAATTTCTTTGTTATCACTACATAGTTATTACTATTATTATTTGTTAGAATTTTTTTCGTTTATTATTTTCTAAACTTCTTTATAAACTAATGCCGGACATATTTTGATACCACAGACTTTTGATAACACCTATTTCATTAAAAAATAAATGAAATGAATTTATAAAAAGAAAAATAAGAAGCACCTATAAAATTAGACGCCCATTTTAAAAGATGTTAAATGTGAATGTTAAAAATCATGAGGGCACGTTGACCTAACAAAGTTAAAAAATAAAAACGGAAAAAGAGAATAAATAAATGCAATTGAAACCCTAATTCATATCATATGCCATTCATTGCGGAAAATAGCTTCTACTGCGCCTTCATTAAGTATTGCGATTGGGATGTTAATACGGGCAGCATTAACCAGGAGAGAGGAGAGTGCGATCGACAACATTGTGGTGATTGGGCAACATGGCGCTGCCCTCAACATCTCTAAACGAGTCACCGAACGCGCTCAGAGTATTTACAGAGAATTAGCAAGCACCGAAGAATATCGGCAGCCGTGCAGGAAGAAGAAAGAATATGGACATTCAACTCGCCTGCCTTGACAGGGTTGGCAAACAACTCGACCAAATGAAAAGCATGGAGGAACTGGCAGAGGGTGTGTCAGAAATTGAGATTAAGAAAAAGGATATTTTTAGAGTGCTGAAATTTATACAAGAAAGGATACCAAATGCGTTGGCAATAATTCCCTGTGACAGAGGCAGTAATGAGCTCCAGTCCATGTGATGGTTCAACTCAATCACATTTACGGTGGATATGTTCTCAGTTAATCAAAACCAAGGAGAAAAAAGAAGCCTCGCTGGCTATAAATACATTGGTTCAGCACTCGGTGGACAAAATCTCGATGCGCAGGACTTACAATGAAGTTTGATAATTATTTGGATTCATATATGCATTTGTGTCCACACCAAAGTCTATATTATTGATTTGCATGTCTCCCGTGTCAACAATAATATAATGAATGAAGGGCAAATGGTTTATCAGTAGGTTTAAATGGGAGTGCAACAATTGCTTGATGATCAAGTTGAACATCTTTATAATAGGAGTTGTTTTTTATTTTTTATCTTACTTATTGTATAACATGTGTTTTACTTACAAAACAATTATATATGATTTGTTTTTCAAATAAATTCTTTTAATCATCAAAATGTCAACATTTTTATGTAGACATGGTAAAAACTTAATAACATATAATATATCTTGAAAAAATATAATAATGTAACTATTATATTTGTATTTTCCATCATGTGCATGGATTATCTTTGAAATTAGATTAACTTCTTCAATAAACATTTCCTCAACTTAAGTGAGGTATAGAACTTCAGGGTGCATAGTTGGGTCCATGTTGTTAAAAGAAAAGAAATAATTATTGTTTTTTTGAAATACATCAACAACAAGTATGTTCTCTAAGAAAAATCCTTGTCTTAATGCCTTGTTAAAGTTCCTTGCAAATGAAACATGCATGTATGGAAGAAATAAAATTGATCTTTTCACATAATTTCTTGTGAGGTTATTCAATAGAGAGACCACAGAGTGTGGGGTCAATAGTAGTTTTTTATCTATTGTAATTAAGCCACAGATGATTATTTATTTCATCTTTGTGTAGTGCATAAGTCGAACGTTTTTTTTTGTTTTCTAGCCCATTTTCCATGAATGTCTACAATGATCATGAAGGAAAAATAAGTGTTATTTTATTTCTAATCATAGTTAGAGTTGAATATTTTGGATATAAAAAACTAGAGTGCAAAGAACTAATTACAAGTGAGGAATAATATCAAACTTATATAAGACATGCGTAAAATCAAATCCACATGTTATATATGCACAATAAATAAGATAATGTTTTTTATATGAATATAAACATGATAATTTAGTGAATAAAGCTAAACAACATTATGAGTGTAAATGTGAACATAAAACTATTTAAAATAGTTTATGAAAATATAATATAGAAAAATTATCTAGTTGCTTTACAAAATCCATGTATGGAAACATGAAAAATGATAAAGATAAAAAAATATAATTTAAATTTGAAACACCACATGAGTTTTAATTTAATTGATTAAAACATATAAAGTAAAATCATGATAGGATAATTAAATGCTAAAGTGTCACAAAAGGTATGTATAGTCTATTATTTTTGCATATAAAAATAATATACTATGCAGATGTGCAACTATTTCAAAGTAATCAATAGAGAAGAATAATTATATTTATATGGATATAAAGACAAAAAAGTTGTGGCTATAGTTGAATACCATAACTGGGGTAATTACAAGACTATAGGCAATTTAGTTTGTAGGATTTTGAAAATGGTATATGGAAAACTCAATATATATACATGATAAATGTAAATAGTCAGAATATATAATTACACATGCACTAAGTTGCATCAAAGACATCAATTAAAGATGAATGTGTGATGCAAATTCATATTTAATTGCATTCAATAAGGTATAATGCATCTGTCCATTGGCATTGTGCATCTCTAATTTTATTACCATAGTGAAATGATATTTATAGAAAAAAAACTTTTTACTATTTCCCAAACCTCATCAAGAGATGGTGATATATTTTGTAGATCGTTTGTTGTGACACCCATAATTAAAGTAGCAACATCGTCAAATGTTATGGTCCTTATTGTACATGTTATGTCTTATCATATGAAATTCAATGTGTATTTATATTCACAATATGCTAGATCAATGTTGCATCTTTGACAATGATAAGATGCATCAATTTTTTGAATCAATTTTTTTACATTATCTATTATTAAGTAGAGCAATGTAAGTAGGATAAAAAAGAATTGTCATTTTAACATGTATGACTATTGCTTCCAATGTAAATTAAATTGATTTCTCAAGAACCCCTATGTCTGTAACTATTTTATGTTCATCAACACTTGTACTTAGTGACTATCTTTGCAGGTTTGCACCATTTTTTTCATAGCATCTCCTAATCTTATGTGCCCTAGGTATATCTAGATTAACAAAGAATTGAGTATCTGAGTTGGTCATTACTTTTTTCCATTATATGCTTTACGTTTACCTTTTATGATATGCAAGAACTGGAATTGGAAGTGTCTTAGAATCACACAAACCATATAAAATTTTCCCCTCCTCATCATAGAAATTTCCCCAAAGGGATAATTTAATAGTATAGTCATATTTTTCTTGTAGTATTAGTGTTCTTTTGATATTCAAAGTTACATCTTATCTTGTGAAAATAGAAGCAACAATAATAGAAAAAATAATCCTATAGTGTCAATCTTTATGTTTGTAGTTGCATCTTTGATATTCTTAATTATTTTGAATACAAATTGGTATAGTATAATATTGGGATTTTATTCAAAACAATGTTTAATAAAAGATGTCATGTTGAGGACAATCTCCCATGGAATTTTTGAGCAGATATTTTTTTTTTTGTATATTTCAAAGTATCATTAGAAATTAAGTATATTTTTTCAAATTAAATTTGATCAAATAATAGATTTATTGATTGGATGAAAGAAGTCACAATGATGTTGTTTCCTTCATTGTCAATGATGTTTCAAAGATAAAAACCTACCTTGTATCATTGGTGTTTGTTTAAGCATGTAGAATCCCATTTTTAAGAACTCTACCCTTTGTAATATAGTTTTTTATAAGAATTTAAATTCTTAACTATAGTGTATGGTATTATTTTCATGCATTATCCTTTAAACATCATTCATGATACTTTGTTTAAAGTAATTTATTTTATGTGGTTGTCCATTTTGTGAAGGCTAAAGTTTGTGTATAGATGAGGAGGTGTGATATATTTTAATTGGTGTGGATACCTTCCTAAAAAAATAAATATAATAAAAACAACATGGAAATTGAATGTGGAAGTGCATTTTGGATTGTAGTATTTTATATTTTAAGAAACATTTAAATACATTATTTATGAAATTCAAATTTTCAAATTTGTTTGATATCCAAAAGAAAGAACACTACAATATTAATTCCAAGTTATAGATACAATATTTTTTTGGCATTGCACAATCGTAGAATATAAATATAAAACTAAATATAATAAAAAAAGAATAAAACTAAATATATTAAAGCAATAATGAGTGTGATTTTTTATTAAGTACAAACAAGACAAAGCAAAGCATCAAATTGAATGTGGAAGTGTATTTTGGATTTTAATATGTACATCTTAATAAATGTGTAGAGACATTGTATATGAAATGCAACTTTTAAAATTTGGTAGATATCTAAAAGAAAGAAGACTATAATATGAAATTAACTTTATAGATACACTATCTTTTTGGCTTTACAAAATTACAAAATATAAAGATAAAACAAAATAAAATTAAAAAAATGAATATTATTATATAAAAAATTTAAATTCAATATAAATTTATAAATACAAATAGAATTATATAAAGAGAATGATAATAATGAACAACGACCCTATGATAGTGTTTAATTCTTAATATTTATTAAAAGAATATATTTTTTCCTATCTATACTATATACAATGTTCAATACAGAAGAACTAGGTTTGATACATATACACAATAGGTTACATCATTGTCAACATATAAAATTCAAAATAAATCAGGCAAGTTTAAACTACTTAGCCTTTTGAATTTCTTTCGTTCTATTTGGAAAATGTAATTTGGAATTGGGATTGGGAGCATGGATTCTTTTTTGGATTAACATATGGGTAGATACATATTTCAATGCATGCTCAACAATATCATATATGATCCCTAATCCTCTATAATATGTTTTGTTGGTTTTAAATCCTATGATGAAAATTGTATGAGGGTCTACAACTAAAAACACTCTAATAAGTTTCCTTTTGTATCAATGGCAAAGGTTTGGAATTATATGATGGACATTAATGAAAATTTATTTTCGATTGAAAATTACTTCACACTATTTTTGTTTAATAGTCAATGACCATGTCAGAGTATCCTTTGGTATGATTGCATTTTTTTGACTCCTAGTTTCCATGTTGTCAAACTTTTTCTCAAGGAAAAAAATGAAATACAAAATAAAAATATGAGTATAATAAAAAATACATATGATACATAAATTTAGTTATAACTGATTAAAATATAGACAACAAGTTAAGATTGAAATGACCTACTAAACTTATAATAAATGCACACAAACATGTAAGCTAAATTAATAAAATGTTCTTTACAAACATTAAATTTTTTTTAGTAATTTTAAAAATATATACATTACAATAGAGGATGCCAATAAATTTGGATGTAGAATATATTACATATGTGTTTGTATAATACACATTTATTAGTTAAATACACTAATCAAATGAAATATCCATGAACAATATGAATTTTAATATATGTTGTTCTTTATTTTTATCATGTTTTTCATTAATATAGTTAGGTATTTCAACTATCCTTCATATATGATATATTGACTATATATTATTTTTCAATGAGAAAAAATTTAAATATATATGATTTTTGTGTATTTTTTTTCTAAATTGAAAGCTATAAATAACAATTTCACATTATGCTACAATTTAGCAAAATCCCATTTTAAAGAAAATAACATTGATATATTGTAGTGACGAATATCTTAGCAATGACATATGCCACATAAAATAAGGGTTCCATTCCATTATAATACTATCAATAAATAATAAATAAATTTAGTAAACTTATAATATTCAATATAAATGATAATGGTAATTTTAAATAATTTTATACTAAATTGTCTTAACAACTAAAAATATTTATTAGTTAGATACACTGAGTAAATAAAATATCTATTATAGCTTAAATTTTTAGCCTTGAAAGGCTGATCCAAGCCCTTTAAACTTGATCTGTACAATGGGATTGGTCCTAAGTTTTTGGTGACCTTTAGATGGATCAAACATCTAGATTATAGGGCTAGTTTCCCTTGATGTATCCATTAGGCCTACTACACTACTAACTTGGAAAGGATAAGGGAGAAGGAGAACATAAATGGAAATTAATTAAGAGGGTGATACACCAAATAAATTGATAACTACCAACTAGATACATGTGCACATGTAGACCATGAGACTAACCTTAACATATACTACTCTTAATCTAAATCTCTCACATCAACATTTCAATGTGAAGGTTGCGATAGGTGCTTATGATAGGAGGACTAATCAAGAGGTTTATGAGGACACTAGTGAATTAAAAAACTCACTCAACCTTTGCACTACACTTTCACACTTCACATGACCTACAAAAGAAGATTTGAAACTACATATAGGTGTTTAGAATAGGACAACATGCTAAGGAAGACTAAGAAAATCACTTGACAATATCAACCATCCATGAACACACACTAAGTATGCTCATATGAGGAGTTAAAACTAGTAGTATTTCATTCATCAATGGCATACAAATGATGATGGATTTTCCATACTCAGGTGGAGGATCCTTACAAAGCCAAACAAGGCTTCTTATATAGAAAGTGATAGGAGAGATAGAAGTGGCAAAAAAGAGAGCAACTGATAACTGCCTAGTATTCATGGCAAGAGTTAAAATTAATGAGGTTATAAAAAAATCTCATAAGGTCTTAAATGACATGTTTTTCCTTCTTTATGATGCTTCATCTTGGAAATGGCATAGGAATTTCTCTATTTTCTTGACACATCTTATTTCTTCTTTAAACCACCCTCCTTTGAGCTTGGAAAGTGACAAGTGGCACTCTTTATCCATAAAATCACCTTGAAATTCCCTTTTCTCATATTATTAAAACATTTCATCAATTTAAGAACCTTCTTATACTATCTTTGTGGTAGTGATCATATCTTTATTAGGTGTTTTGAAACCCATTAGTCTCACTATGCCTCTCTTTTCTTGAATGCTTCAAATTTTTAATTTATCTCCATGAATACAATATATCTCCATGAATTTCCTCTCTCTACCTTAGAAAACCTATATCAATCCTCTTGAATTCTTCAAACACTGTCCAACACCTCATTTCACACCTAAACCCATACTTGCCTATAATTCTTTGTAGCCCTTAAAATAGATAAAGCTCCTTATTTAGGACAATATATATGATATTATAAAAATAATAATGGATTTGAGTACCTAGTATACTCCTACAACTTTGTAAATAATTTCATGACCATACATTAAATTCAAGTGCACTTAGTCTACTTATTTCGCTCTCAATTTAGCAATTAGGTCTCTAGGCCTAGAAACTGGTATTTGCTTCCAATCAATGCCCACACATTTGAAACTAAAAATAAATATTTTATTTACTTTAGTGATATTTTAAACATTCCCCATGTCAAATTTAATGGTTTATAACCTTATACGGATAGGTGAACCAAGAAATGGCCAAAACCCTAGCCTAAGTGTATGCTCAGGATTGAGAGGTAATTATAGTGGTTTCTCAAGAAATTATAGGTTATAATAATTTATTATAGTATTTTAAGACTTTTATCATCATGTGATAACTTAATATACTTAATAAAGTCTCTCCAAGAGAACAAATATACTCAAGTCTTCTTTTTCCTTATTTGGTTGGGTACACATGGTGTGTACAAGACTGTAACATCAGACCTAGATATTTGACTGAGGATTTAAGTTCCATGATAGTTTCCCAATATTTAAAACACCTTATATTCCTCTACTAACAACATTATACAACATCACCATCTTTGACCTTCCTTGTTTGGATAAAATTCCTCATCCACTCTCATACATGATTGTGACTAAGCAAATAGGTTATAGGCATAACTATGGGATTTGATATTTTGGGATATAAATCTTGTGATCTCATATGATAAATCCTTACCCAACTTAAGAGGCCCTTAAACTCACTTATACTTTCAATTCAATCCTCTTATCTTCATAACTAGGCTTTTTGGATAACAAAGTAGGGCAGTCACTTTTTGGACTCAAAGTAGTAACTTGAAAGGTTTATATACCATATTTAAAGGCTTGTAAAAAGAGTATATAAATCATAGGACATTTTCCCTAGCTTTGTAGGACTCTATACCTAATTTAGAGGCTCATCCATACCTTACATATTCATAAATAGGTAGAACTATGAGATTTGATATTCTGGCATTTCAATCTTCTTATCACCTCTAATAAGGCCTTACCCAACTTAAGAGGCCCTTGAAACTTGCTTCTACTTGAATTTCAGTCCTATTGTCTTCATAACTAGGATTATTAGATAACAAAGTGGCACAATCACTTTTTGGACTCAAAATTATAGCTTAAAAGGTTCATATACCATCTTTAGAGGCTTGTAAAAAGAGTATATAAATTATAAGACCTCTACCCTAGATTTATAGGCCTCTATCCTAATTTAGAGGCTTATCATTACCTTGTATGCTCATAAATAGGCCTACAACCATATTTTGTAGGCCAATTTTATACATTTTACCTCTCACACATGCCAACAAATGGCCTATTCAGGTGTTCATGAGGCCCATGAAGGTTATTCCAATTTTTCCATAATCATTTAGAGTCATATCAAATCATTTGGGAAGTTTTCTCAGTCATCAGGTCATATATTAGTCTCTTGGTATCCTGTGAGTGTCATACAATCTTAAGGATTATTCATAAGGCTAAGGCCCTCTATGAAAATATAAATTCCATAGATAATTATTGCATGGGAGTGGGATATTATGCCTAAGATCTCAATTTTCCATGCATATCCTTCTGTAATATGTGAGCATCTTAAATGTTCTTCTTGAGTTAGTAGACTGTATGAATGAGGTTGAGAGATAGATAGGTTTATAATACTAACACCTTATTAAAAAAATATCAATAATTCCTCAAAAGGGTTAGAAATACCTCCTATGAGTTTATCCAATGTTTTTCCAAACATATTTACTCTTTGAATGATCTATAACATGGTATGCTTCCTCATGAGGGTTTGTTAGCAACCTAAGCTACTTGACCCTAGAGGTCAGCGTCCTCAATATTTATCTTCATAAAATTAATTCAAAACTCATGGAGGTCCTTACTTAGGTATTATAAATCTCTCATAATCATTACATACCCAATCCCAACATAAAAAAATCATATTTTCTTCATAAGCTTAACATAGACCTATAGGTCTTTATCTACCTTTAGACCTAAGCTTTCTCTCTTTATCCACCTATAGGTATTTATGATCCAAAACCTTTATCTTCTCAAGGAATAACCACATATTTAACATTTACCATTCCTCAAATCATCTAAATGAAACTCATGGGTTTATTGGCATGCATATTTCTCCCACCTTTCATCTACATGCATGTATGTACTTGTTATAGGTTTGTATGACTGTAGCATTAAGGTGGGTCTATTGGAATTGAAAAGTGAGTCTCCAACTCACTATTATCCATTTATTAAACTTAAGGACATCTCCACACTATATGCCTATAGTTTTCTTGTTTTCTTTAGCCTTTGAACCTCAACTTCCAAGCAATATTCATTGCATTCATATGAAAAAGAGACCTATAGGTCCACATTTTCATTGTATGAAGCCTTTTATAATATATATTTTTATCAACATAACCCTAAAAATATTCCTCCACCATATCATAACATATTTCATGAGGTTATTAACTTGGTACATCACTTACATCATATAGGGTTAGACATTTTCAACCCACTTTGTGCTTGGTGACATATACACAGTCCTTGGCCTAAGACACTACATATTATTTTGAGGGGATAGTGTTTTAGTGACCAATCATGTTTTAGGGTCCTTAAAATTATGATATATCATTTCCTTTCACATTAAACTAATTCATCTCATTTTTTTATTTAATGTCCATGAACAAGACCATGTTTATTTGTTTGCAAGTTGTGTATAGTGAATGAATGAGCAGAGTGAGTTAATGACTTTAGAATCCAATTTTCAAGTTTTTGGAGTTACTTTAAGATAACATAAATTGATTTATTCAAACCATTAACTCACAAGAAAACTCTTACAAACTCCAAGACATTGCTTACAACTTTATTAAGGCTTGCACTTAGCACAAATGAGGCTTTACTCACTCTCCACTGCCAAACATGATAAGATAAAGATGTAATATGATATGAGGGAATTGGAGAAGTCCTAAGAATAATTTCACAACCTTCCTTCATCACCAATGAGTTCACATTTTCATTAAAAAATCTTGAAACTGAGCCTACATGGTTTAGATAGGGTTAAATAACACCATTGGGTCTTAGAAATTATTCATAAAGGGGATGCCACCAATCTAAAAACTATGGCCATAGATTTGAAGGCCATTAGGCCCCATCCTCTAGTAAAATATTCAGGTCCCAAATTTCTCATTTTTATGGGCTAAGCATGTGAAACTGGTCCTCCCAAGCTTGTCAAGAAGTTGATGGAGAAGATGAAAGGTGTTTTATCTATTTTGAACCTATCAATTCTTCCAAAACATGGATTCGGACCTATGGAGGGTAGATGGATCCATGAGAGTGCTTGGGAGTGAAAATACATGTTGAAAACTTTCAACCATCCTTTGAAAACATTTTTTAACCTTGAAACTTGTTATATTCTACTTGGAGATCTTTGATGTAACTGTGAAATAGGTATTCATGGAGTCCTTCACACCTATATGGACCAAGTACAACATGCCCATACATTTTATTTCCAACTGCCTACCATTTCTTGAAATATTCTCTTCTTGAACGTTATAAAGAGCATAAGAAAACACTTGAAAATGGTTATAACATTATAAAATAGGTTATGACATCTTCCTAAGAACTTGTACAGACCATGAAAGGACATTAAGTGACTTGAAACATGTTAAATGCCATAAAAATACCTTTAAACCTATGACACTCTTTAAACCCACTTGACTAAGATAAGCATGACTATATAAGCTTAATGTTAGAAGGAGATATTACCTTAAACTTGTAAAACTTAACTTAAGATATGTTAAACAAAACTACAAGGAGATTCTCAATGTGATCAATCAAGGTAGGGGCTTGAATGGATTTTTTTTTGTGAACCTATTTAATGGTAGCCAAAATTTGGCTAATGTCTTTGGTGGTCCTCTGGGTATGCTTATTTTCTAATCATATTAGACTAGAAGCTTTATCCTTCCATTGGGAAATGGAGTCACTTTCACTCTAATACATACTTGATATGGGACATTGACCAAGACAAGACAATTACTTGACCTACAAACACACACACAAAATAATAACACATGAAACAAAGGAAACTAGACTAAAGAAGAAACACACAATTGTCATACAAAGTACTTAGGGAAAGTAAAGATTGAAACTACTATGTAAAACTAACCTACATATTTATTCATCCTCCATTATCAAATGGGAAAAGCTTAGAATCATAATGACACCATGAAATCATATTATCATATGTTGAGTGAGGTATAATCAAACACTGCTCTTAGAGTGAGAACTTGCACCCACATTCTGAGATATTGGCATGCTTATGATATCTATATCCATAAATTAGTCCTTATTGATTCATTCCCATACCCATGATTTGACTATGTGATTAAAGAACAAAGACATACTCATCCCAAGCTTGGCTACTTGGCTTAAATAATACCATTCTTGCCTCATCAATAGGTTGTTCTTGATTATCTTACCTTCTTGATCACTTGATGACCTTCACTTAGAGAGTTATCATCTATTGGTTTTTTCAACTCAATCTCTTGGTCATCTTAAAGAGTGTCATATTCATCATATATTTCCACATCATGAGCTTGAATTTATTGAGGGTGGCTTGCAAAATTTATTGGCTTACTAGGAGATTTGTACCTCTCATCAACCACTTCATCTTGCTCTTATTGAGATGCTAACTTCTCAAATCCTTCAAACTCCTTGAACATGTCCAAGTAGGAATTCCACATATATTCAAAACCTCCTTGAATTTGATTATGAGACTCAACAAGGTCATCAAACATGGAGTTATATTATATAAATTTATCATACATCTTTTGATTATTCTTATTGGTCAAAGACACATCATTAGCATTCTCCTTATGGGTTATAGGTTTAAAATTTCAACTAGATCAAAACATTTCTAACTCTTCCCAAAAGTTAGCTTCTTCTTTAGTACTTGAAAGCATGTCAAGTTCAACACTAACCTTACCATTATCCTAAAGGATAACATGCTGATCATATGCTTCACATACTTTAATACATTCATGATATGGCTATATGTTGTCTTTTTCAGGTTCTATCTTCTACCCATGAGGTTTAAAAATATCAAAAGCTAATGTATCTTCAAGAAGACTTACCTCATATTCAATTGCATAATCATGTTTTTCTTCATCATGACTAGATTGATCCTCTTCCTCTATGAATAATGGAACTTCATTTGCCCACTTATGATCTAGCACCTCAGACGTAATTTTTCTTCTTCTTCATCAAAATCAAATCCATACCAATCAAGCTGATCTACTTGGTCATTTGTGACATTTGGAGAGTTATCCAACTGTTGGCTAAAAGATAGAAACATTTTCTCATCCTTGAAATATGATTTATTTTCTTATCCACCAAGGGGAGTGTCAATGATGATTTCTTCCTCATGCTCACTAGAATCACTCTCTTCAAAACCTTCTTGAGATTCACCTACAACTGCAATATCTTGCCTCTCAAAGACAACCACATCAACATTATTTTTGGATAAGTTCTCTTTATCAATTGAATGTCCATCCTTTTTCCTCAATACACTTGATTTTATTTCACAAAAGGATAGTTTGGGAGGGTAATAAACCTAATTATCTTTCTTGAAACTTGTTAGAATGTCCTACCAGCCTAGTATTTTAAGAGAATTAGACTAATTGGATGCTTCTTAGATAGTTTCAACTAGAATGGTAAATGAATGACTTGAGGGGCTTATGGGAT
The DNA here is from genome assembly GCA_037957365.1 of Torreya grandis. Lineage (NCBI taxonomy): Eukaryota > Viridiplantae > Streptophyta > Pinopsida > Cupressales > Taxaceae > Torreya > Torreya grandis. Next base: position 835,139 of record JARHVA010001798.1, on the reverse strand, counting down.
TTCTTAAATTGACTTCCAACATTAATCCTCCCTCTTTCTCTTGATATTGCATATGGATAATCTTCTTCTAAATTAAAAATCCTTTTCGTGTGACTTCTACAACCTCTTCTCTCTTTTGAGTTTAGATGGGCATAGGAGAAGATTCATTCTCTAGGATAGGCATGAAATAATCACGAGTCATGGTATAATAAGGAATCCAAGATGGAATGGTCTTGGGATATTGAGAAAGGGTGAATGGATTTGGAAAAGACATAGGTTTTTCTTGGGGAATATAAGTCTTTCAACTTGGAATATTGGAGCTAGTGCACTCATTAGGAGATTTATTGAGCTTATTTTAATGTTTTGTTACAGAATGGAGGATATTTGGATCAAAATAAGGATTAATTGGGATAGGAGGAGTATATATGACTGATTTAATTGGGCTTTCATATCTCCCATCTCATTATCCCATTTTCCACTAAATGCATCAATTTCTTAACCTCTAGTTTCTCTTTGATTGGGTAATCTTCCTTCTCAACACTTCACATATTATTCAAAATCCTTGAAATAGATTTTTAAATTATTTGATAGGAGAAGTTACACCATGTTTGAATTATCTATCAGTCCTTGTCATCATCTTTAAAAGGTCTAATATGGCTTGTTTAAAGCTGAGTAAAAGTGAAGAAGGAGCAACATAGCTTTGATAAGGTTGATTATGTGGGTTATTGTTAAACTTGGTAGGAAATAGTTTGAGGTCTACTTGAGGATAAACCATGAACACCATTAACTTGAAAAGACTTATATGAAGGTACACAAGAAGCATTTTGATCATATGAGGAATGATACATACTAATATTTTGTTTTTGAGGCACTTGGACTACCTATACTAGCTTAGATTCATTTGGAGTCACCATTGGTGCTTGAGTTGTTACCTAAAAATGTTGATGTATTTAAGTATAACACCAAACATTCCTTCAATGGATGATAATCCTATTCCACCGAGCATGCCAAAATTGTTATATCTCAAATTTTCACTTTTGAGAGTGTGATCCAAGCCCTCTCAACTTGAGCTATGTAATGGGATTGGTCCTAAGTTTTGGGTGACCTTTTGATGGACCAAACCTCTAGAGTATAAGGCTATCTCCCATTTATGTGTTGATTAGGCTTACTACACTACTAACTTGCACAATAAAAGGGATAAGGATAACATGAAATCAAACTAACTAATAGGGTGATACACCAAATCAATCGATCACTACCAACTAACTGCATGTCCACATGTAGACCATGAAACTAAACTTAACATACACTACTCTTAATCTAAATATCTCACATCATCATTTCAATATGAAGGTTATGATAGGTGATTAAGATAGGAGGACTAATTAAGAAGTAGAGAAAGACAATAGTGAATAGACAAACTCACTCAACCTTTGCACTACACTTTCACACTTCACATTATTTTTAAAAGAATATTTCAAACTCCATATAGGTGTCAAACTATGAAAACATGCTAAGGAAGATTAAGCAAATCACTTAAAAAAATCAACCATCCATGCACACACACAAATTACAGTCATAAGAGGTATAACCATTAGTATTTCATTGATCAAAGACATAAAAATGAGTATGGATTCACCATTATTAGGTGTAGGATCCTTATAAATCCAAACAAAGAGTATAAGGAGCTTCAAACACTCTTATCCTTATAATTTTAACTCCATGAATACAATATATCTCCATTAATGTACTTTATATACCTTATAAAACCTATATCAATACTCTTTGATGCTTCAAACACTCTTCAACACTTAATTTCACACCTAAACCCATACTTTCCTTTAATTCCTTATAACCCTAAAAATAGAAAAAGCTCCTTATGTAAGACTATATGTAAGACTATATATAGGATCCTTATATATATGTTCCTATCAAAATAATCATGAATTTTATTACCTAGTATTCTCTTACATCTCTATACAAAATTTCATGACTATAAATTAAATTTAAGTGCACTTACTCTACTTGTTTTTATCTCCAATTAGACCTCAATTAGGTCTCTACGCCTAGAAATTAAGATTTGATTCCAGTAAATGCCTACACATTTGAAACTAAAAATAAAAAAAATTATTTACTTTATAGACCTCCTAATAATGTTCCATGTCAAATTTGAGGGTCTGGAACCTTGTATAGATTGGTGAACCAAGAAATGGCCAAAACCCTAACTTAGGTGTATGTTAAGGCTTGAGAGGTAATTAGAGTGGTTTCTCAAGAAATTATAGGTTCCAATTATTTATGATAGTATTTTAATACCTATATCATCATGTAAAAACTTAATATACTAAATAGAGTCTCTCTAAGAGCACAAATATACTCAAGTCTTCTTTTTCCTTGCTTGGTTAGGTACACATGGTGTGTACAAGACTCTAACATCAAACCTGTAGATTTGACTAAGGTTTTAAGTTCCATGAGAGTTTATAAATATTTAAAATACCTTATATTCATATTCTAACAACCTTATACAACATCAACATCTTTTACCTTCTTTGTTTAGACAAAAGTCCTTCTCATCCACTCTTATACACGATTATGACCAAGCAAAAAGGGTATAGGTAGAACTATGAGATTTGATATTTTTGAATTTAAATATTATTATCTCATATAATAAGGCCTTACCCAACTTAATATACCATTTAAACTTACTTTTGCTTGAATTTCAGTCATCTTATCCTCATACCTAGGCTTCTTAGCTAACAAAGTGGCATAGTCACTTTTTGGACTCATAGTAACTTAAAAGATTAATATACCATATTGAGAGGATTTTAAAAATATTATGGAAATAATAGGACATATTACCTATATTTTTATTCCCCTATCCCTAATTTGGAGGCTTATATTTACCATACATACTCACAAATAGTCCTATAACCATCCTTTCTAGGCTAATTATGTACACTATACCTCTCACACATGAAAACCAATGGCTATCTAGGTGTCCATGAGTCCCATGAAGTTTATTCCAATGTTTACATAGTCATTCAAATTCATATTAGATAATTTGGGAAGCTTTCTCAGTCATCAAGTCATATATTAGTCTCTTGGCAGCCTGTGAGTGTCTTACGCTCTTAAGGATTATTCATAGAGATAAGGGCCTCTTTTAACATAAAAATTACATGGATTATTATTGAATATGTGTTGGATATTAATCCTAATATTTCAAGTTTCCATGCATCTCCTTGTGTAATATGTGAGCATCTTAAATGTTCTTCTCGATTTGGCAGACTGTATGAATAAGGTCGAGAGGTAGGTTTTAAGCTTAGAAAACATTTAAATATTGTTTTTTAATTAATAATGACTCAAATTTTTTTTTAAAACCTCATATTATGTTATATAATTCTTTTTAAAACATACTGACTCTCCAAATGATCTAGACCATGGTATGTTCCCTCATTAGGGTTTGTTAGCAATGTGGGCTACTTGAACCTAGAGGTTTGTTTCATTTGTATTTATCTTCATCCACTTAAAATAAACCTCATAGAGGTATATTTTTATGTATTTAATATCTCTCCTAATCATCAAACACCCAATATCAACACAAAAAATGTATATTTTCTTCATAATCTTAGCACTAACTTGTAGGTATTTATCTACCTTTAGACCTAATTTTTCTCTCTCTATCCACCTATAGGTATTTATGATCCAAAATATTTATATTATAAAATAATCATCACATCTTAAACATTTTACATTCCTAAATTAATTTCAATGAAACTAATGTGTTTCTTAGCATGCAAATTTCTCCTACCTTTCATCTACATGCTTGTATGTGCTTGTTTTAGGAATGTATGACCATAAGCATCAATATAGATATGTTGGAGTTCAAAAGTAAGTATGCAAATAACTATTCTCCATTTATTAAAATTAATCACATCTCCACACTATATTCCTATAGTTTCCTTATTTTATTTATCCTTTGAACCTCATCTTCCAATAAAAATTCATTGCATTCATATGAAAAAGAGACCTATAGGTCTGCAGGCCTGTAGGTTTTCATTTTCATTGCATGAATACATTTATAATATATATTTTCATCAAAATTACCATGATAATACTCCTTTACTATATCATAACATATTTCATGAGGTTATGAACTTGGTACATCACTAACATCATATAAGGTTGGACCTTTTCAACCCACTTTATGCTGGCATTTACACAATCTTCAGCCTAAGACACTACATGTTGCTTGGAGGGCCTAGTTTTGGAATAAAAAATCATGTTTTATGGTCCTTTAAATTGTGTTACATCATTTCATTTCACATGAAATTGATTCACCTCATTTTTTTCTTTGATGTCTATGACCAAGACCGTGTTGTTCTTTATTTGTCTACAAGTTGTGCACAATCAACTAATGAACAAAGTAAGTTAGTGACTTGAGAATATAAATTCTAGGTTTTCAGAGTTACTTGAGGAAAACATAAAATTATTTATTAAAATTATTTGCTCATAATATAAATCTCTTTAACTCCAAGACACTACCTACAACTTCATTAAGCCATGCACTTAGCACAAATGACGTTTTGCTCACTCGCCACTACCACACATGCTGAAATAAAAATGGAATATAATATTATGGGATTATATTATGCCTAAAAATACTTTATAAACCTTCCTTAATCACCAAATAGTTCATATTCTCACCAAAAATGCCCAAAATTGAGCCTGTAGGGTTTAGATAGGGTTTAAGAGCACTTTGGGGTATTATAATTTTTTCATAAAGGTGAGACCACCAATATGAAAAATATGGACATGGATTTTAATTCCATTAGGATCCCCTCCTTTGGTAAAAGTCTCAATTCCCAACTCTCTTTCATCTCTACAGACCAAGCATGTGAAACTAGTCTTCACAAGCTTACCAAGAAGCTAATGGAGAAGATGAAAGGTGTTTTCTTTATTTTGAACCTGTGACTTCCTCCAAAGCATGGATTTGGTCTTTTAGACATATATGGATCCATGGAAGTGCTTGGGAGTGAAAATCCACATTGAAAACTTGTAACCATCCTTTGAAAACCCCTCTTTAACCTTATAAACTACTATATTCTACTTGGATACCTTTGATGGAACTATGAAATAGGTATTCATGGAATAATTCACACCTTTAAAGATAAAGTATAACATGCCCATACATTCTCTTGACAACTACCTACCATTTATTAAAATATTTACCTCTTGAACATTACAAAGAGCATAAAAAAACACTTGAAAATGGTTATAAGGTTATAAAAGAAGTTATTGCATATTTTTAGGAACTTATACAGACCATGAAAGGAAATTAAGTTAATTGACACATGTTAAATTCCACAATAAATACCTTTAAACCTATGACACTCTTTGAACCCACTTGACTAAGATAAGCATGACTATATAAGCATAATGTTAGAAGGAGTTATTACCTTAAACTTTTCAAACTTCCTTAATATATTCTAAACATGACCTACAAGGAGATTCTTAATGTGATCAATCAAGGTAGGGGCTTGAATGGTAATGTTTTTTTAACCTCTCTAATGGTAGCCAAATTTGGCTAACAATATCCATGAACTATATTAATTTGAATATATGTTGATCTTTATTCTTATCATGCTTTTTTGGTAGTACACTTACACATTTCAAAATATCATTTATTTACAATAATTGACTATATATTATTTTTTAAGGAATTTTTTTTAAATATATATGATCATTGTGTATTTAAAAAAAAAATAGAAACTACAAATAACAATTTCACATCATGTTACAATTTATCAAAATATCATTTTAAATTAAATAACATCGATATATTATAGTGATGAATATCTTAACAATGACATATGCCACATAAAATAGGATTTAGATTACATTATAATACTATCATTAAAAAATAAAGGAAAAATAATATCAGTAAAATTCTAATATTCAATATAAAAGGTAATGTTAATTTTAAATAATTTTCTATTAAATTGACTTTATATATATTTTTTAAATTAGTACGCACATCAAAGTTTTATAAAGGGATGTACTTACATGAATTTTTTTTTAAACTCAAAACATTTTAGATACATATGTTTTTTAGCTTTTATATGGATCTAAAGTCTAAGTCAATATACACACTTTTGAGTATGACATTGTCATATGAGAACTCTTTCACCAAGAGAATATAAATATATTTTTTATAACCAATTCAACCAATTTACAATCTAATGTTTAGTTATAATACCATATTTATGTAGTTATTGTGTTTGATGCCATAAAACAACCTATTTTTCAAGACTATATTGTTATTTAAATACCACTAACATCTTTATATGAAAATTTGACCACCAACAGTTTAATGAACTTAAAAATCTTAATTAATTACAAATAAAATATATATTTTTTCATGTTCACTTTTTAAGGTAGCTATAAATAATAAATTATGCAATAAAATTGTATAAAAAAATAAAATATAAGTAAGCGATTCAATAAATTTATTGGGAACTTCTTATCAATAAATATTAGGATATTAGCCTAGACAATACTATACATTGGAGGGTCCCTCGTTAACTTACTTTAAAAACTTTTTTCATATACAATCTAATGTCTAATTAGGGATGTGTTAGGAGATCGTCAAAAGAATTGAGATCCTTCTACTAATCCTAACTATTGGTATGAAACAAGACACATGTAAGTCTTTTATTCCAAGTTAGAAAAGTTCGATTTGAATGTTAAACTCTATACAAATTTATATGAAAAAATATATAACATGAAATATAAGAGATATACATGTGGCATTTATCAAGTTTTGAAATCAAAATAAAATAAATTTTAGGATGTGGAATGTTTATCTAAAAATAGAAAGAAAAAAAAAAGGAGGTATAGTTTGTTTTCTTAAGGATTTTTTTGAATTATTGAGTTTTTAAGTTAAAACATTGATCATTTTCAACTTTTGTCATGTTGTTTGAATCAATAATTTTTAAGTTGATATTTTAATGGGATGTTTTAGAATTACATGTTATTTTAAAAAATATTAACAAAAAATATTATTTGTGATATCTTATATTCACCTATGTGTTTATGTGGTTATTTATTAGTTCAAAACATACACCTAATTTGACTTAGATTCTATTGAGCTTGCTCAAAATTACATAATATTTTGTAAGGTTTAAATATCCTATTTTTTCAAATTATATAAGATCTCATTTATACATATATAATTTAACAAGACTATCATTTGAATTATTTTTCATAATTAAGATTTCATTTATTTTAATTGTTTCAATTCTTATAATATTTTGTAATATTATACGTATTGTATGTATTAAATTGACTTCTTTGTTTGTATATGTAATAAATTTAGTTTTTAAATTTTTATCTAAATACATAATTACTATTTCATGTCATTATTTACTTTTACCACCTTATGAATTTAAATATGGCATTCTAAATGTATTTACATTTATCAATTAGATGAGAGGCAAGTGTGGCTTTGGATGGCTACAAACTAGAAAATTAAATATTTTTTATTACGTAATAATGGCATCGGTATAAGTATTTTTTCTTTATCTCTAGAAGAAATAAATATATTTTGATATTAAAAATCATTTTTAACATAGTACTAAATTAATTAATATTTGTAATTATTCATAATTTGTTTAATTTTATCAAGAAGCTAATAAATAATTATATACATATAATTGTACATTAAATTATATCATTTTTTATTTTTTTAATTGGAATGCTAAAAAATTAAATAGTTTTTTAAAATAAAATTTGGGTAATAATTCCATAAAATTAAAACAGTTCATCAACTTTTCAAAATAAATTATATACTTTATCATAAAGATGTATGAAAATATTACAATTTACATTTCTATATATAAACAATTCCAATACATTATGATGTTAAATTTTATTATAAATATAAATTAATTAATGTTTTTTTTATAACCAATTCCAATATATTATTATTTTATTTGGTAGAGTAAAAAGTATGAGTTTTGAGGGTCCCTTAACCATATACAAATAGAGATAATGATAAGACATTAAATTTTCACGTGGAATGCCTCTAATAGAGACAACAAAAATAAAAAGCAAACAAACTTCAAAAACTCTACTTAAGTAACTATACAAATTTCAACCAATTTTTGTGAAACATCTACATGTCCTCTGTAAGACTACCACCCTTCTGAATGAAGGGTCATGCTGGAAGACTTCTGGACTACTGATCTTCCACTTTTTTATTTTTTTGAACTTTAGTCCACTCCCCCTTTTATTCTATCATTTATAGGTAAGGGGGATGTAAATTTAAATATATTTAAAGGGATCAAGTTTATCTTTCAAAAGATCAACTAGATCCACCCTTGAAATATCTGTTTTGATCCCTAGTGCCTCCTTGCTAGAGATATATTATTTAGAGGCTACTAGTGCCAAATATGGAACCTCCTCAATAACTTCTTTATTTACAATTAAAATTTTTGGAGCCTTTTATAAATCTCATACATCGGTCTTTATTCCATGTTTAATAGATTTGGGTTTTAATTCCAAGGGTTATACCCTTTGGTTCTGAAGTTCATCAACATTTATAGCTTCCTCCTATGAGTCACTGTTAGAATAATTAGGTCCCATAATATAAGAATATCAGAGGAAGAATTATTCCACCAAGTTGAAACCTTTCTTTTGTTGAGGTTATTACACTCAGAATTCAAGTGTCCAATATTAAAACACCTATGACATCAAAAAGGTAGGACTTCATAGTCCAATGGTTTAGTCCACACATAATCATCAACAATCAAGTCAATAGAGGCTGGAGGATCAACTGAAGTATAAATGGTGCCCAAGATTATAACAAAAGTGGTGTTGGAGAATGAATAAGTGGCATTATATATCTATTGAAATATACCTAGTGAGTTACCAATCTCCATAAATTAGGGATAAGTCCAAAAGTAGAGGGGAAGATGAGGTAGGTAGACCCAAATGGGTCATGTAGAGAAATATTTAGTCTGTGGGTTAAAACTTTGGAACCAAAGTTTTGTTAATAGTTGATTTTGATCCCAACTCCACTATTTTTTAGAATTAGATATTTGTATAAAATAATTCTAAAAACATAAATAAATATTTCTTTTGAATTGGGATATATATCCAAATTACCTTTCAAGAGAGGTGTCCATTTCCTAGATATCCATGTATTAGGATCTAAAAGATTTGGCTAGAGTTTGAAAAACTGATAGACTATTTGTATACCTAAATAATATATTCTATCATCCCATGCTAATATTAAGGCATCATTATCCATATATATGGATGGATTTGATGAGGATAGGTTGAGAGGCTTCAACCTTTATTTTGACCTCTAATTAATATTGGAACTTTTTAGCTAGATCTAATGACATCTTAAAAAGTTATGTGCACCCCTAAGTTTGCCTCCTCTTTCTCAAAAAATCCATCATTCCTATTTAGAGTGGTGGGTAAGTGCACAAAGTTTGGGGATAAAAATGGGCCTACCCATGGACATGATTTTCCTAAAATTTTATAAATTTGAACTTCTATAGATAATTTGAGATATATATACTCCAAATTTGAATATGGTGTAAGAACATGAAATGTAGCACTTTCAGTCTAGTTTCTAAAACATAATTTTTTTAAAAAAATGGTTAAGTATAATAGGCCAAACATCTAAAATTTGAAGAGGAATTTTTTTTTAAGAAAATAAAGTAGATATATGGCCATGTGATGTGCCATTTTTTGAGCAACATTTAATATTTCTTGAAAAACTTTGGTGAAAATTTAGTTAAGATCTTATAGTTTGTGACCTATAGTTTTTTAAATATTTTTAATGAATACTTTATTTTAATGATTTTTTCAAGTAAATAGATCCTAAAAACTGACAAAAATTGGATAGTCACGTGTGTGGTTCACCTAACTATCTCTACAAAAAAATAATGTGTGTAGAATTAAGCCTAGATTGGGAACATATAAATTGTTTTGCACTTGTATCAATGAAAGATAAATTACATGAACATGTATAGGCATGTAGTGGTCTAAAATGGGTATAGCTAGAAATCAACATAGTTTCAAACATTAAATTAGTCCAAAAATTATAAAAAAACATAGTTTTAGAAATAGGAGAGTATGTTTATTGTGACGATATTAAGTTTTTTAAATTTACCATTAAAATTTATAGTTTATTTGGTGATCAAAGTTTAATTTTGTTATTTTTAATCAATAATCTCATAATTGGTTGTAGATTGATAGGTCCAAGCCTTGGGCTCAAGAATTCAAGCCATTACTGAGGCAAAAGGCTTAGTGTTTGAATTCAAATTCAATAGGATGATCATGTTAATTAATAATGTGATCACATTAAAAATGTAATCACATTATATATTCATAACACCCAAGAACACAAATTTGATCTTGAGCTTAAATTTTATATATGTTCTTGAGCTCCCTAATAGTGGTGTTATTTCATGTGATACAGGAAATTTCCCTAACCTTGGATAGAGAATTAAGGTGTCATGGTATGACATTAGACTTCAAAAAATTTATGGGAATTTTAATATGCTGACTTGACTACTTATAATTACTTGGTTTTAAGGTGTAATTCATTATACATTTTATGATATAAATAATTTTGTCACGAGATGTAATAAAATGCATTTTTCTAACCTATGGCCAAAACTTAGCCTTTGGACTATCAATCTAGTTGTGCATCTGAAGTAAATTGGGGTTATTTCAAGCTCATGCAACCAAATTACATGACTGTAAAATGTGATTTGGGGTCGATAAGATTAAATTTCATTATCTAAATTGAATCAAAGAAACATTATTTACTTATATGAAATTTATATAGGTATAGAATGTGGTTTTGAACTCAATAAACTTGAAGTCATCATCTAATGAATGTAAATGTCAATTAGTTTAATTGTGGAGGTGATTAGGTTCAAAATGAGCCACATTAACCTATTTTAAATTATATATGATGTTATTTAGAGTTAAATTAATCCTAATTTCATGCCATATATAATTAACCAAAGATTTTATTCAATTAATCAAGGCATTTGAGGCCAATTTGAACCCCTTCAAGAGTAAGATATGATTTGGGGTAAAATGAAGTTTGATTCTATCATGAATTGATCTAATTATTTAATTTGTGTAATTAGGGTCATGATTTGGGAAAAATTAAGCATCTAAACCAAATTTATGGTACAATCGATTGTATAATATATACAACAAGTATGGCTTAATTGACCTTACTCTTATCAGAAATGCAAACATTAAGGTAATTGTCAACATTAGGTGAGAAAGTAACTCAATTTTTCTTCAATTTCCTTAGTGATTGGACCATATATTCGATATATTAACCCTAAACCCTATACCATTTAACTTATACCCTAAACCTTATACCATTTACCTTAAACCCTAAGCCATAATCCCTAAACCCTAAACCCTAAACCAATAAATTTATCCCTAATTAACATCCTTTATATAGTAATAATATAGGTTCGCAGGAATGAATTTGGTCAAAATTACATCGCTCATTACCATAATTGACTTAATTGGTTCAATCTATGATGATGTGGGGGCTAATTGATCTTAAAATCAAATTCTTTACTCATAGATCTAGGTTCAAGGAGCTCAAATTTACCCCAATCATCTTCATTATTTTAACTTATATACCCTAAAACCTATAATTAAAGCCCTAATCCCTAAATTTCCTAATCTCTAAACTCTAAACCATAAATATAAACTCTTTAAACCTTGAACCTATCACTTTAGCCTAAATTAACATCATTTAGACAAAGAATTAAGTTCACAAGTCTCAGTTTGGCCTAAATCACATGACTAATTACCTTATTTAACTAATTCACTCAATCTAAATGATGACATAGGGTATAATGACAACCCAAAAATAGATTATATAGTCACAAATGGGTCCAAGTGATTCAAAGTGTCCTCAATTATCTTTGTCATTGACCTTGTGTACCCTAAACCATATACACATTAAAACATAAGCCCTAAACCATAAACCCTAAACACTATAGCCTAAATTATAAAGCATAAAATTTTCCTATTTACCAATTGATTTAGTTTGAATTAAAATATGTTTTAGTAAGAATTAAGTTCATGTGACATAGAGTGATTAGACCTTATATACACCCTTAAACCTAAACCATATGCCCTAATCCCTAAAACCTATTCACTAATTTCTTAATCCCTAGTCCCTAATACATATTAAGTATAATGCAATCACATTATTAAATAACATGATCACATTATTCTTAATATAGAAAAAACTTGTTTCTCAATGTTTATGTTTAACCCAAACTAAGTATTAAGAATAATGTGATCGTGTTATATAACTTGATCACATAATTAGATAACATGATTTCATTATTATTAATATAGACAAATCTCACATTTCAATGTCTATTTTTTAACCCAAATTGATAATTCTAACCCCACATACATTTTCTATGGGACCTACAAGACCTGTGTACTTTTGACCCCACCTTTAAAAAGCTATCAATTGTCCTTGATGGGTGTCAAATCACATTTGAAGAAGAGGAAGATCTTAAATAACAAAACACTATATGAATTATAATATTTGAGAGAGAAACACAAGATACAAATGTAAAAACTTCATGGTAGACAAGATACCAACCCTAATCCTAATGAACCAAATGTCATAGATAATGAGCCAATTGAAAATAATAAATTAAAAAATGATGAAATTGACCATAATGAATTGAGTAATGATTAAATTAACCATAATAAAATGATTAATAATGAAATTGACAATAATGAATTAGATAATGTTGAAATTTTACATTCAAAGTGCCAAGTTTTTGATTTTGTTGATGATGAGTCTATGTATGATGCTTCACCCCCCATGAATGAAGAAAATTTGATTGAAACAAATAATGATGAAATTAACAATCAATAAAATTTCATGGAAATATATAATTAATAAATAAAAAATGAATAAAATGTCATCTCACATCTAAATAATGAAATGAACAATAATTTTGAAACACCCTCTCAACAAATTCCACCATTAACAACACCTCCAAGAATTGTGCATAGGAAATATAAGTACTTAAATGAAGTCGATGAAACTATTTTAGAACCAATGCATAACAAAAAATTTAATCATGGATCAAAAAATTTGGGATAGTTTCTTTCATAATTTGGATTACTATAGTCAAATATGTCAATTATTTGTTTCATTGATAAAATCGATTAAGATGAGACCTATAATGTACTCATTAGGACTAAGAACATCTAACATCGATGATGAAAATAATGAAATTATTGAAAATCTACATGATGCATATCATATTTTAAGCCCAAAATCATGTAACCAAGATTGTAATGTTGCTTGACATATACTTACAACTTTTGCAATAAGTGTCCAAATAGGAAAAAATGAATGATTTCAAAAGCGAGTCGAACATTTAATATAAACATAAAAATTTAATGAAAGCAATTTAAAGATGTAAAATACTTAATGAACCTAATACCAATATGCTTTTTACATTCTCTAGTAGACTTCCATAAAAGTATAAGGCTATAGCTGATACTCTCAAAGAGTTACTAGCTCAATTTTGGAAAGACAATACAATATTTTCAACCAATACAAGAGATGTAGTGAAAATAAGACTTGGTTCTCATAATTGTGAACTGCATCCAAAACCTTTATTGGATATGACTCAAACACAATCATACTCTAAGTTTTTGGAAAAACATCCACAAATTTATATTTTTAAAAGATATTTTAATATGGCCAAGCCTTTTTATGTAAAAATAAATCACACATGCACCACTTATTGTTGTAGGCAACATGTTGAATTTTCAATGCACTATGATTTTTTTTTGCTATATTCAGTGTAATTTGCATACTAACAACATTTTTCAAGAGTGTGGCATTAAATTTCAACCAAAATAAACTAAGGAGTTTATTCTAACTATTTTTTTCAAAATATTAGATGGATAATTATTTTATAAAAAATCATGTTTATATAGAAATTGTAACAATTATAGTGGATTTCCAAAATTAAAAAATTATATCCATGAGGAGAGTACAAGTGCAATTGGATAGGAATTAGTTGGTTTAAGCAAATATAAATCAGTGAATTCTCAAGTAAAAGATGACAAATAATCTACAAGGTGTGAGATTGTTACAAAAAAGATACATGTTTCCAAATTTTTGGTCAAATTTAGGGAGAAAATTATTTATGATTATGCAAGGCACACACACAAGGATAGATGGTTGGATGAACATTTCAAGATAAGCAAGGATACATTCCCACTTGGTTCAATTATTTTAGTAGTTGACTTTGCTTTAAATTATAAATTTAAACCTCAAATGGAAGTTTAATCACAATATTATAACTCATCACAAGTTTCCATATTCATTGATATAACATTCATGTATGCACTTGATAGTACAGAGAAAAAAATATATTATAGGAGTACCATTTCTATATTAGTGATGACTGATCACATTTTTCAGAGTATGTGCAAGGATGTTTTCAAAAGTTTTATGAATAGTTTAGTTTGGAACATTACTTTTAATCAACATTACATTTGGTCAGACAATTGCACTTCATAATTCAAAAATGCATGCATGTTTTATTGGTTGAGTAGGATGCATGTTACCATTGGTGTAGAACACATTTAGAATTTCACAAAGGCTAGCCATAGAAAAGGGTAGCATGATGGTGTTGGATCATGTGTAAAAAGAGCTATTATAAGGGAAGAGTTGAAATTTGAAGAGGGTGTTTATTTAATAGATGAAAAAACCATGGTTGAATGGTGTAATGAGAACATGTGTCATGGTGCTCAACCAAATTTTACTATTCATAGACATTTCTAGTTAATAAAGGAAAAAAACTTAGAAAAGTATGAGGATTATATGACTCTAATGGGTTTAAGTGACCTACACTCATTCAATATCTCAAATTCAAGTTTTTAAATTATTCATATGATACACTTGGCATGTTTCTAGTTTGCATGGGTAGACTCTATTTGGAACAAGTGTGAGTCACAAGACTGGGTGGATGATTGGAGTTCTAAACCTCTAATTCTAATCAACACATATCAAGTTCTAACAGCATTACAACTTACAAATGTGACATTATCAACTATCTTTGACCATGTATTTGATCTAGTGTAGCTAGGTAGAATATTTTAAATTATATATATATATATATATATATATATATATATATATATATATAATTTATTCTCATTATATATCTTCATAGTGTCACTAAAAATGGTTTTTTGTGATACATGTCATGTTTTTGCAATTATTTCAGATGAGGACAATTAAGATGGAATTTATTACTACTTGTGTCAATGTGTAGAGAGAAATAAAAAATTGACTTCCCTAGTTATAGATGGAGAAAATGTTGACTATCCCACTGGGTTTGTGGCAGTCACTGTAACTTAGTTTAGATGATATCTTATAAAAAATTTAGATCAATGGTTTTTTAAAGAGTTTTAAATTCATAATAAGATACTTCTCCATTCAAATTTGATTCTTTCAATGAATATTCAATTACATAAATATCATGGGAGGCCATTAAATAAGAAACTATGGAAAGTTCATGAATCAGACTATGAAGTTATTCTTGATGCTATCAAGGTTAGAGAAGATCTTAGTGGTTCATTGGATTGAAATAATTAGGTATTTTGACTTTTCAAATGTATATGTAATCAATTTTTCCAAATTTTTTTTAAGGTAGTACATATGAAGTTCATTTTTAATTACTTACTAACAATTGTTTGTAGGTTATTAGTGCCAGATAAGCTTCCACCTTCACGTGGTTAGCACTATTAGTAGATAATTTTATATTATTAAAGCTAAGAGAAGTTAAATTTTTAAGTAATTAGTGTTTCCACACTCCTAAATGGTAGTGAAAATGCACTTCCAGGTCAAAAAGCATAGGACCTAGAGTTCTGCAACCACAACTTAAACTTTGACAACATTTTTTGCAGTTTTTTTGTAATCCTAAACGGTAGTGAAAATGAACTTTTGATTGGATTTGAATGTTGTGGTAGTGTTTTAACATGTATTTTTCCTATCTAGACATGATTTAAGTGATATATTCTAAATTAGAGGTCCTGGAAGTAGAAATTGTATTTGAAGCTCAAGAAGTTACCTATCCAATGCCAAAAAGTTGCATTTTTGGACCCATCACTTCAACTTGTCCAACAAATTTATCTCAAAATATTCACTTGATTGATCTAAGGTGTGATTAGAGGGATTAATTAGGTATGGGAAGGATCTTAAAATTCACATAAATGACTTACATGTTTTGTTTTATGCATGTTTTAACTTAGGCTAAAAATTACATTTTTATTGTATTGGGAAGGGCATTTTTGAGGCCAAATTAGGTGGTGGGTTGGTTGATTGGGCCAAATAGGAGGCCAATAACCTATTCTTATATTTTACACACCCCCTTGGATGTGTTGGTAGTATCGAGTTTTGGTCAAGAAGCATCAAAATTAAAGTTGTCAGTATTTCTACGCTCTTAAAGGGTACAAAAAATACACTTTCGAGTGGATTTGAACATCATGGTTGTGTGATAATGTGTAATTTTTTTATAAAAACATGATTGAAGTGATATATTCTCAAGTGGAGGCCCCAAAAATAGAAATGGCAATTAGAGCTCAAGAAGTTACCTATTCAATACCAAAAAATTGCATTTTTGGATGTATTGTAGCTATAAAATTGGAATAACCCCAAGATGTAGGTATTTTATGATGGATTTAAACCTTTGGGTTATGGGCCAACTCCCTTGGTGTATCAATTAGGCTCTTAAAAAACTACTCTAAACTATTGATTGCCAAAGAAAAGGGTTAGAAAGAGGAGAAATGGATGACTAAAAAAGGGGGTGATACACCAAGATTTGATACTCCAAATTACATGAAAGTGACACTAAGGAATCTCAAATACAACCCTCACTCAGATAATCTCTCAACTTGGTCATTTTGCATCAATATTTCCAAACCTAGGCCCATTAGATAAGAGATGAAGTTTGGAGGAGTATAAAAATCATACTATACCATCATCAATTATCAAAGAAGCACAAGTTAAGACATATAAAAATGGTGGAATACATGAAAATATTCAATAAATAAGGACAATCTCCAAGAAATAACACATTCTCATAAAGAAATCATGTACAAACTGACCATAGCACTAGTTGCAAACAAAGAGATAGGAAAAATAAGTTGTTTTATTGAGTCAAGAAGTTATTCCTAAAAAAATGGGTAGGCCTAAACCATACCAAAATGAGGATTATCCTTAAAAATGGGGAAGAAAAGGGATATATAAGAGAAAAGGGAAGAGAGAGGAGAAGAAAGCTCTTCAAATTTAATAAATGAAGCTCAACCACCTTTCATGAAGTCTCAACAACATTTATATTAATTAAGCACTAATATTATCTAATAAAATTAACCTCCAAAGTTCAAAATGGTCTTCAAGACTTCTCATTGGCCTAAAAATGTACTAGAGGACAAAAAAATCTTTGAGGAAGATGATGTCACACTCCACTAGTTTTGACAAAAGTCTTCAAAAACTAGAAATATCATTTAATTCTCCAATTGTGAAAAATTTCAAAATATCTAGACTTCTTTAAATGCTCCATCAATTTTCCTCAACTCTCCAAATATCTACTTCACTTGACTTCTATGCCTCAACTACACTCAGCTTGAGCTAGCAACTTGGCAACATGGTTACTAATATTGGCACTTTATGCTTGAAACTAACCTTTAAGGTTAACCTTGGGTGTTTGTTTTTATGTTTTATTTTGTCTTCACTCATGTTTTCTCCTCCAACCTACAAATTACACCATGAAACCTATAAATCCTTTGCACTCCATTAATGGAAGTTTTCAAGATTGAACCATCTTCAACTAACTATCATAAAACCTACTTTCAAGGCCATTTTAGGCCTCCTAAGAACCCACACATGCCAATGTCTTCTTCAAAATAGGTTAAACATGAGATTGAGAGAGTCCCCTATGACTAGTAGTTGATTCACAATCATATATACTTCTCTTGATCAAAATGAACAAGGAGAGTAACCATGGATTTTTACCTTATACCTCATTTAAATGTCAACCTAGGGATGTAGACTTGATAGGATGACATCACTATATGTACACACTCAATCTCTAATTTGACATTGTGCTAATTGTACCTAAGATATTGAAGTGAAGTAAATGAAATAATTGAAATTAGACATAAATAAATTATAGTAAAATAAATGCTTATGCATGGGACACTTCATCAAACAAATTTTAAATAATAATGTAACTTACACAATTTAGAAATGAAACACATGATGCTTAAAGAAATCAAATAACATGCTTAACTAACAAGATGGGTTGGATTATTGTTGTATCCTTCCAAAGGGGGCCCTTCCTCCTTCCAACTCTAGATTCAACCCTTCCTCTTACAACACTATATTGAACTCAAAATTTCTCACTCATATTAATCAAAAGTGTAGAAAGAAATTATTGTAGGAAGTTACAATAATAATTTCTTAACACAATGTACTTATGACATTATATATTCAACATATACTATTTTTCTATATATCTCAACTCTACTGCTAGATATTTATATACCATAAAGGAGATTATTTTATACACAACAATATATACATTCTATTCTAAGATACACTCAAATTAGGATAACTAAAATTGATTTATTTTGCTAAATATGTCCTTCATGTGAATCTTGTGAATTTGTTGCAAGACAAACAAGTTTTTTTCATTCTTCAACTAATTCCTTATTGAGATCCATGGAGGTTAGAGTCATTTCTATGAGTCGATTAGAAGAGAATCAAAATCTATTCATCCATGGCTTTGGTCATGCATTGGCTATAGGATGGTTTATGTAATGAGATTCCTTTTGCTATAGGATGCTCCATGTTATATACCTATTTATTTAAAACATCTTCAAAATGCATTCCTAAAAAAAACATTCTAAATAAATAGACAACCATCATATATTTAATTTCAATACGTAATTTCAACTATTTAAAAAGAGTTTGAAAACATAATGCTATATGGCTTATGAAGAAAGGAAACTTTATGGAAAAGTGTTTAAAAGCATGGTAAACAAGCAGGATGAGTACAATAGATGGACATAATAACATAACATTTATGGAGATCATCACACCCCCCAACTTAGGATTTTGCTCAGCCTTGAGCACCATACTTTTTCATTCCCAATTCACAAAGAACTCTTAAATCCATGGGATCTATAGCACCACTGGAAAGGTGAGCATAGAATCCATGCCTTTGCTCAAATAGTTGTCAAATTTTGGCTTCTATAGCTTCATCCACCAAGGTTTTGTTCTTCCAAAATAGGATAAGGTAATAGAACAAAGGTGGCTAGAACTTTAGGTTCAGCAATTGTGATCCCATGTCACCAACAAGAAGAATGAATTTTGTGTTCTTATTAAATGATGCATTTAAATTAAAAGGGGAATAGGGTTCCCTCTTTCTCAATGTTAGGGTGAGATCATTCCATCATTCAGTGTGTGATTATCTTGTAATAAGAATAGCAAAAGTTCTCAATACTAAATAAAAATCATCAATTTTGTCATAATTCGTACCAAACCAAGTTCTTACTTCATGTTTCAACATAATATCATCCCATTCTACTAAAACAACATCAAGTGCCATCAATTCACTCCTGATAAGTAGTTGTGTTTCATTCTCCTTCTTCTTGTATTCTACTATTTCTCTTCCTCTTCTCTATTCATTCAATAAATATGATAAAAATTCCTATAGTTGGACATCTCCAACATATAAATTAAGATTCCACTCTCTATCAAACAAAACATCATAAATGTGTAGGTAGAACTCAAATAATTGTTCTTCTTCTTCCTATGAACTTACTTTATAAATAGAAAATAATGAAAGGGGATAAATAACTTCATGGGGCATATCAAAATAAATTCTCATAAATCTAAACTCGTGTCATTGTTCTTCAAGATAAATTGAATAAATTTTTGTATGAGGCCAACAATCAAGGAGTTCTTAGGTTATACCATCCATGTCCTCAACTTTTTGTTTCAGTTTGGTGATGCTCTCTTCCTTTAGCTTATTTTCCTCTTTTAATTTCTTATTTTATTTCCTCATTTCTTTTAGAGATTCAAATTGATTATCCATCTAATTCAATAGTTTAGAAGATATTGCATAACAAGAGTGATACCTAACCTTAGGGGCAGATTTAGGTTCCTCTTATTGATTTACCTCTATAGAAGGTTGTAGAATGTTGGTTGTAGGATGGTCTTTGACTGAAGGCTACAGTTAACAAGCTATTATAACAAGTGCATCCAAACCTCCATCAGGTTATTTTTACAGTTGCTTCTTTAGTTTCTCACTTTCTTGCAAGGCTTTCTCAAGAGTGTAAAATTCCACTTACACTATAGGTTTCTCTAATTATTCAACTTCTTCCTAGATGGGTTCCTCATGCAACTCTTAATGTACTAGCTCCTCATATAGTTCTTCAAAAATGTGTTCAACTTGTTCTTCTTCCTCATACATTTCTTCAAAACTATGTTTAACTTGTTCTTCTTCCTCATGCATTTGTTCAAAATTGTGTTCAACTTGTTCTTCTTCCTCATGCATTTCTTCAAGTCTGCTCAATTTGTTCTGCTTCTTCTTGATAGAATACTGAAAAACATTATTCCCTATCTATTTTAGTTTATAGATTCATTTCTACTATCACTTCATTTATTTGAATAATGGAAGAAGGTTTAGCTTTCATTTTTCTCTTTGATCTATGAGATCTGTGAGGAGTAAGGGTTACTTTGATGTTCTTAAAATAAGATAGGAATTCCTCCTCAAACTCAGATAAATCAGATTGAAGAATGAGTTTCTTCCTTTTATTTCTCTCAAACCTTGTCTTAGGTTCTTGTGTTGCTATAGGAAGACCTTCTTCTATAGGTTCTTATGTGGCTACAAGAAGGTATTATGCTGCAAGTTCTTATGGTTCTATATGGAGGGTTTCTTTTGATCTTTATCCTTCAACCTCCAATTATTATTTTAATTCATTTCCTTCTCTATCACTCTCTTCATTTCCTGGTATTTGGAAAAATTTCTTCCAACTGATGTTGGGTCTAGTTCTTTGTAAATAGTCTTGAACAATTAATTAGATGAGATAATGGTGGGAGAAAGCTTTAGAATTACCTTTTTTAGAAATCTTTCAACATTTTGGTGATCATGTGAAACAAAAAGTTGGGAATGTTTATCTCTATTCCATGCCACAAATGATTCAATAATTTGAAGTGCAGGCCATGCAACATAGAATACCTTCTTTCATAGATGAAATATCTAGAGATAAATCAGTAGCCTTAGCCCATCTTCTTGGGAGAGATAACCTTATGGTGCCCTGCTTTGAGGTTTATAGGCATTCATTTAATCTGTTAAACTTTCATCTCTCAACCTTGGCATCATATTTGTCTTACCATTCCTCCCCTATTCTAGGTAGTCCTATTAATCTATTGATGGTTGTTTTTGTTAGCTTTACTTCCATCCCTTTTCACATGGTGAAGCTATTATGCAATATACCATCAAATTCATCTACAATTCCTTCATCTAGTCACCATATTTTCTTAAAATATTGTGTCCATCTTATATGCTAGAACAAGGACTATATTCTTGGGTTATTGGTCAAGGGGGCAATATATATTGGTTCATGTTTCAAAAAATCACCTCTCATATTATCTAGTTGAAAGTTTGGGTGCTTGCAGTAAGGGTTTTGGGCAATGGTGGAATGATTTTTGACTTTTACATTGAGAGGTGAAATAATTATTTTGAATTAATGTAAAATATCCCCCCAACTTAATCTGTCACTTATCCTTGAGGGATGAAGCTGACGTGCACAAAATAGTCATGACAAGAGTAAGGGGTGGGAGTAATAGTTGTGTCAATGGTCACATCAATGAAAGAGATGGTAATCATGCATGATAAGGATAGGATATAATGGTGAATTGATAGTATTAAGTCTCATCATCTTTAGAAATAATTAAAATGTATGACAGGAGATAAATATAGAATAATTACCATATTATTTATAGAAATATCTTTCATAAATATACTAATGATGATGTGAATTGGTGATTATGGTATACACCAGTATTTGAGTGGGAGTAAATTTTTGATGTAGGATGGAGTGTAGGATGACATCCTATAGTAAGATATGCATCCTGTATTAGTAAGTGTTATCTTATAGAAATAAGTTTTGCACCTATAGTGATAAGTTTTCTATCCTATATCAAGAACGAAAATGTATTTATGCTCCAAAAGAATGAATCTACAAGAAAAAACAAATGAAAACAAAACATTTTTATTATAGTAGTGAATTTTCTATTTTTCTTCCTTTCTTTTAATGAATTTTAATCATCTAGTGACCTTGTTTTATGAGATAACATCTGTTAGCAATGCCCGAAGGTTTTCATTGCTAAATTTTTTGAATTTTTTTATTTAGATTTTGTAGTCCAAACTCAACTAAAATCACAAGAATATAGAGGGTAGGATTTTATTCATCCTAAACCAAGCCATTGTGAATGATTTGTTATTGTATGTAGGAAGCTTTATTACTCTTGGAAAATATTAGAGAAGGGTTGACAAAAATACCCTTCTAATACAAGAATAGGATACTTTGCTTCATGAAGAAGAGATGGACGTCATTCTTCAAGAATTTGGTTAGTGAGAGTTTCTTTAAAAAAAATTCTTATATAGCTTGAGCCTATGACCATTAACAAGTATTTGAAACTGAATAGAGTCAATGGTTGTGAGCTTTATAGCTCTATTTTTCAAAAACTCCTTTGATCTCATAAGGCCCAAGCCATCTAGACTAAATATTTCCTTTATGATCCTTATATTTAGAATCAATAAGGAGTGACCAATCTCCTAGTTGGAAATTCTTAGTCTTGATGTTTCTATCATGCCATCCTACATGTTGTATTTGCACTATTTCAATATGATGAAGTGTTTCTTTTTTTAATTCATCAACATTTAGCCACATGATCCTATCTTGTTGATCTTGATAAAGATCTAAGATCAAATCAAGTGTTGTCCTTAATGTCTTATGTTCAAACTCAATGGACATAACAAGATTTTTACCATAAACTAGTTCATATGGAGTGAAACTAGTTATGGTTTTCTAGGTGATTCTATAAGCCCAAACTTGTATTAGAATATGAGTTGACCAATCTTTTCTATGCAAGATAATATTCTTAGTGAGGATATTTTTCAATTCATGGTTTGTCACTTCTACCTAATCATTTTACTGAGGATGGTAAGGGGTAGACTTCTTGTGTATAATTTCATGTTCTTTTACCAAGGTAGTTGTGAGGTCTGATGTGAATTATGGGCCTTGGTTTGTGATGATCTCTCTTGGAACTATATAGTGGGTGAATATTTCTTCATATAAGAACTCATCTACCTTCTCATCTTAGGCATGGATTAAGGCTTTAACCTCTACCCATTTTGTGACATAATCAATGCACACCAGTATGTATTCCTTATTGTTGGATTTAGGATCAATAGGACCTAAAAAATCCAATCCCCATATACCAAAGGGTTCCAAAACTAGTTGTGACTTTAATGGCATTTCATCAGAGCAAGTGGGCTTTCTCATACACTATCATTAATCACATTTGTGGGTGTACATCATGTCATCCTTATGTAAAGAAGGCTAATAATATCTAGTAGTGAATACTTTCATGGTACTCTATTTGGTAGCAAAATAACCCCCATAGGGTTCATCATGGCAGGCTCTAAGAATGTCATAAGTTTCATCTTCTCAGATACATCTTCTCATAACTAAATCTAGTCTAGTGATAAGGATATATCTTGACATCCAAAAATATGTCTGCTCTTTTGGATCAAGTGTTGTTTGTCCTTCAGTGAGAAATATTGTGGTGGTGATCCTACAATAAGATAGTTAGCAATATCTATGAACTAAGGAGATTAAATTGTTACATCAAATAAATGTTCATCAAGAAAATAATCATCAATAATAGGACTATGCTCATCAATTTTTAATCAAGATAGAAAATATGCTACTACATTATCTTTACTAGGTCTATTCGTAATGGTAATATCAAATTCATATAATAAAAACAACCAATGAATTATCCTACCTATTAAAACAAGTTTGTTCTTTAAATACTTTATTATTGTATGATCAGTGTGGATGAATACTTGGTAACTATAATGTAGTGTCAAAATTTATTGATAGCATAGACAATAGGAAAAAAATCCTTCTCTAGTATAATGTAGTTGAGTTCATCCCATTGAAGATTCTTACTGATAAAATAGATTACATAACTTAGATATTCATCTTTTTGGCCAAGGATAGCTCCTACAGTGGTGTTAGATGCATCTATATGAATGTGAAAAATCTTCTTCTAATTAGGCCCTCTCAAAATAGGGTTTGTTACGAGCAGGTCTTTGAGTTGGTTAAAGGCAGTTCGAAAAGCATTAGTCCATGTAAATTCAACATCTTTAGTAAGCAATCCAAATAATGAGGTGGTAATTTTACTAAAATCTTTGATAAATCATTTATAATAACCAGTATGTCCTAAAAAACTTCTAACATCCTTATGTTTCTTTGGTGTAGGTAGATCCTTGATGATACTTATCTTTGTTGGGTCAACTTGAATTCCAATAGAGGACATGTGATGTCCCAACACACTCCCTTCAGTCATAAGCATGTAACACTTTTCATTTCTCAGAGATAATTGATGGTCCTGGCAGTGTTGAAGAAATTTCTCTAGGTTGGTCAACATTTCTTTGAATGTCATCCTATAGATAGTGAAATCATCCATGTAGATTTCAACACAGTCATGAGAGAGATCATAAAATATGCTCAACACAAGCCTTTGAAAATTAGTTGAAGCATTGTAAAGACAAAATGGTAAGACATCATAGGCATAAGTTCCCCAAGGACAAGTAAAAGTGGTTTTTTCCTAGTCTTGTGGAGTAATTCATATTTGATTATAAGCACTATAGCCATCTAGGAAATCAAATTAATTCTTCCTTACTAATGTATCCAACACTTGATCAATAAATGGAAGGTGAAAGTGATCCTTCTTGGTAGTAGCATTCAACTCTCTATAGTCAACACAAATATTCCATTTGCCCCCTTTCTTAGGGACATTGACCAGGGGAGAGACCTACTAGTTTTTTGATATAGGATAAACAAATCCTACATCCAAGAGTTTTTACAACTCAATTTTGACAATGTATTTGACTACATGATTCATTTGTCGTTAGGGTTGGTGAATTGGTTTACATTCTTTGTTAATGTAAATATGATACATGCATAAATCTAGGGGTATTCCTCTCATGTTGTGATAATCCTAGGTAAATGTTGTTGTTGTCTTCTCAGCATTATAAGCAACTAACTTTCTTGCTAGGGTGTTAAGAAAGTCTTGATGTTGAGAGGTTTGTTTGGAAGGATGTTTACTTGCTTTTTTAAAGAAAACATGGTCTCTACATTGGTGATTAAAGGAGCATAACTACATTCATGGAGAAGTAATTGATGGAATGCCCAAATGTCTCTTGCAGTTTCATCAAAATCATTCTTAGGAAAGGTATTTTGAAGAGGCCATGGTATACATTCCAATAGGCTGGTTGCTATAGGATCCTATCTATAGGTGTTTTATAAGATACTAGTAAGGATAGTGTCTTCTTCTTGGGAATACAGAGCTGGACTCTAGTCAATTATGCAGAGAGTGTATAAGGAGACAACTTCTTCAAATTCATCAATCCAAGGGATTGGTCCATCATTCAAGGAAAGCTAAGTTGGTGGATATAGTACTAATTTATTTGTGTTATTTCTATTGGAAATTAGCATTTTTCCTAACCTATAGCCAATAAAATCATTGGTGGTGGCCAACCATGGGCGACCAAGGATGAGATGGTAACCCCCCAGATTTATATTTAGTTGCAAGATAATAAAATATATTTGATATTACCAAGAATCCATAGTGATAACAAGGTCCTTAATAATCCCCTCAGGCTTAACAGGTGATCTATCAACCATTTGGAGGATGGTAGGTGATTGATAAAGAGTGGTAAGTTTCAATTTTTGCATGGTCTCCATGGTCATCACATTAATGATTGCACCTAAGTTAATTAAAGTATTGCAAATGGATTTTTTGTGGATGCTAACATTAACTATAAGACTTATTGAATCAGAACATTTTGGGGGAAATATGTTTCCCAACATAATATCTGTTAATTGGCCAATAACCTAGACTATTTTATGATCCTTCTTCTTTGTTCCTAATTTTGTCAAATATAGCTCTCAAATAGCTTTATTGTAGATAGGAAAATTCTTTATTACTTAAAAGAGTGGGATTTTGATGCACACATTCTTGAGATATCCTAAGATATCAAATTTAGGCTCTTGTTTAGGACATGATATATTCAATCTCTTTAAAAAAGGTGGATTGTTAGTTTCTTTTTGATTTTTTTATGGACTTGGCTCAGGGTTGGCTAGGGGTGGTTGTGGATTAGTATAGATGAGATCTACTTCAAAGTGTTATATGATTATGGGTGAGGTGGTTTTGGAAGAATAAGACCTAAGTGAAGTTGAACTTGATTAATATTCAAGGTGTATGTTGGATATTACATTATTTCAATGGATTATATCAGTTGAATCAACTTATTGGTAGGATTGGGTATGGGTTGGATGGGTAATTAAGTGGTTTGAATAGGGTGATAAGTATTTATAATTATGGCCTATTGTTTTGGTTGTTTTATTTATTGGGGAAAGCCTTGACTTCCTCTTCATTAATGTTGTCATATATTAAAGGGATAGAACCATTGTTGGTTTTAGAATTATCTCTGTTGAGGTTATTGTCCACTCTATTGCATCCATAACTGATTTTGGGGTAGCTATTAATTTTTTTGGGACCAATTTTAATTGGGTATATTCATCCAAGAACTATATTGAGGATTATTTGAGAATTGATAATTTAAAAATATAGATTTTGATGGCATACTTGGTCTTTGTACCCATGGTTTTTGTTGAGTCATGAAAAACACTTGGTTCTCATCTTTTCCTATGGCATGGAACTCTATTGTATAAGGATTTTTCTCAGTGATACTAGCTACCTGAGGTTTCATGGAATGGCATGTACAATCCACCTTATTCTTTTTTCATTCAAGATAATAGGTGGCTAAGGATTTTTTAGTTTATTATTGCTTTCTCTATGTATATAATGTATCGAGTTGAGTATCTAGGTGAGTGATGATGTTCTACTTCATATCCTAGAGTAGGTTGCTATATTCACCTTTAGACAATCCTACAGTAGATGTTGTAGGAAGGATTCTACCCTTACTTTTGTTTATGGTTGATCTAGATTAGTTCATACATAAAACTATTAGTTCATCAAATGGCAATGTAGAAACATCACCACCAGACATTAGATCTAGTGATTTTAGACAATCATCTCTAATCCCTTTAAGGAATATCAACTTGACTAATTCCTTATCCATTATGGTCTATTTGGATTTTTACAAGCTGAACAAAAATATTTCCATATACTCCTCTAGTGACTTGCCATCAGCTTACGTCATTCATAAAATGTTATCTCTCTTGTAGTTTCTACCCCTACAATAATCTTAATATTCCATCAAAAACTTCTCCTTCATTTCTTCCCAAGTATAAATGGAATCCTTTCCAAGTTCCATGAACCATCTAAGTGCTGCATCTTTTAGTGTTGCTAGACATAGTTTGAGTTTTTGAGCATCTTCATTATAATCATAGCTATGACATAAGATGTCAAACTCAAAAAGAAATGTATCTAGATCTTTAGATGCTTTTCCCTTGAAAGTAGGGTGGATGGAGTGAGGGATATTATTCATAGGTGAATTTTCACTAGGATTAAAGATTGAAAATTTAAAAGTAGAAAACTCATTGGTAGTGCTTTCTTCCTAGTGATCCCCCATGAATACTCTTTGTGTTGGTAGATGGGAGGTTGTTGCTACCCAATGCTCATAATTCCTATCAATTATTTGATTTCTTGGGGTGTATAAGATGGAAAATTATATTTTTTTTCTTAGGAATATATGGTTTATTATACAATGGCGGTGGTGTGGAGGTTTCAAAAAAATTAACTAGTGTCTCAGCAAAGAGTCTCTCTAAATTAGAAGATTCTATAGGCTTGGTGTTTCTTCTAGGGGCAAGAATAGCTTTGGATGCCTTCTTAGCAAGAAATTTAGGTGATGGAGGGAAAAAAATTTAGATTCCTGAGTATGAGGTGATAAGGTGGGAATTATAAGAGGTGGTGCATGTAGGTCTCTTCTATAAATATGAACCTCTTCAAGGTCTCCAACTTGTGCTACCAGTCTAGCCAAAAAATATTCTGTCTCTACCTCTTCTATTGATAAATGTGAGTGATCTTCAATAATTCCTTTGTGTTTCTTAGTTGTTTTTGGTTGAATATATGATCTTGTAGCAACATTCAATGATTCAATAAAAAGTCTTCTTATATATTCCCCTTTGCTTTGCATACATTAACCAATTTTTTTTAACTTTTTTCCCACCCTACCTACACAAGGTTAGTAATATGAGGGTTTTTAAAAATTTCCACTATCCTAATTACAAAAAATAAAATTTTAAACCATGAAAGTAGGAAATATTTAATCTATAAAAATAGTAAGCTTTGGAAAAACAATAAACATTCAAAAACAATTGCTATCAATATTGAAGATTACAAGTGTATGACACCTTCCCCAGTAAAGGCACCAAAAATGACTAGTAGAGAATTCACAATCAGATATACTTCTTTTGATCAAAATTAACAAGGAGAGTAACCATAGATCTATACCTTCTATCTCTTTTAAATGTCAACCTATGGAGGTAGACTTGATAGGATGATGTCACTGTATGTGCACACTTAATCTGTAATTTGACATTCTACTAATTGTATCTAAGATGTTGAAGTGTAGTAAATTAAATTATTGGAATGAAACATAAACAAAGTATGATAAAATAAATGATTATGCATGTAAATCTTCCTAAAACAAATCTTAAACAAGAATGTAAGTTACACAATTTATAAATGAAACACATAATGCTTAAGAAAATAAAATAACATGCTTAACTAACAAGATGGGTTGGATTATTTTTGTATCCTTCCAAAGGGGGCCCTTCCTCCTTCCAACTCCAACTTCAACCCTTCCTCTTACAACACTATATTGAACTCATAATTTCTCACTTATATTAATCAAAAGTGTAGTAATGAAATGCTGCAAGAAGTTACAATAACAATTACTTAACATAATGTAATTCTCGTAATATCTATTCAAAATATATTATTTTTATATATATTTTAATTCTAATAATACATATTTATATAATATAGAGGATATTTTTTTATGAAAAATAATATATACATTCTATTCTAAGATACATTCAAATTGGGATAACTGAAATTGGTTCCTTTCGATAAAGACGTCCTTCATATGAATCTTGAAACTTTTTTCCAAGACAAACAAGGTTGTTTCATTATTTAACCACTTATTAATCTCCATGGAGATTAGAGTCATTTCTGAGAGTTGGTTAGAAGAGAATCAAAATCTATTCATTTGTGGCTTTGGTCACGCATTGGCTATAGGATGGTCTATGTAATGAGATTCCTTTTGCTACAAGATGCTCCATGATATATAAATATTTATTCAAAACACATTTATATAAAAATAACCCTAAATAAATATACAACCATCATATATTTAATTTTAATACATAATTTTAACTATTTAAAAAGAGTTTGAAAACATAATGTTATATGGATTATGAAGAAAGGAAACTATATGGAAAAGTGTTGAAAAGCATGGTAAACAAGAAGGATGAGTAAAATAGATGGAAAAAATAACATAAAATTTATTTTTATCATCTCCTTACATGTTCCTAGTGGTTTTCATGAGATTATAGGATATTTCATGGACCTAAGAGCTCAAAAACTCAAAATTGGTCAAAACAGGCACTTTGGTAGCATGAAATAGTTTTAGGCCTTTACATGGTGATTATAAAATTAAATAAGATTATTTTATACTCATTAATATTTTATTTGGTGAAACCCTTCCTTTTATACCACTCGCATACTATGATTCACTTGGAAACTCTTTAAATTAGCTTGGTAAGGTCTACAACCTTCTAGGCTTAGGTAGGTCTAGGGGTTTTCTTTACTAATTTGAGCCACTTGGAATATTTATTTCCTTTAAAACCTCACTATTTTTTTTTTTAAATCTTATAAAAATTCTTGTGTAATTTTATATACATAAAACCTCCTTTTGACCTCTACTAAAGGTTACTTTAGCCCTGGTTTTGAGCACAAACTACATTAATGGATATGAAAACTTGATTTTTTTCATTTGAAGTATATTAAGGGAATTATAAAAAATTTAAAAATTAAAGGGAATAAAAATATACCTCCAATTATAATCTCAATTCATTTCATTAATTAAAACTCAAAAAATTCATCTTTCAGGGTTGCCTCATCTTGCCTTGTAAATTTTTTGAGCATGTATAGGTTTGAGTTTTGTCATTTTATTGAGATTTATGAAGTATCAAGACATAATTATTTTTTAATTATGAAAAATAGGGACCCAAAAAACTATTCAAATCATTTTTTCCATTATTAACCATTAAAATTAATCATAATCACCAATTTAGCCCTATTGCATACTCAAAAATTATGAACCAAGAAACTTTGGAAGAGAGAAAAAGGCATAACTTGAGATTTATAAGGTCTTAAGACCTAATTATTTTTTAATTATAATATTTAATATATTAAAAAAATAATCCAATCATTATATTTCATCATCCAACCCTTTAAACCTCTTTAAAAATGTTTTTTCTTATTATCCCCACTTACATGCCAAAATCCTAAATTTTACAAATTTGCCCTTCTTCATGTTTAGCATTGAATTTATGAATTTTATAACTTTAAATAGGTTTTAAAAGATTTAAAAATACCATAAATTTATTAACAAACCCTCACATGAGGTTTGATCCATCTGTCATACCTTAACTCTTCAAAAGAAACCTTCTAAGGTCTAATGGTGGCTGTCAATAGACAAGCATAGGAATATCACAAAATAATAGATGATTCCACTATTATCATGACATATCCAAGACCATGGAAAATTATAAACACTCATTATCACCACTTTTACCAATTTTTGTAGATGGATATTACTTATAGAGGGCTCAAAACTTATTTGTATTGAAACTAGCTATCTAGTTGCCTAAGTGAAAGATTATTTATGATTATAGGAGGTATAAGATAAAATAATATATGATTCCAATATTTATGAGGATTTAAGGATTGTATATTAATATTTATATACTCACCATGATCATACATACCAAAAGTGATAACCTAGCTCCTCTTATAGATGCTTAAAAATCACAAATTTCTCAAAACTATCAATGGGTTGCCTATGTGAATGACTTGGAGAAGACCTTAATTTTGTAAAAAAAAATTATTATTACCTTATTATTTGGGACAAATATATTTCATTAAAACCTAAACTAGGTTACAGTGACACTTTATACCAAATTTTGAGGTTAGATCACCTCTTTACCATCTTCAACCCTTCAATTTCTCCAAATTAACCCTTAAGCTTATGATTGTGTGTATGTTCTAAAACCATTTTCTCAAATACTTTAATACCATATGGGTGGGTTTTGTAGTTTTATTATATCACTCTTGAGATTTTATTCATCATGTTCATCTATTTATACAACCGTGTAACCTTCATAAGGAGATCTCCATATGATGCTTGTGAGAGCACACTAGGCCAATGAACTTCTTAACACTATTCTATGTATACAACCCATAATATATGATCCTAGCATCTTTAACACATAATATACACCTTTATAACCTTGAAATAAAACTTTAAAAATTTTATAATTACCAATCACTATGCCATTTATCTCACTATATCATGGTTTCTTCATTTCATAAGCTAGTAACCAAGACTTCTCATCAAAGCCTGATTACAAAGGCCTAAAAGAGGATGGGGAAGGCACTCAATAAAGATTATAAAACTGAGTAGGGTCATGAATCTGCTTTTCTCTTTTCAATTTTGGATCATCCACTTCACTAAGACTACCTCTTCTTTGGAGATTCAATAAAACATCTTCAGAGCATCTTTGGAGCTCAATAGAACATATTTAGAGCTACCTAGATCATCTTCAAAGCATCCTAGAAGGAAAAAGGTCACTGAATGGTCTAAGAGAGTGTAATTATCAATATAGGCAAATTTTTTGTATTTAGGCCAATTTTGGCCAACATTTTTGATGACCTCCTGGGATTACATGCTTGTCTATGTAAAGGACTAGTTGCCTTAGTCTATCCATTGGGATTATGGAGTCACACAAGTCTTTTTCAAATTATTTTCAATTGATCACAAGGCTGAAAATATTATGATTTGAACTCTCAAAACATCAAGGACAATCCAAAATAAAATAAAAATGTACTCAAAGAACTTAGGGAAGGGAAACACACAATAAAAGGGAAATGTGCACAAGACACTTGGAGGAAAACATCAAAATCTATTCTAATATTTACAAGGCTTCAAATTAATTTTATTTTATTCTTGGATCGAATGGGAATATTTTATCATCATTAACTTCTAATGGAAAAGGATGAAAAATACCTTTCTTTTGAGGTGCCAAACTTGGTGAACTAGGCTGAATGATTACCAATCTTTTTGGCATGCTCTCCAATGGATGTAATGGGACAAACATGTCTCCAATGTACATAAAATATTTTA
Source organism: Torreya grandis (assembly GCA_037957365.1). Classification (NCBI taxonomy): domain Eukaryota; kingdom Viridiplantae; phylum Streptophyta; class Pinopsida; order Cupressales; family Taxaceae; genus Torreya; species Torreya grandis. Next base: position 802,311 of record JARHVA010001798.1, on the reverse strand, counting down.
TTGGTTAAATAATTTCTTGATATTGGTATTTACCTTTGGTAAATTTCTCAAATCTCAATTCATTATGGGTTATAATAACACTTGCAAACTTTTCACTTGATGACTCTTTTGTATGTGAAGGTGGACTATCTAGGCTTAGGTAAAAGATCTCTAGTTCATCCCAAAAGGTAGCTTCTTCTTGGTCACTTATGAGAGAGAGAGAGAGAGAGAGAGAGAGAGAGAGAGAGAGAGAGAGAGAGAGAGAGAGAGAGAGAGAGAGAGAGAGAGAGAGAGAGAGAGAGAGAGAGAGAGTCTCAACTTCACTAAGACTCAATATATAACATCTATATTGGTTTTGTTAATTTTTATATAAGGGAGGCTCATCATTGCAATCAAGGTCTAACTCATCATTCTTTAAAGACTCTTGATTTGGCCAATATTTTTCAAACCTAAAAGCATCAGTACTACCTCTACATGACACCTCATCATGAGGTTGATCAATTTATTCAACCTCATTCTAATATTCTTCATTTTCTTGCCTACAACCACTAATAAGTCTCTCTCTCTTCATTCTCTAATGTACGACAATCCAAATTGTCTTATTTGTCATCACTACATAATGGATGTTTAGTAGTCCATTTAGAATATAGTTCATGCTGATATTGAGAGAGTTTTGATGTGTCATCTTCAAGGACCAATTCAAAAATGTCAAACACATTCTAAATGTACTAGTCCATGGCTTTATTCATAGCATCCACTTGAAATTACACTACAACAAGCTCCTCAAGCTGGTCAAAAGACTCTAAGAACTGCTCCATGATCTCCTCAAGGGCCTCCTTTCCATGGTTGGCTAACTAACTAACTGTTACAACCATTTTAAAGGTTTCATCTTGTTCATTTCCATGATCAAAATAATTGAATGAAAACTATTTAAATAGGACAACCCCTCCATCCTTTTTGATATATTCTTAGATCATCTCTAGAGGCACCTCCTCCTTCATTTTTATGCCTTCCTTGACTGATTTTCATAAAGAAAATGTATATGGTACAACCACCTTGTTGTCTTATTATTCTTGAATAGGCCTAGGAGAGAGTGGTTTCACTAGTGAGGGAATGATATATCTAGGATAATTGGCATAGGGAGAGATCCATGGTTGGATGGCTTCATGATCTTCAGCTGAATGGTCTTTATTTACGCTCCATATAACAGGTCCTACTTTGCAAAGGGAGATGGTGGGAGGGAAATAAGGTCCACATGGTGGAGTAGGAACATAAATAGTTATAAGATGCTCTTGGGGACGAGTGGGATGAATATTCTCATTAGGGAGAGTGTGTGTAGGGGTAAGAGAGAGTAAAATTATTTTTGTTGGTTTGATATGTTCTTTCTCCTACTTTTCTAACACCTCTTCAATGCATAATACCCACTCCTTCATCTCTAGATTATAAACATGTGGATATTCACCTTATTAAATGGATGCCCATACACTTTAAAAATAATGTAATAATCTCCTTATCCCCTCCATGGCATGAATGGGGAATTCTTGTCCAAGTCTAACCTCCTCACTTATTTTCATGATTGCTCTCCCTTGGTCTAGTATTGCTTCTATGATTTTTGACAAGGATGTGCCTTGAAAAGCTTGGATAGGGGGTTGATTTAAAGATCTTTGAGGCTAAGATTGAGGCTTATATATGGGATAGGACACATACGTCTAATTTAAATGATCCCATTTATCTTCATAAGATATCAACACACTCTCCAAGTTTTGGACCATGCTTCTCAACCACACGTTGTTCTCCCTCTCACAAACTACCCATTGTTCATCCTCAAAATTGACCACCTATTCTTGACCATATAAATTAACTCCTTGCCTCTTTTATAAAATTGATATAGATGACTAAAAAAATCTCTAAACCCCTACCAATCTCCCTTATCAACTCAATATAATATGATAATGCTTACTTGAATCTTGACAAGGATGTAACATGATAAACATAGTCTTGACAAGAGAAATTAAAGGACTGACTTGAATGTAAAGGAGGATGATCTTAGTTATACATAGGGGTGGGAATGAGGAAAATTCCATGATTGGGCTGATATTTTGTTTGAAGGCCACTTGGGGAAAACACATAAACGTTATTAGCCGAATATGAGTGATGTTGAGGTAGAGAATAAACATGTTGATGAAAAGAGGTTTGAGTATACATATAAAGGTTTTAATTTTGGGCACTTAGGCTACCTAACTAGCTGATTTTTTTAGTTTATTTTCAATTAATTTTTTCAAATGTGCCTCTGAAGGATGATTTCACTGAAAATCAATACCAAAAACCCTTCAATGAATTGAAGAACATAGTAGTCTCATCAGGCATGCCAAAAATAATTATAGAACATAATTGCACCCTTATGGGAGAGGTTTCTAATCTCTCTCACTCCTTGATACAAAATGGAAATAACTCCAAGCTATGTGTATATTGTGATGGGGTTAAACCTCTAGGTTATAGGCTAGCTCCTTAGGTGTATTAATTAGGCTCTTACCAAACTAATATAAACTACTAATTTCTAAAGAAAAGGGTTAGAAAGAGGAGAAAGGGATGAATTATTTAAAAAAATGGGTGATACACCAATATTTGATACTCAAAATTTCCTGAACATGACACTAAAGAAGATCAAAGACAACCCTCACTCACATAATCTCTCAACCTGGTCATTTTGCATCAATATTTCCAAAACTAGGTCCACTAGACAAGAGATAAAGTATAGAGGAGTACACAAATCACACTATACCAACATTAGTAATAAATAAAGCATAATTTTAGACCTTAAAAAAAATTTAATACCTACAAAGAGGAAATAAATAAGGATAATCACCAAGGAAGAACACCTCCCCACAAAGCAATCATGCACAAACTGACCATAACACTAATTACAAGTAAAGAGATAGGAAAAATAAGTTGTTTTATTGCTTCAAGATGTTTTTATTAAAAAAATAGGTAGGTATACACCATACCAAAATTATTATTATCTTTACAAATGGGGAATAAAAGGGATATATAGGAGAAAATGGAATAGAGAGGAGAAGAAAGCTCTCTAAATTTAATAAATGAAGCTCAACCGCCTTCCATGGAGTCTCAACAACATTTAGCTTAATTAATAACTGATATTCTCTCATAAAATTAACCTCCAAAGGTCAAAATTGTATTCAAACCTTTTCAATTTCCAAAAAAGGCACTATAATATAAAAACCATCTTTGAGGAAGATGATGTCGTACTCCACTAGCTTTGAGAAAAATATTCAAAAACTAGAAATATCATTAAAATGCTCCAATAAATTCTTGAGAAAAATATAAAAATATCTATATACTTCCTTAAATTATCCATAAATTCTCCTTAAATCTCCAAATATCTACTCCACTTAACTTTTGTGCCCCATCTACACTTAGCTTGAGCTGGCAACTTTGTAACATGGTTACTAATATTGGCACTTTATGCTTGTAACTGACCTTCAAGGTTAACTTTAGGTGTTTTATTTTATTTTTTATTTTGTATTAACTCATGTTTTCTCCTAAAACCTAAAAATTACACCATGAAATCTATAAATCCTTTGGACTCTAGTAATGAAAGTCTTCAAGCTTGAGCCATCTTCAACTAATTATCCTAAAACCTAATTTCAAGGCTATTTTGGGCTCTTAATTACCAATAAATTATAATTTATTATTAAAAATAGGTAAAAAATGATATTTATATATTCCCCTACATGTTATAGGTTTTTCCCAAGTGATTTGAAGTCATTTCATGGACCAATGAGATTAAAAACTCAAAATTGGTCAAAACATGCACTTTGGCAACATCCAATAATTTTAGGCCTTTTCATGGTGATTTTGAGCTTTAATGAGATTATTTTATTATCCTTAATAATTTTTTGGTTCCTAACCTTCCTTATATACCATTATAATCCTATGATTTACTTGGAAACTCTTTAAATTAGCTTGGGAAGGTCTGCAACCTTCTAGGCTTAGGTAGGTCTAAGGGGGTTCTCTTTGCTAATTTGAGCCACGTGGATTCTATCTTGAATTTTAAAAACAATTAAAATTTTTATGGTGGATATTATAAAAAAAAATTTATCACTTTTACATACATAAATCCTCCTTTTAACCTCTGTTAAATGTTCCTTTAGACTTGGTTTGGAGCACAGACTCCATTAATGGAGATATGAAAACTTGGTTTTTATTATTGAAGTATAATAGGGTAATGAGACAAATTTTAATAGTTCATGTGGGAAAAAAAACCTCCATGTCTAATTTCAATTCATTTCATTTATTAGAACTCAAAAATTTCATCTTTTGGGGTTGCCTCATCCTGCCTGGTCAAATTTCTAAGCATATGTAGGTCTGAGTTTTGTCATTTTCTAAAGTTTTATGAGGTCCCAAGACTTAATTATTTTTTAATAAAGACTATTATGGATCCCAAAAACTATTAAAATAATTATTTCCATTATTAACCATTAAAACCAATTGGAATCACCAATTTAGGCCTACTTCATACTCAAAAATTATGAACCAAGAAACCTAGGAAGAGAGAAAAAGACATATATTGAGATTTATAAGGTCTTAAAATCTCATTATTTTCTTGTTGGAACTTTTAATATATCCAAAAAATTATCCAATCATTATATATCATCATCCAACCCTTTAAACTTCTTAAAAAGTGCTTTTTCTGACTGTCCCAACTTGTATGCCAAAATCTTGAATTTTGCAAATTTGCCCTTCTTCATGTTTAGCCTTGAAATTCTGAATTTGATTACTCTCAATTGGTTTTGAAATATTTTTTTTGTCTCAAAAACCCTCATGTGAGGTTTGAAACATCTATCATACCTAAACTCTTTAGAAAAAACCTTTTGAGCTCTAGTGGTGACTGTCAATACACAAACATAGGACTATGATAAAACAACAGATGATTTCACTATCATCATGACATATAAAATACCATGAAAAATTATAAAGACTCATGATCACTAAATTTACAAATTTTCATAGGTGGATCTTACCTGTAGATGCCTCAAGACTCATTTCCCCTGAAACTAGTTATCTGGATGTCTGAGTGAAAAACTATTTATGACTATAGGAAGTCTAAGTCAAAATAGCATATGCTTCCACTATTTATGAGGATTTAAGGATGGAAAAAGAATATTTATATACTCACCATGATCATAAATACCATAAATTAGAACCTAACTCCTCCTGTAGATGCTTAGGGGTGAAACTAGAGGGCTTAATGGATGGATATGATAGTTTAGTAAAATGACTTACAGGTTTCATTTTATGCATGTTTAAATTTAGGCTAAAAAACTACATTTTTATTATACTAGGAAGTGTTAGGAACCCCTCCAAGGAAGCACAATTGATTACTTTTCTTATAAGAAATTAAACACGTAATTATACCAAAATGATTAAGTAACTAGAAACTTGAAACAGCAAAGAATTTGAGAGACAATACACACTCTTGTATTAAATACTACTAGAAGAAAATATAATAAAGATGCCACTTCTTCTTCCACCTCAAAGGCTTGCCACACCTCAAGACCTTCTTCCCTCTCTCTCTTGCTCAACCACAACCAACTCAACAACGTGAGTTATTATCCCCTCCTTGAATGCTTCAGCTGATCTCCTTGACCTTACACTTATAGATCTCCTTGACCTTGCTTTCTTGCTTCAATGCTTTACTTGCCTTCTTGATCATTACAATACATGCCTCATGGGTCTTTAAATAGAATCCCATGCATACAAAAATAGACCTCTAATTACAATAATTAAACACGTAGCTCGAGACTATAATTAGCCCCTTAACATGCAAACACTCAGTTCAACTAACTAACTGTTCGTGCAATGAACAGTTCTAGAACACACAGGCGACTGACGTCGGTTCCTGTTTGACTGGTTCTGACCGACGTCGGCCGACTTCCTACCGATTTCGGTTGCCTTCTGCACTATATGTGACTGACGTCGGTTACACTTCTGATGCTGACACTTCTAGAACTCAACAACCTCCTCCATGTCTGCAACAGTTGAAGGTTTTAGCTCCACAACTTAACAGGAAGTGTGTTCTTGAGGCTAGAATAGGTGGTGGGTTTATCGATCAGGATTGATGGAAGGCCAATAACCTAGTATTATACATTATCTTCCCCCCCCCTAAACTTGTTGGTAGTGTAAATTTTTTATCAAGAAGCATCAGAATTAGAATTCTATAACCATAACTTAAACTTTGACAACATTTATTGTCAATGTTTTTGCACTCCTAAACGGCACTAAAAATGCACTTTCAAATGGATTTGAATGTTTTGGAAGTGTGATAACTTGTAATTTTTCTATATAGTTATGATTTAAGTGATATATTCTTAAGTGGATGTCTTGAAGGTAGAAATCGTAGTTGGATCTCAAGAAGTTACCTATTCAATGCCAAAAAGTTGCATTTTTGGACCTATCACTACAACTTATCCAACAGATTACTCTAAATGGTTCCACCTGAGTGATCTAGATTGAGATTATAGGTTTTAAATATGTATGGGAGGTATCTAATGATTCATGAAAATTAAATATAGGTTTTGTTTTATGTGTGTTTGAACTTAGGCTTAAAAACTACATTTTTCTTGTATTTAGAAGGGCATTCTTGAGGGTGGAATGGGTGGTGGGTTTATCAATTGATCCTAATGGTCTGCCAAGAACCTAGTATTAGATGTTATCCTCCCCATTCAACATGTTGGTAGTATTAGTTTTCAGTCGAGAAGTATCAAAACTAAAGTTTTGTAACTATAACTTAAACTTTGACAACATTTTTGTCAATGTTTTTGTGCTCCTCTCTCCCTTTTCTCACCCACTTTTGCATGAAATTGTATTTTAAGTGTTCAAAGTGATTTTGAGGATATAATAGGTTTGTGATATTTTCTAATATCATTTTTCAAAGATCAGTTGTAGGAGGCCTAACACCCCTAAGGGACAGGCCTATAAAGTAATAGAATGTTAGGAGTGAGGTGTTGAAGGATTAGAAACTAGTCTTAAGAATGTGTGTTAGGCATATTAGGCCAAATAGACCTTGAAGGGAAAATTTTAAATAAAGTTTAAAATAATGTGGAGGAATTTTAAATGATATTGAGTGGGTTGAATGAAGGTTGGATAGGTGGATATAAGAGATAGAGGAAGTGTTTTTGAAAGTATTAAATAAGAGGAAGGCATCTAGGCATAGCCAAGCCTAGGGAAATTATAGTGAGAGAGTGAGAAGAGTGAATGATAAAAGGGTTAGGTTAGAGGATATTAAAGGTGATGTAAGATCATCACCAAATATATGTAGAATCTATGTTGACAATAGTGTTGGTGCATTTATTTTCTTTATTTCATTTACTTGTATTTATTATTTATTATTTTGGTGCACTAATTAATTATTGTAATTGGTTTATTATGTTTATTAATAATTTTCACCAAATAAGATAAGCTTGCTTAGATAGTAGTTAACTTATACACTTATATTTTTATAGTGGAGTTCCACTCCACTATTCAAAGTAAGAGAGGATAAGATTATTTAACTAATAGTCAACTTGTGTTAATCATTTACACAAGCTACACACCTATACTGTTAGTGTGGAGTTTCACTCCACTATTCATGTAGACAGATATCAATTGAACTACACATGTTGTGTGAGCCCCTGATCTTTATCATGCACACCTTGCTCTATATAAGAAATGGCTATTTATGTATTTCATATCAGATTAATGTTGAATTATCAGAGTAATTCATCATATTTGAGTTATTTATTCATTTCTATTATTATCTCAGATATATAGTTATTATTTATTACTATTACATTTTATCTCTTATATATGCTTTCTATTAGATTGATTAGATCCTATAGCTAATTATAACATGGTACCAAAGCTATCCTGAATCTATAGATTGTTAAATATTCAAGAAAAAATATCCAGATATAGGATTAGTTTTTTGATGTATACATCTACAAATTGGAGCTTTGTGGAGAATTTTTGACCTCACCATTGAGTTCATAGTGCTTGAGATAGTCAAAATCATCTACAATTTTATCCAAATTGGGCATAGGAGGCAAAATTAGCAAGGTTTTGATCTAGAAGCACCACACCTAAATCCAGTGGGTACCTAAAAATTGAAGTTTTTCTAAGAAAAATAGACCTCATGATTGCATTTGAAAGACGTCAAAACCTACCGATCCATATAAAATTTGTCTGATTTGGACATAGTCACCCTGAAAGACAAATTTTTATTGCTCCCAAGTATGGCCATATAAACCGTATGGATTGTGCATACCAATATATATATATATATATATATATATATATATATATATATATATATATATATATATATATATATATATATATATATATATATATATATGGCAGGCCTCATGGATCAGCAGGGAGATTTGAAAGGGCAACTTCATAAGCCCACCATTTAAACACCGAGAGGTTTTTTTGAGCAAATTTTTTTTGAAATAGATTAAAATTTTGTGATCTTCATTGCTGTACTTTTAGTTTTTTCCATATTTTTTTATAATTTAGATTTTTATACAGAAGCTCTTGCCCATCCTCATTTTTGCAACTTCAGAGGCTCATAACTTTCACATACGACCTCGAATTGAGGTCCCATTTTTTTTAAAGTTGATATTTTTTTTAGCACAACATATTGGTGAAGAAATTTTTATAATAAAGTGTATATTTTTTTACTTTCAGTCTAGAGGGCCTAAATGAGGTTTTTGTATACTAGAAAAATTATAATCTATCCTTATAATTGCACTCAATTATAAAGTTCCAAAAAAAAATCTTGGTGGGATAAAACTAGGAAATTTAGGAGGGTTTTGTGTTGTGTTATATACTTTGATTTTTGCTTTGTGAAAATTTATTTATGATTGCATCATGGGGAATCCTAAGTTCTCAATATTAACATCATACAACTATAATACATGGGAAAAAATGCTTGAAATGCATTAATGATGATAGGATATATGTCTTATATAACAACTCTTCTTACTCCACCTACTAATGTAAAAGAGTTACAACACTTTCTCTTTGAAACTACTAAAGTAATTAGATGCCTTCGGTCTTACATGTCTTTAGATTTGAATTTCCATCTTGAAAAATGTGCAACTCCAAAATAGGCTTGGGATAAATTAACATCATTGTTTGTAAAAATAGATGAGGTTCATGGTTACCAAATTGGCAACAAACTCATTAGTTTGGATCCTAAAAATTATGCTACAATACAAGACTGCATCACTAAAGTCATAGATCTTAGAGCATAACTTTCTAAATGTAAAATTAATAAAAAAATATATTAAATTGATTTTTAGTGCCTTACATAAATTAGGTCCTAAATATTCATCCTTTGTCTCTAGCTTTCAGACTCATTGGCTCACATTGGGCACATCTTATCAAATACCTACCTTTTAGATATTCTCTGAGATTCTAATGGCTGAAGAAGAAAAGTCAATAGCTATGGGTCTAATCAAGTGATCCATATCTCAAGATCTAGTTACAAGTCAACCTCAGCATAAGAAAGTTTTAACATCAGCATCAAATATAGGTTCAAGTAAAAAGAAGCAGAGTAATCAAAATAAGTCATAGAAAGATAAGAGTAAAGGGAAACAATCTTCCTCACAAGAAGATTATAAATCCACTAATAAGAAAGGGGATTCACAAAAAAGGACTATCACTCCTTGCCCTTATTGCAAAAAGGGGTTTCACAGTGAATAAGATTGTTAGAAGAAAGAGATTGATGAACTTAAGGGTCTTCTCAAAAAGAATAACATCAATCAATCCTCTTTAAAGGATTCTTCCACTCCTTCAAATTTAGGAAAAGGGAAAGCTATGACACTAGTTAAAATAGCAAATTCTCCCAAGTCATAGGTCATTGACTCAGGGGCTTCACACCATATGAGTTCTGATCATGAATAATTTTCTAGATTAGCACCATGTTCCTTATCTCATATTCTCATAGGTGATGATTCTAAGGTAGATGTTATAGGAAAAGGTGTAATTGATGTTGATAGTAGTGTATTTGAGGATGTCCTCTATGTGTCAGAGTTATCAACTAACCTTCATTTTGTCTACAAAATCACTCACTTTGATACTGGTAGGAAAGTTGAGTTCACACCTGATTTTGTATCGATCATAAAATTAGAGGATAATGTCTTATTTATAGTGGGAAAAGTTGACACTAATACTTGAATTTATTCATTCTCCCACTTTGTGCCTCAATCTTCCTCTACAGATTTGCTCTCACACACTAATTTAGTGAGCAAGTTATGGCATGAGTGGTTTGGTCATCTGAAATACCACTATTTACAATAGCTTGGTCATTAGGAGATGGTTAAAGGAATTTCACACATTCAGTTTTTATGGGGTGTATGTCATGGTTGTACCTTAGGAAAACATCTAGAGGATAATTTTGATAAAGGGAAGGCTTGGAGGACTACACAAGTTTGAGCACAAGTCCTCAAACTTGTTCATAGTGATTTAGCAGTTCCATTACCTACTTTGTCTTTTAGTAAAATCTGCTATGTTCTCACATTTATTGATGACTATTCCAAATATACTTGGGTTTATTTTCTAAAACTCAAGAGTGAAGTATGTGATAGATTTATAGAGTTCAAAGCTCTAGCAGATAAATAATCTAAGAAGTATGTCAAGATTCTTCACATAAATAATGGGAGGGAATATGTGAACAATAAGTTTGAACAATTCTATGCTCTTGAAGGAATTGATCTTCAACATTCGGTTGCATACACACCTCAATAGAATGGTATAGTAGATAGGAAGAACATATTCTTAAAAGAGATGGCAAGTTGTATGATTCATGCAAAATCATTAGTACCTGAGTATTGGGTGGAAGTGATTAATTGTGCTACATATATACAAAATAGAGTTCCTCACAAATATTTAAAGGGGATAACACCTCTTGAAGCTTGGTATAATAGGAATCTAGATGTGCATAATTTTAGAGTCTTTGGCAGTCTAGCATGGGCTCACATACCTTTAGACAAGTAGTGTGCTTTAGAATAATAAAGCTGAACTTGCATATTTGTGGGATATCTTGATGGTGTTAAGGGATATTAGCTCATTGATCCAGATTCACATGAGCTTATTATAGTAAGAAGTGTTTACTTTGAAGAAAGTCCTTTAAACTTATCTTCTAACATTTCTCATTCTTCTTTCTTAGAAGAATCAGATAGCAATGATGATGATACTCCTACTTCATCTACTCACAAGGATGATGAGGTAATACTTCCCCACAGGGTTTAGAAGGACCTATTCTTCCTCCTCCCCCTCCTCCAGTTCTTCACCCATTAATGCCTTTATGGGCTAGATAGACTTTGGCAGATGGAGACCCTCTTGTTAGGGATCCATTAGATAGAAGGATAACACATTCATAGCATGATCTTCCACATTCTTACATTGCCACAGCTTTTGATCCATAGTCTTGTCAAGAAGCCACAAGGATAGTTGAGTGAGATTTAGTGATGGAAGAAGAGTATGATTCATTACTTAAGAACAACACTTGGGATCTTTTTTATCTTCCTAAGGGAAGAAAATTAGTATGATATAGGTGGATATATCGAACTAAGTTTGCATCAGATGGAAATATTGATAAGTATAAAGCACACTTAGTGGCCCAAAGGTTTTTCCCAAGTAGAAGGCATTGACTACACAAAAACCTTTGAACTTGTTGCTAAGTTGAATTCTATTCACTTGATACTAGCTATTGGTGCATCTCATAGTTGAGTTGTACATCAGATGGATGTGAAGAGCACATTTATTCATGGTGATCTTCATGTGGATATTTATATAGACCAACCACAAGGGTTCATTTAGGATTCTTCACTTGTATGTTGCTTGAAGAAGGCTTTCTATGGTCTAAAACAAGCCCCCAGGGCTTGGTATTATAAGATAGACACATTTCTTCTCTCAGTTGGGTTCTTGAGATGTCACTTAGATCTGAATGTCTACATTATATGGTAGGAGGATTCACTATTGTACTTGGTGCTCTATATTGACGATCTCATTATTACAGGGAACACAACATCCATCATCAATAATGTTAAAACTACACTTCATGATAGGTTTTCTATGATAGACATGGGATTATTACATTATTTTCTTGGGATTCAGATAATAGTCTTCTTTTGATATTATACTTTCATAGCCAAAGTATGCCATGGACTTGTTAGCTCAGTTTCACATGGTTGACTGTAGGCCTGCACTGACTCCTTTTTTATCTAGAATTAGACTTGAGGTTCATTGTTTTACTCCCTTGGTTAATGCCACATTGTATCACTAGCTTGTAGGTAGCCTCATCTATCTAGCTCATACATGACCCAACATTTCATATGTAGTTGGCATGGTTTCACGCTTTATGTAGACACCACATGAGATTTATTAAAGATCCACCAAGTACATTTTGAGCTACATTTAGGGAACTATTAGATATAGAATTCACTATACAATAAGTATAGGTTTAGACTTGGTGGGATACATAGATTCTGATTAGGCTAGTGATTATGATGATCATAAGTCCACTTATGGTTATAAATTTCACTTTAGATCCAACCCCATTTGTTGGTAGAGTAAGAAACAAAATGCTATTGCTCTTTCATCTACAGAGACTTAGTATCATTGAATTGTTAATGCTAATATTGAGGCTATTTGGCTTTATAATAGTCTTACTAAGCTTGGTGTTCCATTTTGAAAGCCATCAGTCATTTATTGCGATAACTAGAGCACTATCCAAATCTCAAAGAATCTGATTCATTATCAAAAACTAAACACATAGAGATCCATATGTACTTTATCAAGGAGTTGATTCAGGTGGAGATCATTGATCTTTAATAGTAACCTATGGAGGAGTAGATTATAAATATTTTCATCAAACCTTTCACTGAGAGTAAGTATCTTTACTTGTGATCTCTTTTTGGGGGTGCGGGACATTAGTTCTTTAGGGGACATCAATTCTTTAGTGGGGGTCTCCTCGACCTTCATTTTGGGGAGGAGTTTTTTTTGCTTTGATTTTTCTCCTTTCCTCATCTATTTGTACAGAGTACCTAATATGGCTACACATTTATGAGACTCTGATCTGCATAGCCCTACCTAGGCTTCGCTTATGGGGGGTATTGGTGCATTTATTTGCTTTATTAGATTTACTTGCATTTATTATTTATTATTTTAGTTCACTAATTACTTATTGTAATTAGTTTATCATGTTTATTAATAATTTTTATTAGATAGGATAAGCTTGCTTAGCTAGTATTTAACTTAGACACTTATCTTGTTACAATGGAGTTTCACTCCACTATTCAGGGTAAGATAGGATAAGATTGTTTAACTAATAGTCAACTTGTGTTGATCATTTACACAAGCTACACTCCTATCCTGTTAGTGTGGAGTTTCACTCCACTATTCATGTAGATAGATATCAGTGGAACTACACATGTTTGAGTTCCCTAATCTTTATCATGCACATCTTACTCTATATAAGCAATGACTATTTATGTATTCCATATTAGATTAATATTGAATTATCAGATTAATTCATCATATTTGATTTATTTATTTATTTCTATTATTATATAAAATATATAGTTATTGTTTATTACTATTACTATTTTATCTCTTATTTATTCTTTCTATTAGATTCATTAGATCTTGTAGCTAATTCTAACAAATAGTCTTATCTAAGCTCTTGGCCTGGAAATTCTAAGTAAATTTGAAGTAAGGGTTTCATGAGTAAAACACCTCAAAAACTAAAATAATTGAACAATAAGGTTTGAGACTTTGTGATAATTTGAGTAATTGATCTTATAACTTATTCTAAGTATCATTGGGTTGACAAGAGGTTTCAAATTTTAGGTACAGAGGACTATTTTTATGTACACATGTAGAATACCATTTTTGAGAAAGTTGTGCATAAGGTAAGATGATTTTTTGGTTGATTTGAGTTATATAAACTTGGGTAAGGGTTATAACATGTTATAATTAATAAAATAATAATATAATATAATTTTTAATATCTACAAACTCTATTTTGATAAATTGACCTATTGGAGCAACAACTAGGTCTAGAGACCTAGAAACTTAAAAAGATAGAATTTGAGAATGAGAGATCAATCTCTTAGAGACATATATTTTGTTGATTTATTGTAATTTTTGACACCTACATAAATCTCTGAGTTTTCCTAAGACCTATCCAAGGTGTCTTAAATAATAATGTTTCAAAGGAAGGATAGTAGATCTAAGAGATTGGTGACTAGTTAAGAGCAGACCTAATGAGTAATTAAGTAGTGTAAAAGAAGATTATTTGAGAGTGGATTTTGAATTGAGTTGATAATAAGAGTGTATAAGTGAGGTTTGAATTATTCATGATATTAGATCATATGAATATAACTTTCATAACCTTCTTAAACATAGAAGAGAAAATTATGCATTAGGTGGTATTAGGGGATGATAAAGGGTTTCAACCAAAGATGGATCATTGTATCATGAGTGAATATTTTATTTAAAGTCAGTAAGGTTAAATTTTATTATAATAAAGACATTATATTCAAGGTTAGATATAAATTCATCTTGTAATTTTAACAAAGATAAAGATGCAAAGAAGAAGTAAACCATGTACATGGTCACCAAATGGAGTTGAGTGCAGAAGAGGTATTGATAAAGATTACTCAAGAGGTGAGGGAAAATATAAAGGAACAAGAATCATAGAAGGCATATGAGTAGTAGGCCTAGTTTCAATAAAAGATAGTCAAACATGCATTACAGCCAAGTGAAGGTGAAAGATCAGGTAACTTATAGGTATAGGTATTCAAGTGAGAAATTTACAAGGATTTATGAATGATTTTATGTCTCTACATTATATAAGTATGAATATTATTGGGTATGGGCCTTAAATGGAATCAAATTGTGTTAATGATTAATTGAAAAGTTTTAAATAGGTGATGACAAATTCAAAATAGATAAGAGTGTCATTAGTCATTTCCACTACACACAATAAAATAAAAGCTTTAATTTAAAAAAATATGCGAGATCAAAGATTTATAACATTGAAAATAAAAAAAAATTAATCCTCATTTGTGTACAAAATTAAATACAAGATCTGATAGATAATAGTTTGGAATATCAAAACAACACTATACAATAACATTTTTAATTAAAAATGAATATAAATTAAATAGATAAACATAATTCATATGAAAAGTCTAAAAAATCATATAGGCACATGTACAATGTCAGTAATACATAGATTGCATACACAAAATACAACACCTACCAACATAGTATCTAATGCTGGGTGAATGTCATATACGCATATACAATGCCAAAAATGTGTACATTGGCATATATGCATACAAAAAATCACATCTCATGTAAGACATCTTAATCATCAAATAACCTCCCTCTCTTTGCCTTCCTCGAAGAAGGTCTCCCTAGGATGCCCTGATAGTAGATGGAGATCGCTATAATACCTTGGATTGTACCAAGGTCTAACTGCAAGTCCTACACTCATAGTTCACTTGAAACTAAACCGATTCAAATATAAGTATTATTATAAAATTAACATAAAATAAATTTAATAAATTATTAAAAACATAATTTTAAAATAGAATAAAAAAATTTAAACATGAACTTACTACAAGATCACATTCCTTCTCAATATGTTTTTGATGCTCAAACTAGTCAGTGACAGGCTCAAATATTCGAATAGGCATCTGAAATAGGAAAGAAACATAAGAAGTTACTATACTAATCATTTGACTATGACTATCATATGTCAAGGGATAACCCTACATACACAATACATTCACATAAGTTATATTTTCCCTAAATATGTAGTAAAATTATTAAAACAAATTTATTTTTACAATTTAAAATTATAAATTAATATATACCTCTATCAGCGCTTGTGTAGATGACATTGCAGTATTAATGCTTATGTTTGTATCAACTCACAATGAT
The DNA here is from genome assembly GCA_037957365.1 of Torreya grandis. Lineage (NCBI taxonomy): Eukaryota > Viridiplantae > Streptophyta > Pinopsida > Cupressales > Taxaceae > Torreya > Torreya grandis. Next base: position 786,312 of record JARHVA010001798.1, on the reverse strand, counting down.
GGAGGAGTGTCTACTTGAGCCATCAACTGAATGTAAACAAGGTCTCACTTACTTTTATATAAATTATCAAAGATATATATGGAAATTTTTTCTCCTTTATTAAACCAAGAGTGTATTGAATAATATTGTACTTGAATTTTGAGATCCTTGATAGATAAATTTAACTTAAACTTACAAGGAAAATATACATAGATTAAATGTACTTAGAGCATAATATTGACACAAAATTATGCCTCTGTATAAGTAAAAGGTGTCATCCTAACAGATATAGATGTAGTAGTGGATGGGCTAAAAACTAGATCCAAAAATGTAAATAATGGCTACGTCAAATCAAATGCTACAAATGTCAATTGTGATAATGAAGGAATCATCACCTCTAAAGACATAAAAAATGACATATATATTATTCATTTTTTATGTAAATTAATTTTTATCTAAATTAAATTTCAAAAATATAACTTAAATTTAACATGACATTTATATAAAATATACCTGTATTTGTGTAGTGGTTGATGTTTGCACGCCAAATGTGTGTGACAAAAACTCATCACTCATAATTATATTATTTAATCCCTATAAAACACCAATAGCATCATCATCAAAAGGTCCAGTGCATATAAATCCATAAGATCTATAAGCATGGGGTCAGGTATGCACACTAGGTGGCATATCTCTAGCATTAGTATTTTAGAGCCTACTCATCTGTTGAACAAGTGTATCAATGAGAAAACTAAGTGCATGAAAAGTTTCAATCTCTATGACCTACTGAACTATATAGGGGATCTCACGTTTTAATTAATTTTAGATATGGATCCTTGTAGGCTAATTATGTGCATGACATGCACTAGGTCGATCTTATGAAAAGCCTTTCCCTTGGATTTGAAACTCACTATAATCAAAATAGTTCATAATAACATTGAATACAAACTCACATTAGAGTTTCATCAAAAAAATATAATGGGACCTCTTTTTTGTTACCTGGTGGATAATCAAACACCTGCCATCAGTCCTAAAAATTGGTTGTGATTAAATTATGTTGGTATTGATGGATTGGAAAACATTTTGCAGTTACTAAAAATGGTGCATTGGTGACTAGATCAATGAATAAGGTGCAAATAGAGGATTTTAATGTCTTTATTCCTTACCTCATGTGCTAAGAATTTATCATCATAATAAGCCCTACAACTATCTCAATATGAAGTTCATATGTCAATTTGACTCATTATAGAGTAAATTGGACCTAATAATGTCTCTAGGGAATTGGCTAGATAGGTGTAGTGGGTGTTGGTGGAAGTTGGATCCCTCATTCTCCCAATTAATAATTTAGTTTCATTTTTATTTTCCCTAATGTGGTCAACAGACTCTCTTGATTGCTTGGGGGATTTTATGTAACTGTAGGAGGGTTACACTAAGGAACAAGAGGGTTAGGTGGAGGGTTAGTAGGAGGAACAAGAGGTTTAGGTGGAGGGTTAGGAGGGTTAGGTAGAGGAACAAGAGGGTTAGTAAGATGGGTTGTTCAAAACAAATAAATTACCAATTAAATAATGAAAATAACAAAAAATTACTAAAATTTATGGTTAATAAGCGTAGATTTTTAGCACTTACCTCTTCTATGTGGTGGCATCATCAATTAACAACTTTTTGGGAAAAATTATGGCAAGGTTTAGCCTCCCTAAGGTAAAATGCAATTGCAGAGTGGAGGAGAGTGAGGGGAAAGAAAGAGCACTTGAACGCAAAATGAGTAAATTTTGCGTTCGAGTTCAATTTTTATTTTTTTTAGTGACACAAGGAATGCAATCATATTATTAATGTGATTGTGTTATTTTTTTAATTTAACGTGATTTCTTTATTTTTTTAAATAACATAATCATGTTATTTAATAACACGATTGTGTTATTTAATAATGTGATCACGTTATGGCTTGATAATTATTGAGGTATAAATTAAATAATGAATAACATGATCATGTTATTGAATAACATGATCATGTTATGGTAAATTCCCATGGAATTATCCCCCAACTCCATGCACATACCCTAATATAGAGTAGGGCCTTTTACTTTAGCTATGAAACACCAATGTTATGGTTGTTCTGATTGAGAGATGTTGTCTTGGACTATATCTTCTAAATATCCTACTTGATGTCTAGGTTTTATTCTAACTAATAGGGGAAGGAACGGAAGATAGGGGAATGGATGACAGACAGAGTTACAAGTACCTACAAGCATAGCTAGGTATTGTCGGACCTAATCAAAGCAGGGGAGAAGGATATAGAGTTTTCATGATTTCAAAAAATTATTATAAACATAATAATATATAAATTAATAATTCTAATATTTTACAGTTCATTTTTTTATTTTATTAATTATTTATTCATAACTCATTTTATTTTATCATGAAGTCAATAATTAATTATATATGTTTCATTTACTAAAAAATAATTTTAAATTTATAACATGTATGGTTTACTAAACAATACACATTTGAATTAATATATGATTTTAGAAACAAGTCAATATATTTTATAAAATAATTCAAGAACACCTCTACTAAAACACATGTTACAGTAGACCGCAAGAGCAAGCCCTCAAAAAATTGATGGTCTTTAGTTGAACAAACAAAAATATAGGCCCGACTTCATTCGGATCATATTTGAAAAATAAAAAGACACAAATATTTTATTGTTTTAAAATCAGCACAATAATTGAATATCAAATCTTTCTTACTAATTGTTTAAAAACTATAATATTATTTTTTTGATTTGGCATATTGGTTGTTTAAAATATGTTACAATATTTATTACAAGTTTTTTATTAGACCTAAAGTGGTAGAAGATTTCTAAATTTTAGAAATAAATAAAAATAAATAATTTTTCTTACAAATGAAAGTATAAAAATTAAGGATTCTACAAAAGAGATTCGTTATTATATTTGTTTATATTTCTAATATCTATATATAGTAAGTTATTATTTATATATATATATATATATTTGTTTCTCAAGCTATGGGAAAATTAATATAACATTGTTAGGGTTTGATCATTTTATAGATTTTAATTTTGACTGCATTAACAAGTATTTTGAATGCATTTCCAATTAGTATGAATTTAATTGTGTTTTATAGAAAAAATAATAAACACAACTGTCAACACAATTAAACATGAATGACATCCCTTTGGGAGAAAGCATCATATAATTTACTTTTGTTAAAAGCTATGATGGTCATCCAAGCTGTAAAATAAAATAATATTTTATTTTATTTTTTCTATTTTTTGAAATGTGGGGTGAATTTTTGGGTTTTACTATCAAAAACTATAAAACATTACATTAAAAAAATAAATGTTTTTTATTTTTATAATATAATTTATTATTTAAAATTATAAAAGATTATGATAAATTTATTTAAAATGATAATATTTTTTTTTATTATTATATAATAAATTAATATTTTAAAACTATAAAAGATTTTAAGATAAACTTATAAATTATTTTTAATCGTTTTTATTTATATTATGAACTACATTAACATTTGAAAGGAAATGTTAAATAAATAACCACCATGAAAAAAAAAAAAAATAGAAAGGTCCACCATCAAATTAAATATATGAATAATATGGTTTCTTTGAGAGGCATGTCGAGCATTGTCAAATTCTATAATACTTGTATTTGAATTACCACAAATGAAAATTTCCCAAAAACTTACTCATCAAATACAATTTTTAATAAAATAAATATTATATTAAATTATTATGAGAATTACATGCACAACAATTAAAATTGCTAAGTTAACAAACTAACAAATGTTTCTAAAAAATATATTGAGCTTCTCAACAAATAGTGCAGAGATAGTGATTCAAAATTATGCACAAAAATTAAATACTTTGAAGAAAAAGAGGCATTCATTATTCTTTCATGATGGGTTTATTGCTAAGGAGTTACACCTAAATCTGTAGACTTTCATTTGGAGGAGGGGGACTTGTTTTTATTACAATCAATTTCATAACAACGCAATACCAAATCTTTTATTTTTAAATATTGTATTAACAAGAAACAAAGACATGTAGATATTGCAATTTTTTTTGTAATTGAAAGAATGATTCATAATAAGAAACTAAGACAAATAGATACTAAATTTTTTAATTGTAATTGAAAGAATGGTTCATTACTTTTCCCATTAAATATTATATACATATATGAAGCTCATAAATAATCAATACAAGTTATAAATATTGGTTATTATAAAGGCACCTTCATATGCCCTCTCTTACAATCAATTTCATAACAATCCAATGCCAAATATTTTACATTGTTACAAGATTTGGTGATTCCAACAAGAATTAAAATCATTTATTTTTCCTTGCAAATAGAAGCATAAAAATTAGAGTTTTCAAAAAAAAAAAACTAACCATCATAAGTATTTCAAATTTTAGTAACACAATTAAAAAAATGTTTTCTACTCAAACTATGCAAAAAATAATATACCTTTGTGACAAGTTTATTACCAAAGAATTGAGTCTTAATAGTGTTACCAAATTTTACTATCAGAATCTTATGGAAGCTATTTTAAAATATCGTGGTTAAAATTTCCCTAATCTAATTTGTATATAATGATAATCGCTTGACATTATAATGGTGGAAAGATACTACATATGTATAATTTATATATATTGACTTGAAGGTTTTTAACAATGGTTTTTACTTGATACTTGAATTTTGTATTTCTAATCTCTATGAATTTTATTTATCATACAAGTAATGCTACATTATTAAATAATTCATCCTAATCTAACATATATGTATCAATAATTACTTAGAATTATAATAGTGGAAATTATATATATATATATATATATATATATATATATATATATATATATATATATATACTCACCTTAAGGTTTTTGACAATGTTGCTTGCTCAATGCTTGAATGTTGGATTTCCAATCTCCATGAACTCTTTTTATCATAATGGTAATGACACATTATTAAATGCATTTATCAACCCAATGGAAAATTCCATTTAATTGAAATTAGTTTTGATCACTAAAAGCAACACATTCTATGAAATGATACCTATAAGTTTTAGAATTGTAAGGTGGTGACAGGTCTTTCTAGCTAGCGACTATTCTTTATTCTTAAAAACCAAATGTTTTAATTATATATGTCCAATGTCTAATAACTTGACACACTTCATATTGTAATCATAGGTTTAGATTTAATACTATTAAGTCCTTTTTATTTAAAATAAAATTAATGTCCACCCAATAACCCTTATACGACTCTATTGCATCTTCATAAATTTATTACATCTACATGGCATTAAAAACAAGAAAAAACCAACATGCATTTTATATTGCCTACATAACACCCAACCACCTCATTATTATTTTTTATTGTTTCTTTCCTATATGCAACACCTAATTAGCTCGTTATTTTTTTTATTAAAAAAAATTAACTTGAAAATATTTGGACATAACCATAATGACATATTGTTTATGAGACAATGAATCTATAATTTATTTATGACAATATAAATGTCTCTAGCATAATAAATGCAATTAAAACCATAATTCATACCTATTCCATCCATTGCAAAAAAGTAACTTTATTAAGCATTTTAGTGCAATAGGGATATTAATATGGGAAACATTAGCAAGTGAGAGGAGAATGTGATTGACAACATTATGGAGATTGGGAAACATGGAACTACCCTCAACATCTCTAAATGATTCATTGAACATGCTCATAATATTTACAAAGAATTAGCAGACATTGAAGAATATCAGCAACCTTGTAGGAAAATAACTCAACCAAATGAAAAGTATGGAGGAATTGGGAGAGGGTGTGTTTGAGATGGATTTGAATTACAACATATCACAATGACATGTTTGATTCATTCATTTTTTTATTTAATAATCCTTTTATTTTATTTTTACAGAATATAAAGATAGATATGATAACTTGTAAGATTTTATGTATAAATAATTATCCTAGATTTTATTATGGTGATAAGCATTTTGTAATGGTAATGAGGGAGTGTAATGAAGTGATTTATTCACATAGATATATTTAAAATATATATTAATTTAAATTATATTAAATAATTGTGTCAATATTAATATTGATTACTTTTTATTATAAACTCGTTTATAATCTTTTTATGTTATCATATCAATCATTGTGATAATGAATTATATTGGGTGGTTAGAAAAATTAGTTTTTAAAAAAAAAATAGTATGTAATTAATCAAGTTATTTTTCCCTTTAACAAGGATCATGTAGTAATAAGTACCTACCTTTGTATTAAGATTTGTATATAGGTGAGTTTGCATGTAAATTCATAATCTAAACTTAATGCAACAAATTGGTATAATTAAATATTTTCTATTGAATTATAGAGAATTAATATAATTAAATCTAGTTTGTAGACATACACTTAACAAAGTAGGTATCACTTTTGTGGCTTTGCATAGCAATATTAGGCAGATCATGTCATAAATTTGTTCAATATTGATAATATTTATTCATAATATTTTATCAAAATTATTCTATAATATTCTCTAAGTATAAATTTATATGATCTCATTGATATTTAGTATAGTTTATTTTAATAAATTAAATGTCGAATTGATATATATATATATATAATCTTATAATTTTTAAGGAATTTTTAAATTGGGAAAATTGGCATGGATGGACACTATGTATTATCATGAAGTATAAAGGTATTTGATTAGTGTGAGGAGGTGTTAATATTTTCTTGATTTTGTGCAAATTAATTAGAGCTATCGAGAGTGTGGCCCTCATATGAATGGACATGTAGGACATAAAATTCCATTTTCCTTGATGGATCTTTGACACTTGACCATTTTAGAATGAATTAATTTGATAATTTAGTATTGAAAGACTTTGTGAAAGAGAATGAAGGACATAAAGGTTTTAATAAAGTACATGCAATGTTAAATATTTAATATTTTATAGTGTTTGTAGATTTAACTTTTTTACTAGACAACTTTACACTTATCATTACTATTTTAATGACCAAATAATTGTTATTATACTTGTCATGTTTTAAATGAGTTCATATTATTATATTGATATTAGTAGAGAGTAATGTGTCATACATGAACAATTTTATTTTAAAAAATCATAAATATTATCACAAGGAAAAAATAAATATTATTACATTTATCATTTTTAAAATGATTATAATTATTATATTGAGATAAGTATAATATTTTATAAAATCATGTAGAAGAATATTTTTAAATTATTTTATAGGTACTAGCTTTTGATCAGAGCTACAACCGGTTATGGGGTAGAAACTAGAGGCCTAATCCCCGAGAGAACTATTGAACCAATATAAATGGCTATCAATTGATCACATTTTGAAAACACCAAGTAAACAGCCATATAGACCTATAAATACCCTTTGAGATTCAAACTTGGGTGGGGTTGGGCACAACCAAACCACTTCACCAATCCTTCTATGTCTCATTGGCAATATTTTTTAATTTTTAAATGTTAAAATAAAATAATATATATTTTTATTAATTAGATTATAAAAATATTTAATTTAATAATTAATATTAATTATAAAAAATATTTTAAAATGTTTCACGTTGTTTTACAAAAACCTTTTATTTATGGACTATAAAAAATATTAAATATTTACTATTAGAATGCTTCATGATAATCTTATTATTAAAATATAATAAATAATAGAAGGTTACATAGTAAAATAGCCAGTATGAAAACATGGCACCAGCTCTCACAGCACCCATGTCAATCAGGTAAAGCCAAACACAATAGAATAAACAATGATTTGATGCAGGAGCATGAAGCTAGAAGATGTCATTTTTGTGTTTTTGTCAATAGGAGGTCAAGTTAGTCAATTTTTGGTTGTAAATATGTGTAAATAGACATTTCAAGGTCCATTTATGTATTTGAGGTCATTTGGAGTCCTTAAGAGTCCTAATAGCAAGTTTTGAAGGTGTTTGGGGTTTTCCCTCCAAAACTAATAATTTGAAAATTCAAATATTTTAACTAAGTCTAAGGGGGTCAAATGCATGTATTGAAGAGGTTAGGTGAGAAAATTTGGTTTAGGGTTCCACTCAAGTCATGATAAGGAGGTTTTCATACATTTCATGTTTAGATCTTAGTTCAAGTCATATAAACAAGTGTAAAATCACCTTTGTACATTGGAGGTTGGTTATAATAAGGAAGTTGGATGTAACTATGCAAGGAACCAACGTTGAAGTTGGTGAAAATGAGAAATAGTACGTTAGTTTTTGGAGTAGAGGAGAGGGAGAAACCTTTAAGAGAGGAGAGGAGAATTTGAGAGTGGATGCTGGTACAAGTCTCCTCAAAAAGATGTCAAGCCCAAGTATTGGACCCCAAATGTAATGTTGATTGATCAATGGAATGAAGAAGTTTTTTTTTTGTGATTCATTCTCTTTTAATATGTATGTTAATTGTTACATATCTTAATTTTTTTTGGTAAGTCTCTTGAGGCCACAATCATGCTAGGCTATGTTAAGTTATATGTTTGATAAAGACTATAGGTTTGAACCAGTGGATTGTAAAACATAGTCAAAGAAGAAAGGGTTGAATAATTGTTTTGAAGTGGATAAAATGATAAATTTTATTATTTAATTTTATTTTATTGTGTGAATAACCCTATAGATCCCTTTATGGTTGATTAATCACACCAAAGTAAAAGAAACTCAAAGAAAGGTAACTCTGCCTTATACCCTGTTGTACATTAGTCAAGAAATGTAAACAAATGCTAGGTTATAAGGACATAGATCATAAATTAGTTGAGATATGGGTTGATAAGTAAATATATTTATTATAATATAGTTTATTTATTTCCTATTGGATAATATGTTTATGACACTTAGACGCTTTGAAGACCAAACTATTTGCCTAGAGAAATCCTATGTATACACAATCCTAATTCTAGTTGTAGGGTTTTGATGAATGAAGGTAAGGTGTGAATGAAAATTTTGGTTAATTAACATTGATATGTAATATGTTAATTCAATGAGGATAATATTTCTCATAATTTTTTGTACCCTTTGGGGGAGATTCATTGTGTCAAATAAGTCATAGTCATAGATAGTCATACTATGTCTACACAATCAGCAAACAAAATAAATGTAATTAATCAAAGGAAGGTTTATGGATATTTTAAAATGAAAATATATCATAAAAATGTGTGGGTTAACCTAAAGGATAGTCCATGTATGGTCTGGGTGCATTGTAAGATGTAAAGAATGTTGAAACCTTGCATAGTCTATAAGAATGCATAGTTTATTGAGTTTCATGGTTATTAAGCATTTATTGCATTGAATAATGGTTAAAATGTATGTGGGAAGGTGTGTGAGATAAAAAAATAATTTAGGAAGGTAATTTTGTCTATTTAAACTTTTTATAACTTAATAAATGGAATTTAGTATGCTCTCAGAATTATACAAGCTAGAAAAACCCTACAATTAGGGTTTTGGTGTTTTGGGGAGTTTTAACCCTTTAAAAATTATAAAAATTTGTAATCCTACCTTATTTAATGTGAAAATAATTAATAAATAATTTTTATTTTGAGTGGAGATCATATAGTATGGTTTCTAGGGTTGGAGTTTGTGTAAGGGCTAATTAGGCCTAGTTTGGAGAACATTCATACAAGAAGTGATAGCTAGGATAAGAATCAAGACATGAAAATTGATAAAAACCTAAAAGGAGATATATTATGGATATAAATGGAATTATATATTTATCAGATTTGATGTATTTTTCAAACCAAGATAAAATATCCAAAAAAAGGCTACAAACCTTAGGAGACCAAGGGAGCCTTGTGTGTGGAATCAAAGGGTAAAGTGAGATACCAGAGATAAAGGAGGTTAATTCAGATGGAATATAATAATTTAATACCATTTCTGAACAAATATTAAACCTGGGTAACCGATGTCTAGTTTTGGTCCTTGAGACCTGAGAAACTTGCCTAGTGAAAAGCTAGTGGAGGAGTGAGAGGAAGTTGTGAAGAAAATGAATGTAATGAGGTAGTGAATGAATGTGAGAGTCATGTGAAAGGTATAATAAAATAAAAAATTTCCTCTAATATTAAAATTAACAATAACTAATCAAAGTTTCCATCAAACATAGTGAATAGAGAGATAAAAAGTAGAATGTGTAAAGTAGATTCAAGATAAGCCATAGCAAGTGATTGTGATCAATAAAGTTTGGAACTATATAGTGAGTGTTTGGAGACTTATCCCATTTCATCTACATCATGATCCCTCACAAGAACCATATTATTCAATTAAAACCCAATAGACAAGACCTAAGGGTAAACCCTAAAAAGTAAAAAACTAAACATAAGCTATAAGTAGAGCAACCGATGTCACTAAGCTAGCACTGCCATCATCATTATAGCCATAAAAAAACAAAAATAATATAATATGTGTCCATATAAATATGGAATTTAATATATTTTAAACTAGTAGAGAATCCAAAATCACCATCATTGTTGTAGACTCTAGCACCACTATCGCATCACCACCCATCGATCGTAACCCAGGAACCCATCACCATTATAAAATGGGACTAAAAATACATGGTTAGACCACACGCCATCATAGATAATAATAACATACCAAAGTGTCCTCTAGAATATTTTTAACCCCAAAGTCCTTCATCCCTAGAACTTAACACCCCTAGAATTGCACTCCTCAGATTCACGTCCACATAGAGAAAACACTAACTCTAAGGTTACGATGAATGGAGGGAGGGAGAGTGTCTCCTTTACCCTCTCCATCCCAAAATTTTGAGAATAGTATATCCAAATCTTAAATCTTTAATTTTACACTCATTTAGTTTTGAAAGGGTTCAAAAATATCTTCTTAAGCAAAATTGAGTATAATTATTTCATTTACATGGAGAGCACAGTTTTAGAGACATTTTTTTCTCTCTTTTTTTATTTTTATATTTTCAATAAATTTACATGTACTTATATTTTATATGGAATTTATTACTAATTTTTTATTTAATTAATTATGTATTACTTTTCTAAGTTTCTTATTAAATAAGTTATTTTATTACTATTTATAAAAATCATTTCTAAGATATAGAATACAAATCATGGTGTGTTGATATACATTCAAGTGAGGTAAAAAAATACACATGTAAAAATGGTCCCTAAATATTTATTAAATATACAATTGTATTATTCTAAGGTATTTATGTGTTTATCAATTATTAGTCTAAATTAGGTTTTATTGATACATCTTTTTTTTCCTCCTCCCTTTTTTTAATCTCTCCTTCCCCTTTTATTTTCTCCACTTTGATTGGTCTCCTTAATTCTTAGGGTTGTGGATCCTTTTCCCCTATTAGGGTCCCCCAAGGTTATGGGGTTTGTCATGTCAATGGTTTTTTACTCATTTGATGTTGATTTTCATGTCAATACAACCATAATTTGAATTTAAGTTATCCACAAATATACAATTACATTAGTGTGTTTAGGAAAAAATAAGTCAATGCAAACATATGGAAAAAAGACATCCAATAATATAAATAAATATGATTTATCATTTAACATTTATTTTTGTTTCATTTTGTTCATCATTCTAGAAGAAATCAAGAATTTAGAGAACATTCATTTTAGTATTGAAGATTATGATAATGACACACTTACATTACAATGGAATTCATGGTTGAATTATATTTTATTAGTATGTTTATTTTGATATTATGTACCATTGAGGGGCATTATAAGTATCTAATGCTTTAAAATATTCTTGACCTTGAGCATATGCTCCAAAAATAAATCTCTTTTCTCATTTTTTTTGTAAATTCAGCTACCTTATTAGGATTTGAAGAAGAGGATAAATTTCCAAACAATAGGCATGAAGATTAGTAATGTTTTTAGTGCAGAAAACCTAATGGACCTATTTTTCAAATCAATTTATACATGTCTCTCATTTGTTAAAAACATGGAGTCCATAGTTTTAGGGCCCAACTATGTGGAGTGTATGGTTCTAGGGAGGTGCTTAGGTTACATCGAATTTTTAGGATTATAATTTTCTTTCCAAAAAATAACTATCTTTTTTGGTCAAACTACAATTATTTTATCCATTTTTCCCACATATAAATATACTATTTTAAACCCTCTCTTATTCATTTATTACTCATAATTTTTAATACTAAATTTAAAAAAATTGATTTTACTCTGTGTGTGTGTGTGTGTGTGTGTGTGTGTGTGTGTGTGTGTGTGTGTGTGTGTGTGTGTGTGTGTGTGTGTCCGTGCGTGTTTTTGTTTGTGTGTGTGTGTGTGTACTTACTAGCAATTGATAGGTCCCTCACCCTATGATTAAAATGAAAAATTTACAAAAAATGTTGTTATTTATTAGAGACATTTCCATGATAACATAACCCAAGGAACGAGTTTAGAGATTAAAAAAGAAAATAAAGGGGAATCATGGGTAACATACCCCAAGAATCAACAAAACCCCATAAAAAATAAGGTAAAAACATATAATAATATAAAAACAAGCTAAACAAGAACTAAACAGCTAGATAAAAACATGGAAATACATTGGCTTAGCCTCTTCCACATAAGTGACAACCACTACATCAAAATACACATTGAAAGGGCCCATGTACTCACCCAAATTACCATATAGATCAACATTATCCACAATACCAACACTTGCCTTTCTTAGCTAAGCATCCTTGGCCACACTAGACATCCAATCACCACCGAAACCACTTGCAATCACCAAACTAATACTACCATCATTACCCAACACCTCAACACCAACCTAAAAATAAAAACCATAAAATTTCCATTGCCATCCTTTTTTACACTCATTTGGTGGGGGGAAAGAGACCCTCTTCTTAGAATATGGGCACATTTGTGCCCATAACTACAAACATATACTAATGACTACTCAACCCTACAAGTCTTCTTTTGAAAAATGTTCAACTCGGCTATATATCCATGACCCCTCCCTTTTTTTTCTAGTTTCACCCCTGATATATTCACCTCCCCCAAAGATATCTTAGTTGATGTAGAATTCAATGGCTTCCCACCCATTTTGATAAGGAATTTTTTAGCACTGACTAATTTTTATTCATTATACCACTAAAATAACATATTTGGTGAAGTTAAATGGGTAATAAGGGTATAAAGGTTCATAGGGGCAAAAATCCTACCTTAGATAACATTTTTTTATCAAATAAAAGATTGAATTTGATCAAGACACCCCAATACTTTTATGAATCTCTCCTTGTGTTATCAAAATACATTTAATGGAACCATCTCTCTACATTATGTGCATAAAAATGGGATATATATTGGTGATTCAAGCTCCAATGAAACAATTCCATGCTCAATCCCTTCTCTAAATCCTAAATTGACAAAAACCTTCACAATTTCTGACACCAATCCCTTGTCCTTGATTATATTTAATAAAGTACAAGCAAATATGGAGGCTAACTCCAAATTGAATCTATTACAAAATTCAAAGTTCATGTATTCTAATCCTATTAAAATCCATATGGCATTGAAATTTTTCCTAACACAGTATTAATCCTCATCACCATGACTAAAACCTAAAAGTACATCTTACTTTTGGGTATTGAAAGAACATTTTCATTTATGAATCCACAAAATCCAACAAAGAGATGAACCTCACAAATACATTGACCTAGATGTACCCTCTGAGCATTTTTAGTGGAGAAATAAAAATAGAACAAACAAATCCATCACTTTTGAATAACATATGGAAATAAATGACACACTCTACATGTCAATGCCATCCTAGTCTTTAGGGACATCAATAAACTAGAGGACCATCATGAGAGGAGAAGCCACCATGAAGATAATCCATTTGTAAGGGGAAGGAATGAATCATTACAACAATATAGTTTGAAATCATTAAATGGGCCCCAAATGTACCCATTACCATCCATGTATAAAAATGATGGGGGAAAGGGATTAACCCTTATATTTATTATCAACCTCACTCAACCCTATCCCTATATCAAATATATTCTCCATAATGAGATCCTTGACTTGTGAGATGCCATAATTTTACAATAAGTCAACCTTGGCATTTGTTTCATGGAAACAATGAACTATCGACCAAGAGATGAATGAGTTTAATAACATCCATGCCCAATCCAAATGTATATGTGATTTTAAAAGTTTAAATTTTTATTTTTTAGAGCCAAAATAACCACCATTGAATTATCTTCAATCATAATATGCTCAAAGCCACATTGAGATACTAATTTGAGACCAAAGATAAACACTTGAGCTTCCACCTTATTTTTGGTTCCATCCTCTAATTTCAAAGAGGTAGCCTAAACTAAAGACCTAAAGTAATCTTTGATTATACACCCAATGATATAATCCCTTGTATTTCCTCTTAAAACTCCATAAAAATGTAGTTTGAATAAACTAGTGGCGGGATTTACTAGACCCTCAACCTATGGCATGTCTATGGATATGTGTGGTTGACTTGTGGCTTACATACCTCTTATATGATCCTTTTTCATCTGTCTATGTCTTATTAAGGTTATCCTATGGAATAAAAATGTCTAAGTAGAGTATATATAGGAGGTAGTGGTTAGTATTTGATCATCATATTATGAATCTTACTCTTATTTCATTATTGTGGAGGTTTCCCCCTCAAAGTGGATCATCTATATTTATCAAGCATTCTGATCTTCTTCTACATATTCTACTCTTATTTCTATGATATAATATTATATTATGTGAACATTTAAGTAATTTCATTACAAGTGGTATCAAATATTTGATTTGGGTAAGTTTTTATGGCATTGCATTTTTAGGATCTAGTGTTGTGGGTCTCCTATGAACAGAAGGATAGAAAAACATAACTTGAGATCTAGGAAGAATTTAATTTTTCTATCTATGAAATATTATTTAAAGTTATTTTTAAAAAATAATAGTAAAAAAATTCCAATAAAAATTTCACCATTATGTAAATTAGCAGTCATTAGATTCATCTCAGTGAGACAATCGCAATGGCATAGTCTATTATTACACTTTTTGGGATAAAACATTTTAACCTTGTGCACATTATCAATCATTTTATTCATCTTGATAAGGTGATTGCAATGGTATAATCTATGAATACAATTTTTTAGGTTGAAACCCTCCATATTAGGGTTTGTGCATGGCTAGTCCTAACACTTGTAGATATAAGAAATGGAATTAAACTTCAAAAATTACTCAAAAATATGACATGGAGTTTAACACTTCTGATCCATGTTTTCTATGGTGGTTTACCAACTTTAGATAGATTTATAAATCATGGTGTAGAAAGATGATCTTAATGTGGTCGAAGGGGACAACATTGGGGTAAGATAGGACCTGAACATTTTGAAAGATCAATTGATACTTATAATTGGTAAATTGTACAATATTATAGCTCATCCTTTAAAAAATAATCCTCCACCACTCCAGTTTAGTTCTCCCCAATCAAATAATCATACCTCCAATATTGGTCTAAAGTAGTTGTTGCCAAAATTAGATTTGGGTAAGTTTGATGGTAAGGATCCACTTAATTTGATCAATAAAATTGAAAATTTATTTGATCTATATTAGACTCCATGTGTGTAAAATGTTATCATTACCTCTATGTATTTAGAACTTGAGCCATTCATTTGGTATAGATGGTTGTGTGCTAAAAAATGTCCTTTAGGTTACCTGGTCTATATTTTCTAATGAGTTGTAGCTATATTATTAAAATAATGTCTCATAAAAATAGTTTAGTTAAGTAGCCAAAATGCATCAAATAGGTATTGTGATGGATTATATTCATCAATTACATAATCTCTCATTATATGTGGATGACATCACTGAGGCAAATTTGACTGACTTGTTTTTGGGTAGCCTCCAAGATAGCAACAAATGGAGGTTCATATGATTATTCCTAGTTTAATATTTAAAGCCATACCAATGGTATACATGGTAAGGAAAAATAACTAGTTAAAATTTGACATTTTACTAATGTTTACAAATAAAATTTATCAACCCCATCATTTCCTTAGCCTATAAGATTATCCCCTCAACAAATCGAATAGAAGCATGTAAAAGGGTTATATTTTGTCTATGATAACAAATGGAGAAAAGGACATAGATGTGTTGAAAATAAACTATCTTATAATGAAGGCACTAAAGAAGATGAAGAATATGATGTAGCCTTAGGTGTAGGTCTTCAAGAACCTAAGGATGAATCTGAAGATTCTCAACTTACTATTTCCTATCATGCACTTTCAAGTATTATTACTCTTTAAACTCTTAAGGTGGTGAGTTTCCTCAAGAAATAAAAGGTGATCATGTTGATTGACTTTGGGAGTACACACAAATTCATCAATAGTAAGTTGGTTTTTTGTTTAAATTATTTCATGTACATAGCTATAGAATTTCAAGTCATGATTACAAATGGTGGTATAGTCAACTATTATATAAAATTACATAGTATTCAACTTGCTATGGGAGTCTACCTATTAGATTATTGTATATTTTTATATTCCCATAGGCATGGTTGACATTGATTTAGGATTATAATGGCTCACCACTTTGGGGACAATTAATATGAATTTTTAGGAAATATTCATGTGCTTACATTCATAATGTAGGACATTTGAATTTCATGCTTTATGAGCTAAATCTCCACAATAAATTAGTTCTCACTAGATGATAGAGATGCCCAAAAAAGTGCTAAAAGATATGTTGCATAATTGTTTTCCATAAAATTTTAAAAAACTAAGGATTCTACCTGTCCTAATTTATAACTTGTGTTAGATGCCCTTTTTTTGTCTTTGGTTCTATGCCAAAATTAGTTCCACCAAATAAAGTGCATTATCATGCCATCAAACTAATTCTAAGTATTACATCACCTAACATTAGACCTTATAGGTATCCCTATGCCCATAAGAGTGAAATAAAAAATATGGTACATGAGATGATGGAGGTAGAAATTATCAAACATAGCCAAAGTGAATATTTCCTCCTCAGTGATCATGGTGTATATGAAGGATGAAACTTGGATGATGTTCCTAGACTAAAAATAAATCAATAAGTACACCATCAAAGATAATTTTCCTATTTTGATAACTTATTATTTTCTAGATGAATTGCATGGCATTATTTGTTTTACCAAATTAGACCTTCACTCATGGTATCATCAAATTATAATCTGTGAAGAGGACATATCTGAAATATCTTTCCTAACTCATGAAAGATATTATGTGTTTATGGTCATGCTTTTTGGTCTCAAAAATACACCATCTACATTTTATATCTTGATGAATATTATTTTTAGGAATTTTTTGAGAAAGTTTGCGTTGGTGTTTTTTAATGACATCCTCATTTATAGAAAAATTTGGGAAGACCATTTGAAGCATGTGAAACAACTTATTTTGTTTTTGGAACAACATTAACTTTATGCCAAACCTTCCAATGTGCTTTTGGTGTTAGATAGGTGGATTAATTGAGTCATATTGTTTCATATTAATGCATGAATGTTGATCCTAAGAATATCCAAGTGATGATGGAGTGGCAAGTGCCTAGAACCCTCAATAACCTTTGGGGATTTTTGGGTATAATAGATTACTATTAAAGGATTGCTAAAAATTATTGCATCATCATTACCCCACTCACATATTTATTAAATAAATACTCATTTTAGTAAACTAAAACATCTACTAAGGCATTTGAACATATTAAAATGGATATGTGCACCACTCCAATTTTGTTTATCCCTAAAATTTTTAAAACTTTCATGGTTGAATGTGATGTATTAGGATACAACATGGGGGTTGTACTCATGAAACAAGGTAGGCCACTTACATTTGAGATTCATCAATTAAATGGAAAAAATAGGATCAATTCAACCTATGAAAAATAGATTATGGATATTATAAATGAAATCAAGTAATGGATAGATTATCTGATGGGTTGACACTTATAGGTAAATATTAGTCATGATAGCCTCAAATATTTTTTATAATAATTGTCATGAGAAGAATAACAAAAATGGGTGACTCAAATTTTAGGATATGAATTTTAAATAATATATAATAAATGAAAAGAGATTTTGGTGATAGATGCACTATCTAAGTGAGAAGAACCAATTGAGGCATTGTTATGCATAGATCGTTTGGCAGGTAGATTGGGTAGAAGAAGTAAGATCAGAATGGGATAATGGCAGGGATACCTAGGATTTGATTAAAAATCTATAGCTTGGTTTTAGCGGGCGGGGGGGGGGGGGGGGGGGGGGGGGGGGCGCGGGGGGGAATTCATGGAAGGGGAATGCATTATGGTATAAAAATTGGTTATGTATTTGTAAACATTCTCTCATCAAACATAAAATGCTTTAGGAAATTCATGCATCTCTTATAGGAGGTCATTTAGGATTTTTAAAAACATGTCATAAAATCAAGAAAGATTTATTTTGGGAAGGTCTCAAGGGGAATGTCTAGAAATATGTGATTTAATGCATGGTATGACAAAAAAAAGGTTAAACCATTAAGATACTAAGTCTTTTGTATCCTTTATCCATCCCTAGCCAACAATGGGAGGAGGTTTCCATGGATTTCATTATTTGGCTACCATGGTCTGAGGGTAAATTTTTTATCATGGTAATCATGGATCAACTCACCAAATATTATCATTTGCTTTCCTTATCACAATTATTTATTTCTAGTATAGTATCTTTTTTTTTTATCCATATAGTTCATAAATTAGATGGTACACCAAAGATCATTGTAAGTGACTGAGATCTCATATTTACTAGTAATTTTTGAACTGAATTATTTGTATGTTTGAGAACCCAATTGACTCATATCTCATCCTATCATCCTCAATCTAAAGGAAAAATAGAGGTAGTCAAAAAAATTCTAGGTCATCTTCATTATTTTGTTTCCGACAAACATGATAAATGGGTTCATTGTCTACCACTTGCCAAATGGTGGTACAACACTTATTTTCACACTTCTTCCAAAATGTATCCATTTATGGAAATGTATAGGCATCTCCCCACATCCATAAATTCATTGTTAAAGGTTCATCAAAAGGTTTGAGTTGTTGAGGAACACATTCACCATCAAAAAGAGGTACTTGATAGTTTACAAGAGAATCTAGTAATGGCACATAATAGAATGAAGCAACAAGTGGATCAACATTGTAGTGAGAGACATTTCAACATAGGTGATTATGTCTTTATGAATTTACATCCATATAAGTAGATATATTTGAAACAACATAGAAAGGATAAAAATTTGTCTCCTAAGTATTATGACCCTTATAATATCTTTCATAAAATTGGTAGTGTGCCTTACAAGATGGAATTTCCCCTATCCACTCACATACATCTAGTATTCCATGTACCTTAGCTAAAGAAGGTAATTGGACATAGATCTTATACTCATACTGAGTTACCTAAATTATATTAATAAGCTTGAGTCATTCTATATCTTGAAGAGACTCTTCACACATGCACTAAGAAACTGTAGACTAGATGAATTAAGGAGTATTTGATCAAATGGAAATTTTTACATGTTGAAGATACAACATGGAAGGATGAAGAGTTCCTAAAACATCCTAGTTTGATTCAATGCTGAAGACAATTGTTTTGAAGGGGAGGGACATGATACACCCTTAACCCCACTAATGAACAACTAGAATGGACATATCAAATATTATGAAGTTGATATTCTGAGCATCTATAAAGAAATTGACTAAGAAGTACACCTTGAGTTTTTGAATTGAGGCATCCAATGCTTTGACATTGATATTTACTTCAAATAGAGGTATGTTGAGGTTTACTTTTAATTTGAAGTGGGTTTATTGTTTAAATAGTTATTGAGTATATTTTTTAGGTGTAGTAGAAAGCATCAGGTTCATCTATATCATCAACTCCTATAATTAACCAAAAAAATTAGTGTGTTGTGCTTCTAGTGAATTGTAAATAAGCTTTTAAACATCTAGGGATACCTTAGGTTAATTTTGGGTATTATCCATCTTGATTTTTCTATAGGGTTCTTCTATATATTCTAAAATAGTACTGATTGATATACCTTATATCTCTAGTTGTGATCATGTGTTTACAAGCATAGAAAGTTATAATTATTCACTCTAATACCAATGATCTACACCATAGGGCCTAGGACCAAGAGTGTAGGGGAAAAACAAGTTTTATTTGTGTAGATTTAATATGCATATATGTATTTATAAATAATAATAAATACACATTTAATGGAGTAGAATTATTAAATTATAGGAAATGAAACTTATATTTAATATGAAATAATAGGTAAAAGAGGTACAATGTGTTACAATGTGTGTGTTATAGGGTAGATACACAAATCATGATATATATGTTATGACTGTGTATTATATCCACCCTTGGTTGGATGCATATGTTATATATTTATATAAAATAATAATACAAGATAAATTATAACTATTTTCAGTTAAAAACAAGATGGTTACAAGTCATTTCACCTTCCTTGTTGGGTGATGGTTTAGCTTATAGGTTGGTGGTGATTAATGATACAACTTACAGATTCCTAATTGGAAAGTGCCACCTATCAATCCACATAGTCAGAGTAGGTATACATGTGGATATTCTAGATAAAATAAAAGTGTGGGTACATGATTCTATGAATGAGTTTCACTAAGGTTTCTAGGACTGTGAGCGGAGTAGTGCACAAATTATCATCAAGGGTGATCTAAGTACATAAATTTATGAACAAGTGTGAGACTTATGCACAAGAGTGTGAGAAATATTCATGAATAGTGGTGTATAAGATTGTGTATAAGATGTAATCTATGCTCAGATATATAAATTAGTAGCTTATTTTGTTATGAAGGAGCTGTGTAGGGATCACCTTCAATTTAGAATAACTTATTTTCAATAAAATTATTCTCGGGACTATATTTACTATCATAGTTGAAATATAAAATTGTTGCCCTTTTCTCTTAATTTTTTAGAGTAATTAAAACATAACATAACTCAAGTGTTAGTTCCAAACATCTTCCATACTACTTAAAAAGACAACTTGTTACATTACTTGAGTAAAAATAAAGCCAATGACGTTGTAACTATTTGTAAATTGGTGTCCTAAATCTAATTTTTAATGGAAAATTATGGTAGTGTCTCTTCATCTCCTAGGTCATACTATTATTATAGCATAATTAATATGCCAAACCTCCACTAATTTCATCTAAAACAACAAAATCACTACTCTTTAGCAGTAATACTATAAAACTTCAATCTAGCCTTATGGTTAAGAGCTATAGAACCTTGAAAATACTATTATTTTTCCATGATAAAATTTTTACTAGTTACATTAATCCAAGTGGGCTTTTATAACAAAATTAATATTCCAAACTACCATAAGTTTCATATAGAATGATAAAGGAATTACTATATAGTATTATTATTAAAATTTAATCTAACCTTAATGATTAAGAGTTGAAAAACTTTGGAAACATTATTTTTTCCATAATTTAAAATTTAATTATTGCATTAATCTTAGAATATTTTTTTGAATAAGGTAACTCAACTCATATTAACCACAATTGAACTAGAAATAGAATTGACAATGTAGTAAGATAAAACTATCTTGATATTAAATGGTATTGAAGGTTGACTTAGATGCATAAATGAAGTCAATTAATAATCTTTTTTTTTTCATTTGGGCATGGGATTGAGGAAGTGGCTTATGTTCACATCCATATTCCATTATTTTTTATTTTGATAAATATAGGAGTAGGAAGGATAAAGTGGTTTTTTACCATTCATGGATTCAACAAAGTTATAATATAGATATGCATGAAATCCTATCCATAGGAATCATGTTTTTTTAAAAACCAAAACTTTGAAAACATGATGAAGAATAGTACTATTGTAAAATATAATATATTCTTTTGGGGTTATGAATTATTTGGGAAGAAAAATAACCGATAGTACTTGTACTACTAGATAAGTAGGTAGATACTTTAAGTCTAAAATTTTTAAGTGGGATTATAGGTGTAGGGTGTACTAAGTTACCAAGGCTCATCACAAATAGCTAAAAATAAGATTTTGATTAAATCCTTCTAGTATGTTGGTATAGATTCTTATCCTTGAACTAAAAAAAACTTGTTAAAGAAAATTTTGAGTTGTTGTAAATTATTTTTTATAGTTGGTAAAAAATAGTAATTAAATAATGGGATAAATAAATATCTCATATATGTAATTACAAAAAATAATATTAAAAACCCAAATAGGAAGGATGAAAGAATTAAGTGTGAATCTCCAACATTAGGCCAAATAAACAAAAATAAGAAAAGTAAAACATCCAACCATGAAAGCATGCATAACCACTAAAGTGCATGAAGGACAGTCACTATAATAATTTCCTACAAAATATTGGTTGCTACTATGCTTTTGACTAAAAAATTTGGCCATTTATTCTTTTTTTTTAAAACTTCCCTACATTGTTGCATTCATGTTGTTAATGAAGTCACTACTATATTAAAACAATTAGAGTTGATTTTTTTCCATTATTAATTTTTATATTCAATGCATGGATTGAAGATTCTAAAAAAATCCCTAGATTTTTTATAACTTCAATCACTTGTGTCAAAAATAGTTGGATAATCTATGTGCTTTCATTTCCTCATTTCATGGTATAATTTTAAATGTTGCATATGTCTATCATGATTGGAAGAGTACCTTCCCTATCTATAAGATTATCTAGATCTATTTTGTGGTTCTTGGAATTAAATTGAATAAGAGGTTATTATTTTATTCTTTTCATTGATAGTAAGTTATGTTGGAATTTTACTCTCATTCACATGAACTAACCTCTTATCCTATTTAGGTGTTGAGATTCTTAAAAAAACCTCTATGCATATTTTTTCTGAGTATTTTAGGATGCTTCCTAGGATTTATCTAAACTCCTACAACATCTAAGAAATTATCTATCTTTTGGAAGAGGAAGCCTGTATTCTTGGGCTATGCCATAATGGACTACCCTAATTCATTTCACATTGGAAGGATGGAGAGTGGTGATATAATTCAAAATTTAAACCATTTATATTGGGAATCTCATCATTAATGGCCATAATTATAGCCAATGGATCCAAAAATGGTTGTCTTTTAGTGTTATGTGTATTTCTTAACTAATACAACTCTATAATGTGATGATTAAAATACCTTGTTGGTAAAAATATTCTATCATGTTAGTTGTAGTTTGTTGAAACCTACATGTAGGATGAAATATCAAGGGTTGTGTGGTCTCCTTCTTGGCTCCTAAAAAATGCCTATAATTAAATAGTTTGTTATACACCTCAAAATCTTGAGTCTCACTATCTAAAGAGAATTTTTATGGATCCTATATAATTTATTAAGGTTCTAAAAGTCAGTATAAATATTTATATCTTCCAAAAAAACAAGAGTTACATTATGGTTGGATGTTTTCACACAAATCCTAGATTTTTTTCCATGTGCATAACCAAGCACTTAGAAATCACAGGTAATTGCACAAAGTTGTCGGAAAAAAAGGGGCCAACCCATAGACATGATTTACCTAAAATCTCATAAATCTAAACTTTTGTATATAATTTGAGGTATCTACAATCCAAATGTGAATATGGTGTAAGAACATGAAATGTAACAATTCGAGTCTAGTTTCCAAAACACTACTTTTTTTTAAAGGTTAAGTATAACTAGGTCAAACATCTAAAATTTAAAAATCAACTCCTATTTTTTTAAGAAAATAGAGTAGATAGATAACCATGTGGTGCACCATTTTTTGAACAAAGTTTAATATTCCTTGAAACCCTTTGAGGAAAACTTATATAAGATATTCTAGTTTGTCACCTATATTTTTTAATACTTTTTCAATGAATACTTTATTTTATGAATTTTACAAGTAAATAGATCTAGAAAACTAACAAAACTATGGATAGTTGTTCATGTGGTGCACCTAACTATCTCAAAAAAAAAATCATTTTTTTTAAATGTGTGTAGAATTAGGCCTAGTTTGTGACCATATAACCTTTTTTGCACTTGGATCAATGAAAAACAAATTACATGAACATGCATAGGCATGTATATTTGTGGCATGTAGTGTCCTAAAAAAGGCATAGTAAGAAATCAACATAGTTTGAAACCTTAAATTAGTCAAAAATTTATAAAAATTATATTTTTGGAAATAGGAGAGCATGATCATCATGATGGTATTAATTTTTTGAATTTTACCATGAAATTAGTAGTGAATTTGGTGATTGAATTTAAATTTTGTTATTTGTATATCATAACTCTTGGTCTCAATTGTAGATTAATAGTTCCAAGCCTTTAGATTAGGAATCCAAGCCATTCTTGAGCCAAAAGGCACAGTGTTTGAATTCAACTTCAAATAGCATGATCACACTAGTAATGTGATAGCATGTAAACATGCACATGAAGCCAATATTGACCCAAAGCTTACTTTACTACTATAAATGTTAATTATAATTACTTTAAATTTATTTTAGTAAATATAATAAATTAGGGTGACTTTGCATTTGATAAAGTTGGTCTTATAGGTACATGCCTTATGATGTGGAAAATAATTTTTCAAAATCTAATTTGGTCTATGCTTAGGCATTTTCAGGGTCTAAGTATTAAACTTAGGGAATTCAGTTCTTAAATTTTGTAATTAATATCCATTTTTGGTAAACATATATTATTTTTTTAGGTTTTTGTACCTTCAAAATTTATTCCTTACATTTTTAGGAGTCTTAGGTTTGTCAAATTTGAAGTTTGAAAACTACTCACTTTGAAATTGATCCAAAGTGGTGTGATTGGGGTAGTGTAGGTCACATTAATTACCTGCACACATCAAATAACCACTTCTTGTTAATTTAACTTTTTCATCATCCCTCCCTCAACCTTGATCACTTCTTACTTATCCTTAACTACCCCTAATCACTCTCTAATCATTCTTCATTGTCTCTAATCACTCCCTTATTGACCTTCATTATCCCTAGTCATCTCTAATCACTCCCTTATCATCCATAATCACTACTCTATTGACCCTCACTATCCCTCATCATCCCTAATCACTCCCTCCTCATCCCTAATCATCCCTAATCACTCTTTTCTCATCCTTAATAATTTACTCATAATTTTTCATCATCTTTATTCACTCCCTCCTCATCCATATTCATCCCTAATCACTCTCTCATTAACATTCATTGTCCGTTATTATCTCTAATCACTTGGGATTATCATCCATAAGCACTCCTTCATTGATAATCACCATCCCTCATGATTCCTAATCACTTCCTCTTCATACCTCATTATCCCTAATCACTCTTTTCTCATCTCTAATCAATCACTCATTGACCCTCACCATCCCTCATCACTCTATCATTGACCCTCACCATCCCTCATCATCCCTAATCAATCCCTTATCATCTAATATAAGTATATACTCTAAAGTCATATTTAATTCCAATCATATGTTGCTTAATACATTATAATATAAGTTAAATCTTTTTTACGACTTGTGTTGTCAATAACTATTTTTGATAGTTATTTTTATTATTGAATGAATTGGATGATATTCTAAATTTATAGTCAAGTAACATAAATATGAACACAAAATAGAGTCTGAATTTTAGTTCATTGAATTATATTTATTGTGAACTTGACTAGATGCCACTTTATTTGGTTCCACATTTGGTATCTTGGTTCAAAGGATAAAAATTAAAGACAAATATCTTGTATAATTTTATAATTCTAAGAATTTTTGAATCAAATGCAAATTTATTTAGTGTTTCCCATTTTTATATGACTTGAATCTTGGTTAGGTTCACACATGATATCCTTTTGTGTGTAATTTATCCCAAATATTATATCTCTTGCATAAAAATGAACATTTAATGATGTTATCATAAAAATGTGTTTATACAAAATGTAAAACACTAGTTCAACATGGTGCAGATGTTCATCCATGTTTTCTAAAGATTAGTATGTCATCAAGATAGATATCAAAAATGACATAGGTAAAGGGCCTAAGTATGTCATTCAACATCTCAATGAATGAATTTGCTACATGAGTTAACCTAAAAGGCATAACCAACTAGTCAATCAATCCTTCCTTTATTTTTAAGACTATATTCCAAATGTCTAGAGGTTCAAAATGAATATGATGATACCCAAACTTAAGATCAATTTTTGAAAAGACTTATACACTATGGATATGGAAGAAAAATGCCTTAATATTTAGATGAGGATAATATTTCTTCACTTTAACGGTTAATATTTTTTAATTGATTCACAACCTCATGTCCCATCCTTCTTTGTCACAAGCACAATTGGGATTTTACAAGGTAATGATTTGCACATGATGTGTCCATTGTCCATGATTTCATGGATATACCACTTGATCTATTCATTATATATAAATGATATGTTGTATAAAGAGGTTTGAGGTAGATGTAGTTAAGGGATCAAATCAATAGTATTTTTTAGTGTGCATTATGTAGGAACTTATTTAGGTGACCAAAAGATATCCTCGTATTCATCTAGTTTATGGTTCGATTATTTTATCTTTATTATTTCTAGATAATCCACACTATGATATGGTTACATAAGGTTGTTATTACATTTGCTTATTATTATCAAGAGTATAATTCTTACTAGAACTGACAAGATTCTTGCACTTCTTGGCACTAATGACTAAAAGCTTATAAACTAGCTATGATATATGGTATTTCAAATCATGAAAATCTATCACAATGTTTAAGTGATTTAATTCATAGACTACATGTAAATGGTAAATATATGGTTGACCATAATTAAAACATCACACACATTTAATGGTGAGATGTCACAAAGGATTGCATCTTTAAAAGGTTTGATTTTTTACACCAAGTGACACTACTAGATGATCCATTTATCAAGGCCTACACTAGACCATACAATAACATATGGTTATGGATGATGTATCAATTTCAAGTTAATTTTTTGAAAATATGATTTAATATAAATTAAATTATTATAAAATCCATTGGAAATGATGAAGTTTATTAGCTCACCATTGATTTACATTTGTTAATGAAACAATATTTATAATTCATATAATTTCTTGTTGGGGAAGTAGAGATATTTTTAGTACCAACCATATAATTTGGTTCATAATCTATTATATACTTACCTTTTTATAGTGATATATTACTTGTACCCACTTTTATAGATGTTTAAGTAGAGAGATCATAGCATGAAAATCTTCATTGGATTGAATATTGAAGTTATTAATTAAGCACCACTTTTCAATCTTAGACTGCTTATTCTAATCATTTGAAAATTATTTTCCACTCTCTATTATGATGACTCAATCAATAGTAATACAGGTATAAGTCCTCCAATGTAATTATTCGGATCATAAAATGTCCTCATATGGAAAGTAATTGATTAGTTTCAGAAAATCACATAGCTTGGTGATCCTCATATTTACTACCCATTTTTGGTGATATGGTGGTTTTACTTAATTCTCTTTTTCTAGTAGATCTTCAATTATGAATTACATCATTTATAATAAGCCCATATTTTTTCATAGGTTTTAAATATTGATGTTTCAAATTAGCCTCCACATCATTTTGATCACTATGTCTTATATTTTATTCTAGAACTCAACTCTCCACTTGTATCTCATATAATTGTTAATCCCCAACAGAATACCACCATCAAGGTATTAGATGGAGTGATTAAGGATGAGGAGGGATGAGGAGGAATTGAGTAGAGATGATGAGGGTTAATGAGGGAGTGATTAGGGAGGATGGAGTGATTAGGGATGATGAGAGATGGTGAGGGTTAATGAGGGAGTGATTAGGGGAGATGAAAGACTAGGAAGGAGTAATTGGAGATGATGAGTAATGATGAATAAATGATTATGGATGATAAGGGATGGAAAAGGTTAATGAGGGAGTGATGAGGGATGATATGGGAGCAATTATAAATGATGAGGAATGGTAAGGGTAAATAAGGGAGTGATTAGGGATAAGGAAGTATTTATTAGGGATGACGAAGCAATGATTAGGGACTATGAGGGAAGGATTAAGGATGATGAGGGATGGTGAGAGACAATTATGGAGTGATTAAGGATGATGATGGAGTGATTAAAGATGATGAGAGATGGTGAGGGTTAATGAGGGAGTAATTAGGGATGATTATAGATGAGGAGTGAGTGATTAGGGATGATGAGGAATAGTGAGGGTCAATGAGGGAGTAATCAAGGATGATGAGGGAGTGATTATATATGAATATGGATAATTAATATCAATGATGGAGTGATTATGGATAATCAAGAATGATGAGAGATTGATTAGGGGTGATAAGGGATGAGTAGGAAGTGATTAAAATTGAGGGAGGGATGATGAACAAGTGAAATTAACACAAAATGGTCAATTGATGTGTGCAATTCATCAATGTGACATATTCTACCCCAATCACACCACTTTACATCAATTTAAAAGTGAGTGGTTTGTAAACTTCAATTTTGACAAACCTAAGACTCTTAAAAATGCCAACAATCAATTTAGAAGACACAAAAACCTAAATAATTATTATACATTTACTAAAAATGGACATCAATTTCAAAATTTATGGCATAAAATCCCTAGGTTTAATATTTAGACCTTAAAAATTCTTAAGTACTAACCAGATTAGATTTTGAAAAACTATTTTACACATTGTAAGTCACACATCTGTGAGACCATCTCTATCATATGTAGAGTGACCCTAATTTCTTATCTACTAAAACAAATTTAAAGTGTGAGGAAATAAATTTAACCTTATACTTTTTAATCTTATACTTAACATTTAGAGTATTAAATATAAGCTTCATGTCAAGATTGGCTTCATATATAACTCCACATGTTGTTATGTGCAAAATAGCAATAATGTGATCACATTATTGCTTTTATAATAATGTTATTGTGTTATATATTAACCAATATTCACTCCATGTACATGTTTGCATGATTTATTATGAAAAAAAAATAAGAACACAATCATGTTATTGATTTTAAAATAATTTATTTTCATTATGTATTAATGCAATTGTGCTATGGCTCAGTAATTATCAAGCCATAAT
This sequence comes from Torreya grandis, assembly GCA_037957365.1. Lineage (NCBI taxonomy): Eukaryota > Viridiplantae > Streptophyta > Pinopsida > Cupressales > Taxaceae > Torreya > Torreya grandis. The sequence continues at coordinate 757,148 of JARHVA010001798.1, read as the reverse complement.
TTAAATAACATGATTGTGTTATGTTAATAACATGATCATGTTATGTTAATAATGTGACCATGTTATGTCAATAATGTAATCATGTTATGTCAATAACACAATTGTGTTGTGTAAATAATGTGATCATGTCATGGGAAATGTTCATGAAATTTTCCCCCAACTCCATGCACATGCTCTCACTACATTAGCATATCACATAAATGACTTTCTTGCTCACATAAGGAACATATATACTACTAAGTATTAATTAATTCAGTTGCTTGAAGATGTCATAAATCTAATCTACTTACTTATTATGATAATTTTCAAGCCTATACTTTATTCCTAAACTCATGGACATAACATCACTTGTAACATAGTTGAAACTATCACTTGAATGTTTTAACACAAGTGAATATTTAGAAACCCATTTATAAAATATTAAATAAAACCATTACAAAGATAAAACATAAATATACACAATCACAAGATTAAACGTGTACTTATTATAATTAGAGTTACCAATGTAATAATATAAACACATTTAGATTCACCATAGATTTAATAAACTAAGTAACAAAGACTTTTAATTTTAATAGTATAATGATACTAACTATTTACTAACACCACCTTATCATTATAATAAATAAATATTTACTTCAAAAAGAGTGAAACAAATTTCTATGCATTTCTTTGTGTAACTACTTAACATGAATCAATGGTCTTGGCCTAAAAACTCCATATATCTAATCTATTATGCTAGATTCTCTCTAAATTTGTTATGTCTCAATGTTCTTCCTAGTGAACTCACTTTGCCATCTTGGCTTTTAACTTATTTTCTCATGTTTCATGGCCTATTCAACCTCCTTGCCAATTTTGATGCTCCTTGTCCTATGTTGACCAATGTGATGCTATTTGTGTGCTTCATGACCTATTCAATATTTTATTGAGTTATCCTATATCTTAGAGGACATATATGCAACCTAATCCTTACACATTGATTTAATATTCCATGCCATAGTAGACTTATTATTTTTTGTGTTGGTGTCATCCAATCTTAAATATTATGGCTTATATACTAAGCCAAAATTTATTTCCAACATTAACCCACACCAACTTTGTTTCCCATCCTCAATAAACTCACCTAAAGTTACATACATATCCATAAATTTAGGCCCACCCTATAGACCTCCTCATAAAAATTACTCCTTATAGAGAGCATAGCCTAAATTTTATAGTTTTTTTAGTGGACATATATATGGTTAATAATTTTAGTTCAAGGGTTAATTTTGTAGATCCTTGGCATTAAATTTGGTCAACACAATTGTTGGGTTAATGCCTTCTAACACTTATTGAATGTTGTTTTCATCATCCATAACTTTGTTTTGTAGGATATTAAAACCCTTCTCCATTTCTCTATTTTTTTATTCTATTTTCTCTACTAATTATTTTGTATCCTTGATAATTATGTTTCTATTTAATATATCTTTTGTCTATTGGACTTGTGTCTCTAGTTACCTCTAATTTTTTTATCATCAAGAACTTACACATTAATTATTTTTTATTGGCATGCAAAATTTATGAAAACCTTTTCTACCTCAACCTAGAGTTTACTTAAAAAATCATCATAGCCCTAATTTTTTTCATCAAATTCACTTTTTGATTTCTCTATTTCAATTTGTCATTCCTCAATGCACTTGCCCTTATTTTTATGATATAGATAGTTGACCCCTAATTCAATTTTTCATCATCCTTACTCCCAGGTCAACCTTATAATTAAATATAGTTCTTTAATTAGAAATATTTGGAAAATATTTAATACCTACAACTCCATAACTTCTAATTTATGCTCTAGTTTGGTGTGCTTATTTTTATCTTCCTTCATTATCCAAATATTATTTTTGGCATCTATGTTGTTCATAATTTTATGGTGTGCTAATTTATATGCCATTTTTGACACTATGCATCTAACTTGGACCTCAATTAGATTTTAAAAATATGCATGCACCACCTAAAACTCCTCATCCATTTTATGTGTCTCTCCCTTCTACAATAAATCAAGAGGTGCCTTAAAATAATTCATCTAGATGAGTGTCAAAAATAAATTAAATTTATCAATGTGTTTGGATATATGTGCTTCCCTCATGTATCTTATTCCACATGAATAAGTTTTCATCATCCACATTTTTCTACACCTTGTCCATTATATTCAATTATTTTTCTTGACCATCATTCTTAGGTAGTGCATGCCCTAACCCTTATGGGTCACCACTTTTATATTCACCACTATTAGGATATTTGTTCCTTGAATGAACATCAAATATTTCTTGATCTTACTCATGTTTTTTCTTCTTCATCATACTTATCTTCTCTCGACTCTATTTCCTCATCTACCAGCACTTATTCATCTTCAAATTCAACCTCCTCATCTCTATCACTTTCCTATTTTTCCCCTTATAAGTATTTCAATTCTCTTTCTAATTTGGAGATTATTTTTAATCCCACATACTTCACCTCATCATCTCTTTGTGTGCTTTTGGTCACACCTATAGTATCTTGTGGTGTCATTTATTCCCAAAAATTAGATACTCCTTTGTAGTGATATTTGGCATCATCTAATGGGTTTCTCTTTTAATCATGTGCATTATTTACAACTAAAATTAGAGCATAAAATTTTAAAAATTAGTAGGGATATCCTTTTTTATTGTGTGAGGTTAGGAAGATAGTTGAGGTGATGGAGGTGTGGACTATTGTGGTGGATATAGTACTAGATACTATTATGGATGTTGATACCTATAGAAAGAAGGTGTAGGATACTAATTTAGAGGTGGACGTGATGAGGGTTGATTTGGTGATGATAGGGGTAGTGGGGTAGGATTATTCTATTGTGACCCAACTGGCATTATGACCAATCTCTTATTAGATAGTGACATAATGTCCTTATCTATGTTTAACCCTAAAATCTAAATGTAGGGGGTTTAGGGTTAAATGAGGAAGAGATAGCCTAGGGTAAAAGGATGGTATACTATCTCTAATTTAGGCCAATTATTTGTGAAACTCAAATAAACATATACAAAATTTATTATGCTAAGATATTAAAGTTAGAAAGTAAAACTATGTTAGATATTGAAATAATAATGAAAATAAGATACTCAGTTAAATCTGATGCAAATATAGATCTGGTTATGGAATAGACATAATTTAGATTGGATCTAGATGCTGGATCAGTCACTTGATTCTTTAAATTATACCTTTATAACTATAGACACTTGTATTGACCTAGGATAGTTGTGTCAATTCTACTATCTAACTTAGACATAGATGTCCAATATGGAATAATTACTAAAATAAGATGCAACCAACTAAATTATTATGGGATATATGTCACCTTTTCTCTAGTGTATTTAGATATGGATCATGTAATGTCACTCATTTTCATATTGGTTGTGGGGAAAATAGGTTAATGGGCACATAGTGTCAAGCTAATTTGAAGACCTTGTTGACTAATTTGACCCCTTTTTTAAATTATTCAGCCCCCCTATATATTAAAACTTCATATAAGGTCTTGATAAGTCATATCATGGTCATAAATTTAATTTAATGTGTTATATACCTTGGTCATTCGTGACATGGTCTTAATATTCATCTATGTCACCTTTTTGTTCATTCTAGGTGACTTGTACAGTTTCCTACCAAAGGAAAATTAAGTTAAGTGAATATAAAATGTAAAAGGTGTTAGTTGAGTGTCATATTCATACTTAAACTAAATAAATGTAATTTCAATGTGGATTCAAGAAGATAACAATAATTCCATGCAGTTCAAGGTAGTTTCACGGCCTAAAAGGTACACTTATCATGTCAAAAGGCTCAAGAGTGTCCCTTAAAATCTCCAAAGTCCATTTCCAAGTTTGATAAGCTTTATAATTTTCAAATTTGAAAAAAACTAGTCTATCTTCATCTCTATCCTAGACAAGGTCAAACAGGTCAACTGGTTTACTCTCAATATGAACAAGACAAAAGGAGTTGAGATAAATGCATTTGCTAAGTGATATTAACATTCGTTCACTTATTTTTTATGTAAAAATTTTATATTTGGTGTAATATGATCTATGAACATTCACTAATATTGTTAGTGTCTCAATTTTACCTAGTCAACCCCATGGCCTCTGGTTTTCTTATATGTTTATAGTTTTCAGATGATTCCAAGAGTTGTAAGCATATTTTCATAGTTCTCTCTTATTTTCCATGTTTTTCTCATCTATTTTTTTACATTTTAATGTGAATATATATGAAATATCACTTCATTATGATATAGATGCATAACTATCAACAATCTGTAGATGTTGTTTTCAAGTACAGTGCTTTATCCTCTCATAATGAATTTAAGTCCAAGGTAATATACACTAGTTATAATTTCTTGAATCATGGTTATTGGTTTATTTATTTAGGTTTTGGTCTCAATAGTTCCATTTTTGAATTATTAAGCCTAAATCACAAACATAATATGGTAACCTTGTAATAGTCACCTATAGGATTGTGTGGCAATGTTTAAGTAGGGATACAGATGAGTTTAAAACCTCTACACACTCCTAAAATATCATGTATCATAATAAACATGGTAGAACCATTGAGAGACCCAATTTTAATAAGAGAAGGCCTCAAACATAGTCATAATATATATATAGTTAGATCTCTTTGTGACTCTCATCTATAGTCAAGTGGAAATACAATTTCAATAGGTTTTGGTGAAGATTAAGCCTTCACCAAGTTTTGATGAGGTTATTAAGGTTACTCTGGACTGAACATTAAAAATATTTTGGAGGATAGTTATGAAAGAGGATCCAAGAATATATACATTCAGTTTTCTTAACAGTGACCTATAGTCAATATGAGAATTTTGCCTTTAAGAGAGAGATTCATGAGTTTGGATCTTCAGAGTCACTAAGAATTCAATGATAGGTTTTAGAGTGTGGTATAAAACCTAAAAGGTCATGTATATAGTCATATTCAACCTTATAATTAGTATTCTATAGTAAAAATTAAATAATTTTATAAAATTAGAACTCATTACCTTAATATCTTCAAAAAGGGATTTTTCCCTGTACAATGTTACCTTGTGATCAAAATCTATGGGATCTAAGTAAGTCTTGTGACTCCAATATTGTATCTTGGACATAGTAATAAAATGTAAACATGATGTGAGGTGGGTTTGGTCAAGTTAATTAATGTAAATTAATTTCCAATTTCACCAAGCTTCCACTAAAGGCATTCAGTAAACACAGTGATAAAAAGCCACATGAATCTATAACTTGCAAACCTAGCCATGTTGATGATGAGAATAGTTGTGTGATGTCATGGTAAGAAAAAAGTAGTTTCAAAATTAAAATTAAAATAATAAATTGAATATGTAACTAATATAGGGGGACAAATTTTTCAAACAAGATAATGTCCACCTATAGAATTCTCACAACTCCTTGAATTGACACCAATAGTTCCACTTGGGCTATAAACTAGCTAGGCTAGTGAAAAGGAATTTTTGGTTGATGAAAAGAGATATAAAATGGAATGAGAACTATGATATGGATATATTAACCCTCCTATGTGGTATTTATACAAAACATAAAGTGATCACCTATAGGAACTTTTTAAATTATGAATGGCTACCTACAATTATGACATAGTCAACAGGCTAGCTCATGTAATAAAAGATACTAGGTGATTGATGGGAATAGTTTTTAAGTGTATAAACATGTTTAAAACATCCTAAAAATGATATATCACATTCATTTTTACATTTATTGATGGTAAAAAAATATTAAGGATTGAGTTTTGTACCCTAACTCATAGTCAACTAAACCCTACCTAGAGTATATAGACCTAGAAAGCTAGTCTTATGAGTTTTGATTTTTGAGACTTCTAGGAGCATAATCTAATCCTAATTTTTTTTTAGATTATATTCATGACCTAATATATATATCCATAATCTCATTTGAATCTAATGGATAGGGTATATTCCCTCTATTTTATCTCAAACAAAGGAAACTCCGTAAAATAAGATAACCTATAGTTTGGTATGAGGAGAGTAAAATGGATGAAGGAAACAATGTTTAATAGTTGTGTGATGTTGTAAAATATTGGGATAAAGGTGAAAAGAGATATAAAATGACTTATATTCATTATAAACCCTCATAAGGGTCAAATACATAATTAGATATAGTCGAGGCTATTAGGTCTAAAATTGGGCTTAAGCCCTATAGGTACCTCACTTGATCTATATGACCATGAAATCCTTCATAATAACCTTAATAACCTTAATATAATATTTTGGGGTTAATTAAATACATTGGTTTGTAGATATAATTACAAAATTAGTCATTTTGGCCTTAATTCTTATTAGGCCTACTAAAAATAAATTGTAAGACCTTGAAGGCCATGTTATTTCACTCATACCTATATTAAAAATATGCATGAGACCTCAATAAATTATGGAGATTTGAAATTATTCCTACACTCCAAATTTAAGGAATTGGTTCTATGTTTTTATGTCAGGGTTTTATGAACAATCGTTAATAGTCCAAACCTCTTAAAACCCTCTCAAAACCTTGGTTTGAACTCAATGGGAAAGATATGGTGGGAAATGTTTAAAAGAGGGTTAAAATGTCCATAAAAATTATTTTAACCTATCTATCACTATCCCAAGATCCATGACATACAATTTAGCCTTATTGACATCTATACAGACAAGTCTAATACTATGTTTCTTATAAGATTTGATATGTTTGATAGGGACAAAGGAGAATAGAGAAGTAAGGTCCATTAATGTAGGTATTTAGGGACTTTTTAAAACATATAAAACTCAATTCCTACCACATTTAATCATGAAAAAATCTCTATGAGACCATTCATGGAAGGCAGTCAGATATAGCATAATGAAGACAATGTGATTGCCTAGTGAGATAGTAAGAGAGGTGACTTGAAATATTTTGAGGTATATTTAATAGAATAGAGGATAGATATTTTTTCAATAGGTGTATTTCATCTATAAAATTTATCTTATTGAACAATTTTATGTCTCTCAAGTGATAAGTGTGAGGATAGACCTAGGGGACTAGTGATGAATGACTACAAACAGTGAATGATAAGTGAAGAGGATGAATCTATTAGTAAGGTAAGCATAAATGACTTGCATTGACCTATTCTATACATTATAAGATCATATAATATGTTTCAAGTATTATTATGTTAGTTTTAAACCATCAAGTAAACCCCTCACCATCATGAACATAGTTTCAAGCAAGATAATGAGGAGTTATGTACTAGCTTGAGGAAGGTGCTATGTTTTGATTGACACATGTTCATGATAGCCTCTTGGATTCTTTTCCACTTCATTCCATGACTTTGTAACTAGATCTCACAATTTTACACTTGGTCTTGTGACCCTTGAGCTTTGATTCTTCTCTCTCCTCTTCTAAGTTCTATATATTCAAGCTTTTTTATATTTGTAATGGATCCATAATTGGTATGGTGAAGCCTTGATAGTTTTGACACCTCATTTTCCTTTGAATAAATATTTATAAAGTTGATTAATTCTTTGAAACATCCTAATTAATTATGTCAAGAGGTTTGTGTGGTTTAAAATTGATGAACATGCTCTCCTTACTTCCATTTTTGCTTTTGCAGGTTTGTGTAAGTGACATCTCTTATAAAAAGTTTCATAAAGTGTATTGTTTATTAAGTGTGTCTTGAAGTGTGAGAGTGACTAATGGTGTATTGTATCAAACCTTCTTTTCAACCACTTATAGATAGGCATAACTTTGTACCTCTATGAGAAATACTTATCCTAGAAGGATAAAGGGTTGAATTCAATTTAGTAGTATTATTTATTAAGTACATATGTAAGTGTGTTGTGTGGAGTTATCTTAGTGTATCACCTCATTAGCATAGGTTTATTTTATGTCTATTTCTTCCATTTTAACCCCAATAGTTATTATTCTATTATGTTATGAGCCTAGAATATAAATTAATGGAGCTATCCCTTTTAAACCTAGAGATCTATCTCTTATAGTAGGCTTGTCTATGAAGAGAGATAGTTCCATGTTGTCCTAAAATTGAGAAGGTTTACTTGAATTATTTAGGGTGAAATTTTATGCTACAAAATTTGGGCATGATAGATGGGATATGACTTCCATGAAGTTTTTTCAAGGTTAATGTTGACCTTGACAACAAGGAGATGTAACAGTCCACTTATTGCATTATTTGACGACTCCAAAGTTTCAATCTTGGTTGCAGACTAGTGCACTCTTTCATGCCTAAAGTAAACATAAGTTCTCTCACCAAAGGCATACATTTGAATTTTAAATATATTCCTCCTTATTATTAAAAATAAATTATATTTAAAAACACCTATCCATATCCAAAGAGGTCATATCTTGCTCACAAGCCCATAAGAATGTTCTTGATTCCCCCATTCTTGTAAAGTATTTAAGACACCATGGCAAAGAACCATCCTTTTTTTGACTTAAATGGATATATTCATATAATAATCTCCCAATATTATTACATCTCCATATCTTCCCTCAAAAATGTTCCATCATACACTAGTGAAACTTCCATTACACCTATGGAGCATATAATAAATATTCCTAACTTCTGTGATATCCATCACATCATAGAGGATAACATTGCAATTAGGTTGTTGGATATCTCCTTCAAGGTTAAATCTCTTAAATGGTATGGAAAATTTGAACTTGAATCAATCATGACTTGGGATGATCTAGGAGATGCATTGAGAAGAAGATTTGAGGATAAGAGTGACAACTTGTCACTAACAAAGTAGTTGACCACCATTAGGAGAGCACCTCAAGAGGTCATTCAAGACTTCAACACAAGATTATAGAAGACATGGGATAAAATTCAAATATTTTTAAGACCAATATCTCACCATTCTTTCCCTTATACCTTAAATCATTTTATGGTGACATTTTAATTATGATATAATATATGGGAGGTGACATTTTACCCAATGCCTATGAGGTGGCCATTAGAGCAGATATTTATTTGATTCAGGCTAGGAAGATTGCCCCAAAACCCCCATGCCTCATTTCCTTGATTTACAAACCCATACACATGATTTTACTCATATTCATACACCTAAACACTAGACTACTACCCCTAGTCAACCAAGTAAACCTAATGAGGCAAAAAGGATGAGAGCTATGGAGCAAGAAATCCTAGGTCTAAAAAGGATCATTCAATAGAAAAAATTTAAGCCCTTCCAAAGTCACTATCATCCTAATCAATCCTACCCTAACTATTAATGAAATAGACCTCCTTTCTAAGATCAGACCCAAGGTCAAGGATAGCTTGTCCAATCTAATCCATATGTTGGTTACAATCCTAATGCTCCTTCTACCTCAATGACACTAGTGCCTACTCAAAATAACCTTTCCTAAGAGCATAATAGTTAACCTTCATTGGATCAATTTTATGATCTAGCTCCCTATGTTGATGAGTCATTCAATCAAGATTTTATGGAAAATTTGGGACTATGCCATCTACGACTCAAGATGAAGTACCAAATATAAGAATGATTGATGGTAAGGGTTCTCAAGTGTGGTCTACATTGTTAAAATGGAAATAAGATGACTCATGTGTAGTCAGTAATCAATGGTATTCAAGTATAAATACAATTTCTATATCTAAAAACACAAGGAGCAAGACTAAGGTGGTTTAATAAGCTTAAGGGGATGTTAATGGTTCTCCAATGAATGCTCAAACAAGTAAAAGACCAGATATGTCTAATGTTATTCCAAATACACAAGTAAGTCAAAGAGATTAGAATTTTAGAAGTGATTTCATACCTCAAAACTCTCAAGGTGTAGGCATCACCACTCTTCTTAGTGCACAAGCAAGAGTTAGTGGTCCTTTCACTAACATTATGGAGAAAATGAAGAGGTCTCATGTGAATATGTTAATGTGGGATACGTTGTAAATATGTAGAAAAGTAGACATACTTTAAGATGAGATATCCAAGCTTAATTTGACAACCAAATAGTTTAGCCAAAGAGAGGTATCCTTGACAAACAAGTAGCTATCACTTTGAGATTCCTTGGTGCATAATTATCTCATTGATAGTGGAGCTATCACTTTGTGTCATGCCCAAACAAGTAGCTGACAAACTAAACTTGAAGTATTAACCCCATGTCAAAAGAGTAATACAATTGGATGGGTCAACTACTAAGACCATTGGCATAATCATAGGTTTGAAATTGATTCTCCATACTTATCCTACCTTCACCATTTCTCAATAGGTTGTAGTGGTTTATGTATCTCCTCATTTTTTACTTTGTTTGTCAAGAGAGTTCACTACTCAAATTAGAGGTTATCTAGCTCTAGACTGGTCATACATTGGTTTTCAGACTAGATATGGTGTAAAAGTGACAATCAAGTTAGAACCTATTTATAGTTCTCATGTTTAACATTATGTGCCTTACACCTCTAAAATTAGTTGCAATGTTTTTTAAGAAGATGAACACCCTAGTGATCAAGATCCTCTAACTCTCCTTGATGACATATCTAATTTGTATCTTGATTAGTGGGGAGCTAAGCAAGGTGGATTTGAAGAAACATGCCTTGGTACTTATATACTTCATGAGAATTGTGATGGAGTCTTTGAGGTAGATCATGATAACATCCTAGAACAAGTTACATTGGGTAATTATCTTGTACATCTAGATGGTGATATGAGTATCCTAACTTTGTCAAAACATGATAGTCCTAATGAGAAGCCCATTCTTCTTGTAAAAGAAGAGAAAAATCATGAGCATGAACATCATGAAGAGGTATATGACATGTGGAATAAATTTAATTCCAGTGTTCAATAATTTGAGGAGGTTAGTACACCTTCAATCTTTCAAAGTGAGTGTAGACCTTATGCTAAGGTCAATCATGTTCTCAATGAGCACAAGGAGGAGATTGAGATCTCTATCAAGCAAGAATAAATTTTGGTAGTCCAATATCTATTTGATGAGCATGAATAAGAGTTTGAGACCTCATTTGAGCAAGGAAAAATTGTGGTGAACCAAGAATTGAATAGCAAATCTAAACACAATCTCAATAACTTACAATAGGAAGCATGTCATGTTCCAAAGATACCTAAAGTTGAGAATGTTATGGTGATCTCTAATTATTAGATTGAAGACTATCAAGTGAACATGACAAATCATAAGAAATATGCCACCTCAAACAAGTTTCTTAAAGATATGGATGGAGTGTTCTTAAGTACTCCAAATGATAAACTTGTATTCAACATAAGATTCAACCATGGTAAGTCTTTTTATTATCTCCACACGCAAGTGTTCATATACAAGCATGCCTCATATGATAAATTTTTTCTTGAAGAAGAAATGATTCAAGGATAATTGTCTTTGACCTTGGTTGAATAAATGAAGGTTATCCACCTCAAGTGTCTTGAGGTATTGTACATATTAGGATAGGTGTGTTTTCTTTCAGTTGGTTTGAGTTTTTTGTAAGTGTTCATGAGAACACAAGTGTGAGTCTTGTTACTTATTTATTTATTATGTGTGGTGTGGTTTGGTGTTTCTCAAAGGATTGTTAATGTCAATAAAAATGTATAGGTATCCATTTCCCAAGGATAGGAGAAGGCAACTGGTCCTTAGAATAGAAAGCTTTCTACCCCTAGGAAATTGCCAAAATGTTGAATAATTTGACCCCATGATCAAATAAGTCAACCCAAATATATATTTAAACTTTATATAAGGTCTTGGTAAGTCATAGAATGGTCATAAAGGTCATTTAATGTGTTATTCACCTTGGTCATTTGTGTCATGGTCTTAACATTTGTCTATGTCATGTTTTTGTCATTCTAGGCGACTTGTATAGTTTCCTACCAAATTAAAATTGTGTCAAGTGAATATATAATGTACAAGGTGTCAATTTAGTGTTATATTTCAGTTTGAAACTAAATAAATTCTAGTTCAAAGTGGATTCAGGAAGATAATAGTAGTTTTAGGAAGTTAAAGGTATTTGTATGGCCTAAAAGGTATACTTGGCACATGGGAAGGCTCAAGAGTGTCACTTAAACTATACATAGTCCATTTATAGGATTTATAAGCTTCAGAAGTTTCAAATTTAGCAAAAATTGGTCTATCTCCTTCATCAATCTCCTAAACAAGGTCAAATAGGCTAACTAGTTTACTCTTAGTATGAATAGGATAGGAGGAGTTAAGTTGAATGCATTTTCTGAGTGATATTAGCCTTCATTCACTTCCTTTTTATGGAAAAAATTTATATTTTGGTGTAATATTCTCTATGAATAATCACTAAGATTGTTAGTGTCTCGATTCTACCTACTCATCCCCATGGCCTCTAGTTTTTTTATTTGTTTGTAGTTGTCTGATGACTCCAAGTGTTGTAGGTGTATTTATAGAGTTTTATCTTCCTTTCCATGTTTTTATAATCTATTTTTGCACATGTGAATTTGAATATATATGTAATATGAATTCATTATGATAGAGATGCATAAATATCAGTAGTCTACAAATATTTTCAGGTGTAGTGCTTTGTCCTCTCACAATGACTTCAAGTCTGAAGTAGTACATTGTTTCCAACTTATTTAAGTATGGTGATTGGTTTATTCATGGAGGTTTTGGTCTCAATAATTCCATTGTTGAAGTACTAATCCTAAAGCACAATCATAGTCAAACAACCCTACAATAGTCACCTATATGACTATGTGGTTGTGTTTAAGCAGGGGTATGGATGAGTTTGAAACCTCTACACACTCCTAAGATATCATGTATCATAATCAAAATGGTATAACCATTGAGAGATAGTGTTAACAAGAAAATGCCTAGGACATAGGCAGAATTTATATACAATCAGATCTCTTTTGATTATCATCTACAGTCAAGTGGAAATAGGATTTCAATAGGTTTTAGTGAATATTGAGCCTTCAATACGTTTTGATGAGGTTCTCAATGTTACTATGGATTAATCATTGAAAATATTTTTGAGGTTAGTTATGAAAGAGGATCTAAGACTATATACAGTTAGTTTTCCTAATAGTGACATATAGTCAATATGAGAATTGTGCCTTCAAGAGAGAGATTCATGAGTTTGGATCCTCATAGTAACTAAGAATTTAATGAGAGGTTTTAGAGTGTGATCTAAAACTTATAAGGTATTTTATATATTCATACTCAACCTTATAATTAGTCATATATATTCATAATTTAATAAGGTTAAAATATGATCACGTGTTACCTCAATATCTTCAAAAAGGGATTTTTCCCTATACAATTCTACCTTGTGATGAGAATCTATGGGGTCTAAGTAAGTCTTATAACTCCATTTTTGTAGCCTAGGCATAGTAAAAACATGTAAAAATTATAAGAGGTGGGTTTTGATAAGATAATTAATGTAAATAAGCTTCCAATTTCATCAAGTTTCCATTGAAGGCATTCAATAAACATAGTGACTAAATCCACATGAATCTATAACTTCCAAACCTAGGTATGTTGATGGTGAGAATAGTTGTATGATATCATGGTAGGAAATAATTAGATTCAAGGGTGAAATTTACATAATAACTTCAATATGTAACTAAGGGAGTGGTTTAGAAAGTTCAAACAAGATAATGTCCACCTATAGGATTCTCACAACTCCTTAAATTGACACCTACAGTTCCACTTGGGCTACAAACTAGCTACGCTAGTGAAAAGGAAATTTTAGTTGATTAAAAGAGATATTAAATGGAATTATAACTATCATATGGATATATTAACCCTACCATGTGGTCCTTAAACAAAACATAAAGTGAGCACCTATAAGAACTTTGTAAATTTTGAGTGGCTACTTACAATTATGACACAATCAGTGGCCTAGCTCATGCAATAAAAGAGACTAATTTATTGATGGTTAGAGGTTTAAATTGGATGAACATTTTTAAAACATACTCAAAATGATATATCACATTCATTTTTACCCTTATTGATGGTAAAAATAGATCAAATACTAAGTTTTGTACCCCAACTCATAGTCAACTAAACCCTACCTATAGTATAAAGACCTAAAAACCTAATCTTATGAGTTTTAATGTTTGAGAATGTTAGGATTAAGAGCACAATTTATTACCTTGTATAAGAAACTAAACACAGAATTAAACCAGAAGTAAAATGTAACTAGAATTCAGAAACATCACAGAATATGAGAGACAATACAATCTTGTATTAACACTCTTCCAGAAGGAAATACAATGAAGAAATCACACTCTTCCCACACCTCTTGGGCATACCAATAATTCTCCCTCAAGATTTCTCTCTCTCTCACAATCAATTACAACCATAACTCAAACACAGAGTTGTTCCCTCAACCAGTCAGTAACAATACTGCCAGTACACCAAGTACTCAAAGTACTCCAAGTAGATCTCCCTGATCTTGCTCCTTGTTGTGTTGCAGATCTCCTTTGACCTTGCTACCCCACAGATCTCCTTTGACCTTGCACACACACACACCTATAGATCAACTAACCTTACCATGTAGATCTCCCCTGATCTTGCACACCCTGTAGATCAACTTGATTTTACAATTGGAAGGATCTCTTCCTTGTCCTTGATTACAATACAGCCCCATGGGTCTCTTAAATAGATCCCATGCAAACAATAATTAGACTTCCTGATTACAATAATTATAAACATAGACTCAAGACTAAAATTAGTCTTTTACATGCAAACTAATTGTCCGTCTAAAATTAGACCAGTTCTGGAAGCACATGCAAACGCACACACACACAAGTTACCGATGTTGGTTCTTGTCTGACCGATGTCGGCCGACCCATAACTGATGTCGGTTACTATGTACACTAGAGATGACTAACATTGGTTGATCAAACTGATGTCATTTACTGTAACACTCAATTGACCTCCTCCATTTGCATTAGTGAAGCTTTTAGCTCCATAACTTAACAATCTCCCACTTGGAGATAAACAGCTGCACCTGTACTTGTACCTGTACATCATCTAATTTTGTTTCTTGGATTGTATCCCTCTTCAAGTTCAGTCTTGAAGACCAACCACAAAAAATCCTATGGTCTTCTCCTATCATCCAAGTAACCTACCATATCCGAATCTACATACCCATGTAGAGAAGTGCTTGACCCTGCATAGCATGTATACCTATTGTTGGTCCCTCTCAGATACCTGAGAATCCACTGAACTACTTTCTAGTGCTCCTTTCCCGAATTGGCCACAAACTTGCGGACAACTCCCACTGCTTGGGTAATCTCAGGTCTAGTACACATGTACTCAACCTCATCATGTGATTTGGGACACTGTTCTGTGAACTATCCATCCATAGGTGTGTTAACCGGTTCTGCATCCTGCATATTGAACCTCTCCAATACCTTATTCACATAATCATCTGGAGACAAAATCAACTTGTGACTTTCCCTATCTCTATAAATACTCATGCCAAAGAATTTTTTTGCTCCCAAATCCTTCATGGCAAACCTCTGAACTAACTTTACCTTTAGCTTAGCAATCTCCTGCATGTGTGACCCTACAACAAGCATATACACTACATAAAGTAACAAGATAATGTAGCTAATATTATCCAACCTGGTAAAGTAAACACAGTGGTCACATTGACATTGACTAAAGCCATGCTTTGTCATACACCTGTCAAACCTTAAACACCATTGTCCTATAGCCTACTCAAGACCATATAACCTAGCCTTCTATCTCACGTGTCCATTCTCTCCTTTCTTTAACCTAGGAATCCATTCATATTTTAGTGCTATCATCTCGGCTAGCAACTCTACCAAATCTCCCATTTGGTTCTTTCCCAAGGAATCAATTTCCTCATTCATACCATGCTCCCACTGTTTCCTAGATTCTACATGCATTACCTCTTCAAAAATTCTTGGTTCTTGACCATCAGTGAGCAAAAATTAGTATAGAGAAGGGGAATAATGAATTTGAGGCTTACTTACCCTTTCAGTCCTCCACATGGGCGTTTGAGACTCCTTGACAACTTGTTGTCCACCCAAAATTTGTTTTGACAGTGACTAATGTTGGTCACCTCTGGCTGACCTCAGTCTGCACCTGACTGATATCGATTCCACCTGATGGCTGACACTAGTTCCTTGACTAACATCAGTGTCCACCTACCCAACACCACCGACTATGATCTACACATGATCGATGTCGGTACCTACCTGATCGATGTCGGTTCTCACTTGACCGATGTCAGTAACTGTGTTTTCTTGTGAGTGATGATTTTTATCTGCGAGCTCAATTTGGATCATAACCTTGTCCAAACTACCCTGATCAAAATTATTCAGCCCCTTGAGTTGATCTATGTCCATCATCTTCTCCTTGAAAACCAAGGCTTTCCTGTTCTTGTCAAAAACATCAAATTTCTTCTTTATGCAATAAACTCGATCTTTTCTTGTAGCATGAGTTTCAAGAAACCTCACTTTCTTCTATTGCTTATAGAAATCTTGAACTATGCGTTTCAAATCTAAACTCTTAGCTTTTGACTCAAGAACATGCATCCCCTTCTTACTCATGTGACCAAGCCTACAGAGCCACATCTTTGCATCTACATCTGAAGTAGATAAACCAGAAGGAGAATCAGTAATACAAGTAGATAGATAAAGGGTACCTACTTTTTTACCTCTTGCTAAAACAAGTGCACCCTTGGAAACTTTCCAAGATTCTATTGTGAGAGTTACTATGCATCCCTCATCACCCAACTTTCTTACAAAAATCAAATTCCACTTCAGGACTAGGACATGCATGACCTCCTTCAACACCCATGTGTTGCTCGTCTACAATTTCAGTGGCACCTTCCCTTTTTCAACCATTTGACAAGGCTTACCATCCCCTAAATAGATCTTTCCAAAGTCTCCATGGACATAATCATGGAAAAATTATCTATTTGGGGTTGCATGGAAAGAGGCACCAGAATCTAAAACCCAAGATTCCACTTTATCCAAGGAACATACAAGAGCATCCTGTGCAACAATACCTACAACATCTGCTTCTTCATTTCCTTCATGTTGATCTTCTTTCAACCAACAATCTTTCTTTACATGCCCTTTCTTTTCACAATTCTAGCAGATTATACTACCATACCTGGATCTAGATCTCCTGCCTATCTTTGACCTTGATTTCCCTTGCTCAATCTTCTCTCTTTGCCTTCCCTTGCTTTCAACACTTAAAGCATTACCTGATGATTCCCCTATGCTTTTACTACAAATTTCTTCATTCAAGATTACACTAACAACATCATCAACTTTCAAGATATTTGAAGCAGATGCAGTATTACTAACTACCATTACCAAACTATCCCAACTTTCAGGTAATGAGCATAAGATTAAGAGAGCCTTAATTTCATCATCAAAATCTATATTGACTGAAATTATCTGATTTACTAATCCATGGAAATCACTAAGATGACTATGTACCAATCCACCTTCCAGTATTTGCAAATTAAATAATTACTTCATAAGAAATACCTTATTCGAAGCTGAGGGTTTTTCATATAAATTTGCCAAAGATTCCATTAACTCTACCGTTGTCTTAGCTTGTGATAAGTTGGAAATCATAGACGATGCCAAGCTCAACCTTATAGATCCCAGATCCTTTCGATCAAGAACATTCCATTCTTCATCTTTCATATTTGTGGGCTTGCATGCAACCCCACCCAATGGTAAGTACAGATCTTTCTGATACAGATAATCTTATATCTACATCCTCCATAATTGATAATTCTTTCCATTAAATTTCTCCATTCTTAGCTTACTTTCTTCTGCCATTGTTATACTCCCACTCAATCAGAAACCCTTGAGAGTGACCTATAATCAACAAACACTAACCTGCTCTGAACCAGGCTCAAATAACACTTGTTAGGATTAAGAGCACAATTGATTACCTTGTATAAGCAACTAAACACAACATTAAACCAAAAGTAAAATGTAACTAGAATTCTGAAACAACACAGAATATGAGATACAATACAATCTTGTATTAACACTCTTCCAGAAGGAAATACAATGAAGAAATCACACTCTTCCCACACCTCTTGGACGTACCAGTAATTCTCCCTCAAGAGTTCTCTCTCTCTCACAATCAATTACAACCACAACTCAAACACAGAGTTATTCCCTCCACCAGTCAGTAACAATAATGCCAGTACACCAAGTACTCAAAGTACTCCAAGTAGATGTCCCTGATCTTGCTCCTTATTGTGTTGCAGATCTCCTTTGACCTTGCTACCCCACAGATCTCATTTGACCTTACACACACACACCTGCAGATCAACTGACCTTACTTACCATGTAGATCTCCCCTGATCTTGCACACCCTATAGATCAACCTGATCTTACAATTGGAAGGATCTCTTCCTTGTCCTTGATTACAATACAGCCCCATGGGTCTCTTAAATAGATTCATGCAAACAAAAATTAGACTTCCTAATTACAATAATTAGAAATGCAGACTCAAGACTAAAATTAGTCTTTTACATGCAAACTAACTGTCCATCTAAAATTAGACCAGTTCTGGAAGTGCATGCAAATGCACACACACACACACACAAATTGCCAATGTCGGTTCCTATATGATCGATGTCAGTTGACCCATAACTGATGTCAGTTACTACATACACTGAAGATGACCGATGTCGGTTGATCAGACCGACGTCGGTTACTGTTACACTCAGTAACCTCCTCCATTTGCATCAGTGAAGCTTTTAGCTCCACAACTTAATAGAGAATTATAAGATAAGAATACAATATGTAAATTTTGTGAAGATGGACTTCATGAACTAATATATCTATCCATAATATCATTTTATTCTTAGGAATAGGTGATATTCCTTTTGTTTTATCTTAGATAGAGAACACTCCCTAACCTAAGATAATATTTAATTTAGTATGAGGAGAGTGAAATGGATGAAGGATATAGTGTTGAATGGATATGGTATGTTTTATAAGCTTGGGATAAAGGTTAATATATATATCAAAGGACTTATAGTCATTATAAACCCTCAGAAGGTTCAAGTACATAGTTGGATGCAGTTAGGACAAATAGGCCTAAAACTAGGCCTAAGCCTTATAGGTACCTCACTTGATCTATATGACCATGAAATCCTTCTTAATCATCTTGAGGAAATTTATATAAAATATTAGGGTTTATTGAATCCATTTGTCTATAGAGAGCATCACAAAATTGGTCATTTTGGCCTTAATTCTTATCAAGCTTACTCAGAATGCATTGTAAGAGCTAGAGGGCCATGTTATTTCACTCATACATATACAAACATTATTAATGAGATATAAAAAAACTTGGGGAGAGTTGAAAGGGTTATTACACTCCAAATTTTTGGAATTGGTTCTAATTTTGGACATGAGGATTTTATGAACAATCGTTAATAGTCTAAACCTCCTAAAACCCTCTCAAAACCCTGGTTTAAACCCAATAGGAAATAAATGGTGGGAAATTATTCCAAAATGGGTAAAATGGACATTAAAATTATTTGAACCTATATATCACTCTCCTAAGTTCCATGACATATAATTTGGTATTACTATCATCTATACAGACAAGTCTAATACTATGTTTCTTACATGATTTGATATGTTTGATAGGTATAAAGGAGAATAGAGAAGAGAAATTGAGGGAGGTATGTAGGCACTTTTTCCAAATTATAAAAATTAATTCCTACCATATTAAAGCATGAAAACATCTCTATGAGACCATTTATGATAGGTAGTCAAAATATAACATAGTGAAGACCATGTGACTACCTAGTGAGATAGTGAAAGAGGTGAATTTAAATATTTTAAGGTGTATTTGATATAAAAAAGGAATAAGAGGTTTTAAATAGGTGAATTTAATCCTATACAGTTTATCTTCTTAAATAATTTCAGGTCACTCAAGTGACAAGTGTGATGATAGACCTAGGGGACTAGTGATGAATGACTGCAAGCAGTGAATGACAAGTAACAAGGATGAATCCATCCATTAGGGAAGTGTAGATGACCTAAAATGACCTCTTCTCCACCTTATCATGTAATATCATATGTTTCAAGGCTTCTTATGGTATTTTTAGACAATCAAGTGAACCCCTCACCATCATGAAGGCAGTTTTAAGCAAGATAACCAGGAGTTCTATGCCAACTTTAGTAACGTACTATATTTTAGATTAATACATGTTCATGATAACCTCTTAGATACTTTTCCACTTCATTACATGACTTTGTAACTAGTTCTCATAGTTTTAAACTTGGTCTTTTAACCCTTGAGCCTAACTTATTCTCTCCCCTCTTCTAAGTTTTATATATTCAAGCTTTCTTGGATTTGTAATGGATCCACAATTAGTATGGTAAAGTCCTACTAGTTTTGACACCTCATTTTCCATTGAATAAATCTTTCTGAAGTTGATTCATTCTCTGCAATTTCTTAATTAAGTATGTCAAGAGGTTTATGTGGTTGACAAGTGATGAACATGTTCTCCTTGCTTCCATTTTTGCTCTTGCATGTTTTTGTAAGTAACAACTCTTCTAACAAGTTTCATAAAGTGTATTATTTTTTAAGTTTGTCTCCAAGCATGTGAGGGAATATTAGTGTCTTGTATCAAACCTTATTTTCACCCACCTCTAGATAGGCATATAAATCTACCTCTAAGATAAATACTTATGCTAGAAGGAGGTAGGGTTGAATTCACTTTGAGTAGTCTTATTTCTTAAGTACATATGTAAGTGTGTTATGTGGAGTTATATTAGTGTATCACCTCATTATAATAGGTTTATTTTATTTTTCCTTTTTCTCTTTTCACCCCAATACTGATTAGTCTAGTTTAGTGTGAGCCTAGAAGATAAATCAAGGGAGTTATCCCTTTCAGACATCTTAGAGAATTCAGACATCTTGGAGAATATATTATATTTATACCAATCCTATTGGATACTATATTACATTACATCACTTAGGTTGACCTTTAGGATATGTTTCATTTTTAAATTGGATGACTTTATAACACTTGACACTTGTGTTAGGGTAGGAAACTTTCATCGATACAAGCATCTAACTAGGATACAAGTGTTTATGTAGTTATAAAATAGGTGTAGATCAAAATCTTGTAGAGATGGAAGATAATCAAGTTTATTACATTTTGGGCAATAAATAAGGTTAGACTCATCATAATACATAAGTTAGACTAAGAGATAAACAATGAGGCATACAGAGATAGTGTACATGATATTTTTGGTAGTGGAAAAGGTCTATAAGTTAAAGGTACATACATCATATGTATTTACCAAGTTTATAAGACTAAGGTGATATATAATTCAGAAATGGTCTCCACATTCACCCCCTTAATATAGTAATGAAATTGTTAGTTTAAAGGGAAAATAATGCATACTTGTGTTTATATAACATACCTTATCTTTGCTTGAGTCAAAATTGAGTGCTTTACTAGTCACTAACCTATAAATAAGAACATGTTATAACATATAATTAGTGCATATAATCTGAAATTTAAAACATTGAAATGATTGAAATTGAAAGAGAGTGAGGTTTAGGAGTACACTTTTATATCAATGCAACCGTCTGGACTCTTGGAAATTTCATTTGAAATATATATCATTATGAATTAGTAAAATTGATATTAGGACAAATATAAATCTATAAATTTCATATATCTAAAGAGATAGAGAGACATTGGAGGGAACTTTCCCCCATCTTTGGAGAAAAGATGAGTTCCCACATGGTAATTGAGATTATCCCAACTATGCAACCCAATCATACTTATAACCTAGTGATTATGAGTGAATCAAGATATATCACACTATCAAATTTGTAAATTTTTATGATGAAATCAAGTCCAACCTATAAATTTGACAATATTGAGTGATTTAATCACCTCAACCATACCAAAAAGTGAACCAACTACTGAGTCGATTAACTCAATACAATCTATAAAATGGCAACTTGGTGGGTGGTGATAGTCCCTAAAAGTTTTTATAATATGAAACTAGTTTTATTTTATAGTAATAAGCACACATTTCATATCAAATGCACCTTAGATATGTCTTATACTAAAATTATGTATAATAATGGTACCAATGTATAGAATATTACCACAAATGTGTATTTGAATCATATAATAGTGTCATTTGGCCAACTAATACTATGTAAGTGTGTATAATATGCTCCCAAAGCATTCCCCCATTTTATATGGAGAAATATGAAAGATGATATAAGCGCCAATGTGGAGGATGTGTTTCCAAAACATGCTCCCACTAAATCTGAATCTGAGAACTAGTGTAAGTTCCAATGTGAATAACATGTTTACAAAACATGCCCCCATGGTAATTTTAATATATGAAGCAATGTGGAATTCATGCTTCTATGGCATGTACCCACTGATATGCCCCTCCTTTTGAGATGATGGTAGTAGCAACTAGTAATTACCTGACCTCAAAAGGATAAGATAACCATGTAAAATTTAAAATTACTATTTAGTATATAGAGGGGACATGTATAGGTTAATATATCATTGAAGCACAAATAATGTTATCACACCAAATCCTAAGATTCATGATGTGAATTATGGCAACATCTAGATAGTAACAGTACAAGCTTAATATGTAGTCATGCACACACACAAGAGATCACAAAATAAAATCAAAATACAATGGTTGAATGAGACCTCAAACTATGGGCATGTTTAAATTTCACAAAATCAAAGTGACATGACTTAGGTTAATGTCCATAGAGTAAAAAATGACATATTTAAATGTCAACATACAATAAGCAATCATATATTCAAATGTCAAAGAGGAAAATAAAGGCGTGGGGGATGAAAACAATGAAACATATTCAAATTATCAAATAATAAAGATAATAGAAAGGCAAGACACTTAATTAAGTGAATAAATGAAATCATAATCAACTATAATAAACATACCATACTAGTCTTTAGATATATGTGTTAGCAAAAAATATGAAGTACAAAAAAAATCAAGTATATTTTAAAAGATATAAACATGGATAAGGGCATGTGTAAGTACATATATAAGATCAAACATGATAATTTAAGATTTTTATAGAAGGTTATAACCTGGATGTATCATGATCAAAGAGGTGGATGCCCTCAACATCCTGGTGACATGAGTAGAGGGAAAGCCCAACATCCAAAAGTACATAGATCATGTATATGTGTATGCCTAAATCACACTCAAAATATGCATGAGACATGTGTATATAGTAAATATTGATATTCCATCTACCAAAATGGAACCAATAACATATATGCCAAGGATATAATAGGATATGTAAATTTTGAAAATATTTTTAAAGTTTTGAAGTTTTTTATTTTTTTGGTAATTTTAGGACTTGTGAGACCTTGAAACCTTATATTGGGTATTTTCCATTGTTTTAATCATGGTTTGATAAGTTTAAATGGTACATGGCATGTTACTCCTCATGTTTTATATGTTTAGTAGAATAACTAATGCTATTATTTTGAATATTGATCAATTTGCCTTCATGAGAAAAGGAAATACCTTTTTGATTTTGGTCAATTTTTTCTTCCATTTGGTATAACCAAAGAGTGACCAATGTAAATTCATATGGAGTTATGGTATGCATACCCAAACCCTTGTTTAAATTACTTTACAACCACAAGTGATGGGTATTGTTATTTTTCCTAAGGATTCTTTCTAACCTCCTTTGTTTTGTAAGTTTTTTAGATCAAATCTAATATGTTGTAAATTTATTATATTACAAGTAGTTTTTATTTTGTAGGATCAATATGGTTATGCCAAAAATAATCACCACCCATGACTAATTTGATTTTTAAATATTTTTGGTGTGGATGTTTTTTAAGTTGTTCACCTTGGGGTTTTTGCATAGGATGTGAACCATGGATCGGTCTCATATTTAGTAAACCCTATAGAACACCCATATAAATTTAGTAACTCCATGTATTTATTCATAATATTCACTTAGAAATTAAGGAATAAAACTTTGGTACTTGGAAGGGGATATGTTAAGCTCTTTTGGATGAGTAAGGATGAATTAAGCATATCTATGCACATCCACATATATATGGGTAAATGACACATATTTTTAATGCAACTCTATTTATTTCAATATATAAAGAAGACTTATACTAAAAATTAATTTAAAATCCAAAACTAAAGGTTTAAATTCTATCTCATATGATGTAATTTTGAATTGAATAGTGTAATCTTGAAGGGATTCATCATCACATTGTTTGAAATAGTGAAAATGTTCTAATGTAAGTTTTAGCACCATATGGATATTGAAAACCATGAGAAATGCATCTTATAATTGTGAAAAAGTGGTTAAGGAACCTTTTATTAGGTTATATAACCAATTATTATCCTAATAAAAAATGCTCATATGGAATACTTTTAGTAATAGTTTGTCATATTTTTCCATTGACCAAACGAATGTACATAGTTAATCATGTGGTCAAATTAGTCCTTATGACTCAAAAAAGGAGGTAAATATAGTATCTCAAATTCTTTTTGATACATTGTGCAAGAGATTGATTTTTTAATGGCATAACATTTGTATTAGTATTATGGGAAACCGTTTGAATTTGAAGTATATAAGCCTATTTTTGAAGATCCTCAATAGTGATCACCAAAGAAATAAGATAATCCATGGGAATGGTGGTGCTTAGAATAAGTGTTATCATTGATTCTAATCCACCACCTCTATTGAATATATGCATATGAGTATCATCATCCTCATGGATAAAAAGTACAAGTTCTAAATCACTAAATCTAGGATACTTTGGTAATGGTATTGGATCTATAAATGATGGTACCCTTAGTATATCATTTGAAGAGATTGGTTCATTCACTTTTGGTATAGATATATCAAATGATATTGGAGGGATATATTTTAAAGGTATCTATTTTGGTATGATCCAAATCTTTTGCATTAATTACTCTTTTGGGAGATAAATATCCATTAGTTTAAATACCTCAGTTGTATGATTTGGAATGTTAGGAATGTTTTGCACTTTAGGTTGGAAATGATTCCCTCTTCATGGTTCCTTAAATCTACTTAGTAAATATTTCATGATGTATTGGTTAACGTTTTAAAAATTACAATGTTAAATGAAGGGAAAATATAATCATCACCCTTGATAAGGGGGTCATTATTTGGAAATATTTGAATTATGGGGTTTGAATTAATTTATTTTAAGGAATAACCCCCTTATAAGCAATTTATGAATCAGTAATAATTTCTTTATGTATTTTTTATAACTTTTAATGATCATATAATGGATAATATTGGTCATATGTACTCACTTTTGTGGTAGAATGTACCTGAAGGGCATGATTAGATGGCTTTCCTTGTTGTGGACTAATGGATTTTTTTAAAATCCCAAGCCTTACCATTTGTATTATATTTAAGAGATATAGGGTGGGTTATACCTTGATCAAGTTTTCCCAACCCTTGTCCTTTGTATCCATATTTTATAAAATGTCAAAGGCCAAAAGTATATGATGGTGGTGTAGGGAGTAACAATAAATGCTCTTTATCTGACTTTAGCTAGATCAACTCATCTCTTGAAATGGTCGAAGCATAGACCTGATTAGAGGGATGGTAACTACCATCATTAAAATATTTGAGATTAAATGATTTATAATTTGGAAGGATACAATAATAATCTATTTTTACCCCTTATTCGATAGAAAGTTGGATATTTTCATAATAATAACCATCAAATAAATCAATAGCATCCATGATAAGAGAGATAAAGAATACAAATATTAGGACAAGACATGTAATAAACATCCTATAGGATACACTTAGGCAAAAAATATGTTCAAATGTCTAGTTCACCAAATGTTTAAACCTAAAATCTAGATGTGGGGGATTTAAGGTTAAAGGGGGAAGAGATAGCCTAGGGCACAAGGATGGTAAACTATTGCTAAAGCATACCAATTGTTTACAAAATATAGATAAACATATATTGAATTTATTTTTTTGATATGATAAAGGTAGAAAGTAAAGTTATGTTAGATATTGTAATAATAATAAAAACAAGACACTTAGCTATTTATGATGTTAATACATATCTAGATCTAGAATAGATAGAAAGTAGACTAGATTTGGATTCTGGATCAATTACTTGATTATATAAATTGTACCTCTATAACCAAAAATACTTATATCAACTTGGGATGGTTCTGTCAACAATATTCTCTAACTTAGATGCAAGTGTCTAGTATGAAATACCTAATATAGGATTCAACCACCTAGATAATTATGGGTTATATATCACCCTTTCTCTAGTGCATTCATATTTCGTTCATGGACTATCAATCCTTGCCAAAGAGAAAAACATTAGTTATTCGTCTTCATATTGGATATAGTAAAAATAGGTTAGTGGGCACATAGTGTCAATCTAACCCAAATAACCTTTTGACAATGAGAATTTCCTACATATCCAATAATTTGAAGAGGGCCTCATACTTATGTAGTTCTCCCCTACGTGTTAGCTTGTTTGTGAATTATGCAATGTGTGATAAGCAAGTAAAACGATGACCTAGATTTTAATACGAAAAATATGACTCTTGGTATGCTATTTCAATACTTTAGACATGTAGATGTGTTATCCCTATGACTAATATGGAAATATGAGAAAATAGGGAAGCTTTGCTCATTTGAGTGCTTGATATAATGCTTTTAGTAATTTACCTTGTGAGTAGGTAAGAAGTTTATAGGTTAGAAATTAATGAGGGTTTATCTTATATTTATGCCAATCCTCTTGGAGAATATCTCACCTTAAAGCACTTATTTTGAACTTTAGGATAAGTTTCATTTCTAAATTGGATGACTTTATGGCATTGGATACATGTGTTAGGGTAAGACACTTGTGTCAACATAAGAGTCTGAGTGTGATGCAAGTGTTTGGCCAATTGGAAAATAGTTGTAGATCCATAATTGTGGAGATTGAAGAAACCAAGTTTATAACATTTTGGGCAAGATAGAAGTTTTGAGTCATCAAAATACATAGGCTAGAATAAAAAACAAGTAATAAGGCACATACATGAGCCTTTTGATAGCACAAAAGGTCTAAAAGATGAATATACATCCATGATATGTATTTTCCAAGTGTAAAAGATTAAGGTGTTATATAATTAGAAATCTATGTACAATCTGACACTGTGCACTCTAAATAATTTTCTTCTAGTTCTTCCTATGCAACCCATATCTTACTTTACTTTTTCTATCTAATTTTTTATATGATGCTTTCAAATGTGGTTGACCTTGTTGTATGAATTTTTGTTTCTTTAATATTGTGGGACATCCACATCTATCCCCCTATTTAGGACTGGATTAACTCAAGTATTTTTTTAGGTGGCCACTTGCTCTTTTCATGTTCCTATTGTGCCTAGTGTGTACCCTTCTTCTTTTGAGCTTCAGGTCATAATAATTTTTTCATAAAAATTGGCCAACTATTTAACCAAATGGGGGTCAATTACATTCAAGTCATCATTTGACCCACTTTAATAATTTTTCACCAGCCTCCAATGATATTTTAGTGGCACCTTAAGTATTATGATTCTCTTGAAACCTGTGTGTTATTCACTTTCTTCTACTGTGAATTATGATCCCTCTTTACGAAAATCTCAATATATCATGAAAAAAATGCATATGTAAATTTGATCCATTCAAACATAGTATTATCTTTCAAAATAATTTTTTCAAGTGAATGGTACCTCATCACAATGAACTCGACAAATCCCTTGTATGCCTTTATAAATATTATGGGTACGCACCATTCATTGCTGAAATCTAAAATAATGTTTTCATCCCACCTATCCATTTTTATTTTTTATTTATTTTTATATGCATCAAGGCAGAGATAAATTTAATATCGCTTATTATAAAACTTATCCCACATTCGATGGACCCAAATATGTTTTTTATATCCATCCAGAATGCTAACCTCATAAAAAAATAACAAAATCAAAATTATGTCCCATCTCAATGTATCAAAAATCCTCTAGGCCCCATTTTGCATATTCTCATAAAAAACATATTTAAAAATAATAAACTAAAAATTATTTACACCCACTCAGTGTAAAATCTATATATAATGTGTGTTGATATTGTCAAAGGATTAGGGACATGATTGTTATAATTCATCTTAATTTCATCATATAGATTAGATATGTACATGTTTGGATAGTTGTTATAGCATACTTAATTATCTTGTAGTGTTAGTTCATTATTATTCTATCATTATCATGTTTATATATACATGTATTTGGATATTAGTTCTATAACCATGATTGAATTTATATGGAAGTATATTTTATAAATGATATTTCTAACCCCTCATGTAGTGGTTAACTTGTGGAATACCCAAAGGTGGGTACAACCATGTAAAGTCTCACAATTTACAAATCAAATTTTTTTGTAATAGTCTCTTTAATACAAGTAGTCTTAAATGATCTTGGGAAAGCACTTCTAGGCTAGTTAGGTACCTAGGGATTAATTTCACCCTCTCCCCCTCATTTAAATATATGTGGGAATGGATATTTGTAAATATTAAC
The DNA here is from genome assembly GCA_037957365.1 of Torreya grandis. Classification (NCBI taxonomy): domain Eukaryota; kingdom Viridiplantae; phylum Streptophyta; class Pinopsida; order Cupressales; family Taxaceae; genus Torreya; species Torreya grandis. The sequence continues at coordinate 728,533 of JARHVA010001798.1, read as the reverse complement.
AAAAAACTTTCCAGAAGGGTCTCTCCTCTTTCAATAGTTATTGTTCTTGTTGTATGTTTAGTAATTGCTAGTTTCATAGATTTCACAACATGGTAAATGACTATATTTGGTATAATTTTAAGGGTAAAAAGGAGAGACATCAAATTATTTTCCATGTTTATTGTAATATTAAATTATTGGATGGACTTGGAATAAAAAATATTAAAGGTCAAGGGATGATTCTTATTGGCAAATGGATTATTAAAGCTCTAAAATAAAATTAGCCCTAGATAAACATAGAATTTGGTTATATTTATTTTGGAATGTAAAATTCATGTTTTATTTCATAATGTTTATGTTTTCTTCTATATCTTAATTCTATGGTTTATTTGGAAACAAAATAACTTATAGGTGTTTTAACATAAGGGCAGGGTAATTACTAACTTCTCAAAAGAAGTTATATTGTGTACAGTACATGAGTAGATCTCTTTTTAGCTTAGGGTTTTGTAAGTAAATATGATGGATTATTTTATGAAAGGGATGATGAAATTCACCTCAAACTTCCTTAGAGATACATATTCAATTATGAACTAACACGATAAGACAACTAAACATGTTATACCAACTATCCAAACATGTCCATATCCAATCCATATGATGAAATTAAGATAAATTATAGCAATCATGTCACTAATCCTTTGAAAACATAGTTAAATCTTCATTAGTGAGTCATATGAAGGGAATTAGGAATATCTGTTGTGTTTTTATAAAATAATAAGAACACCCATCTAACAAGTAAGATACTAATCTACATAGTAGAAGATTATATATATCAACTGAAATTAGTGAGTATAAATCATAATAGTCTACCCATAGGCTATAAGATTGCACATAATTTACTTGTGACCCTAGCATGGTATTTGTTGACTATTTTGACCACAAGTAAAAATAGTTCAACCCTATATAGTACAAAACTTGATATAGGGGTCTATTAGGATTTAATAGAGTGTGTCATGGTATTATTTGATTTCATTCAATGCGTTATTAAGCTTGGTCATAGTCAAAATTAGTCCCAAGTCATTTCATGTTACTATAAGGTCATATTTGAGACATTAATGAAGGTTGTATGGTTTTACATGTAATATAAGTGTTTTAAAATATACTGAAATGTCCATTATGTCATATTATTTTCAGTCATGTCAATACTAACTAAAAAACTTACAGGTATTAAATCAAATCAAGAAAATAGTTACAAAAGAGGAAGTTTTAGTAGTTAAACAACCTATGTAGATGTTGTGGCACTTATGGAAGGTTTGAAATGACTCTTCAAATTCCATAAGTTAATTTCCACATTTGATCTACTTTGGAAGTCTCAAAACTAACCTAAAGCCATTCTACTCCTACATCACTCTACTAGGCATGCAGAAATGGTCAACATGTTTCTCCATGGTACAAATAGCAGGAGATGTTTCAGGCCAAATGACATTAAGGTATGTTATCACATTTATACCACTTACATCATGTCATGATTTAAAATATTGGTTTCCCATGATTTATGAATCAATGCTAAGAAGTTGACTATCTCTTTTTATGTACTAATCCCTGTACCCTATAGTTTTTATCCTTGTCTAAGCTAATTTATACAAACAAATGGATGAAATTTATTCTAGGAGATGTGTAAGTCCTTATTTCATAGTTTCCATATTTTATTTCATGTTTTTAGGTTATATTATGATCCAAACATCTCAAGTTTCAAGTTAAAATCACCATTGTTAAGTTATAAGCATGTTTCACCAAGTGTATAGGTCCTTGTTCTTATCATGGTTGAAAATGAATGTGATAAATTATATTATATGTTTTTTTATGTCATTTTAATATATCTACTTGTAAGTCTTAGTAAAAAATGTTTTACATGGAGGTCAAAATCAAAGAACATGTTAACATAGTCAGTCTTTTTCATCACTGCCATTCATAATCAGGTGAATGAAAGAGTTTAAACAGCCATGGTAATGTAAGGAGAAAGTTTTAAGGTGTTGATAACCTTTCCAAAGTGAGATAAACATGATATAACATATAAAAATCCTCTTTTGGATGTTTTATCTACCGACTCAAACTCCATACACTGTCCTACACCCTTGATGGAGACCTATAGGTATCCTACAAGAGACTAAACACATTGAAATAAGGTATTTAAGTTATTTGAACTCTTTCAAGGTAGATTTATTTTAAGACTTTGATAAGGAATATAAATGGTTAGAGAACCATATACTATGCACAATTTCCATGTCCCATATTCACTACCCTTGTTTGCTAATGTGTGTACACCTACAAGTCTCCACAGAGGTTTGAACATTGGAAGTGCTAGTATTTAGACATGTTTTGAGACCTTCATAAAAGATTGAGAAGTTGGAGGATGCCATATTATTGAATAGTGGATATATTGAGTAACTAGTATACCTAAATTAGGTTCATAATTGGATAAAGAGAATTTTAGGGACAAGCCACCTTAAAAAATCTAAAATAGAGATGTTGCCTTGTTTTGATATTTTCATAGTTTCATGGTAGGGGGGCTAGACAAGACTAAATGATTCCATAATATAGCCCTTTTAAGAGTTAATAACTTGAAAAATAAAGTGATGTTTTGACCAAATAAGTATGATGTTAGGAAACCTCCATTCTAGACATTCTTACACTTAGAAAGTTAGTGTTCCATATAGTATCTTAAACTTTGAAGTAACCTTACAATCCATGGTCGTAGTATATGAGCATGACCTCATGGTAAGCATATTTACTAAAGATAATAATGGCACTAATATCTCAATGATAAGTTTATTTAGTTTAAATATAGGGTTTTAACTCATATCACATCATTCAGAGACCCCTTTTGGCCCAAGAAAGTATACCTACATGTTTCAAAGAAAGATAACATACTAGAACATGAAATTTGAGTGATAGTTTCAATCTCTAGGAATTTTATTAGTATATTTCACCAATTAAATGAGTATAAAATATTATAATAAATCCTAAAAATCAATTTTACTGTACATAACATCCAATAGAGGCCCTTTATTACCAAAGTGACCACCTGTAACTAAGTCATGTATAGAATGTATACTAAGGGTATGCAACTTGGATGTGAATTAGACCTATGGGTAGTGACATGTAAAAATGACTAAAAAGTGACCTTTATAACTTAAATTATGTCTTAAATCATGAGACTCAATGTCTAATATACAAGTGTCACCTACATGCATCCCTTTTCTGAGGGGAAACACAATACATAGTTGACTACAAACTAGGCCTATCAAAGTTAAGATGAGTGTAATTTGAGGATTTTCAAAAGAAATTTGGGTGTTGTCATGTGTAGAGAACCCTAAAAATGATAATTAACATCTCATGAGACTCCCATAGAAAATAAATAGAGCATGGATGGGTTCTACATAACAACCTACAGTCAACACACAAAATCTTGCATAGTGAGTATTGCATAGAAGTCTACCTTGAGTTTTGTGGTATTTGAAGATGATAGGAGTGTATTCCAAGCCTTTAAATTTTTAAAAAGGATACCTATCACTTTCATAATCCTCTCATACATTTTTTTTGAGATAATAAGGGAAGTGCCCTCTATTATGTCTCAGATGGAGGGCACTCTTAAGGAGATAAAAACTACATGTTGAGTAACTTAAGGGTAAGAAAGTGAGTTAAATACTATCTAAAACTTGAAAGGAGATGTATTGAGATATTTTTAATCTATAAAATAATATATGAGGCCTCATATGTGTTATAGGCCAAATATGGTGGTCTAAACCCATATAGATTAAGTTAGATCTACTAGGACTTGACTAGGCCTAATGCCTAAAGGGGGTCTAATATCACTTCTATGGATAGATAAGAATTTAAATACATTATAGGACCTTAATTTGGAGATATAAGGTTATTTTTATGATTTTTTTTGAAACTAAAATCATTGGGATGCCATATTTTGGCCTAGGAACATGATAGGGTATGTAGAATGCAAAGAAGGGCTGGAGAAGCAATCTTAAGAAGCTCATATATGTACGGATACATAGAATGGGAGATAAATGAGATAGGATATGTTGGATAGGATATTAAACAAGGATTTAATGGAATTTGTCTAAATATTGAACATCACCCTTTTATGAACAATCCTTAAGGGGTAAAACCACTTAAAACCCTCCAAAACCCTTGCTAAGGACCTGGTAGAGAAAATAAAGAAGGAAATGCATATATATAAGATATTTTGGTCAAGGAAATTATTTTAAATTATATATTACTCCACTATTATTCTTTCCATCAATTTGACGTGTACCCTATTAATATGGATATGATACGTAATGGTGTTTCTTGATAGTTTTTAGTGTTTTATAGGTTTAATGGAGAATTGGAAGATGTGAATAATTTTGGGAGATATAATGATACTTATCCTAACTCCTAATATCCATTTATTATCTTATAAAATAACATAAATACCTTTTCAAGCACATTCACTTCAGCTAGTCCAATCTGGCATAGTGAATGAAGAGTGATCATCAATTGAGAAGGTGATAACTTCAATTAGGAGCAATTTTAAGGTCTAATCGATGGATATAAGGATAAGAATAATATTTATAGGTGTCATACCACCATATATATGGATTTTATTTAAAAATTAAAAACCATCTTGGTGCCAAGTGTGAAGGATGAGTGAAAGATGGGTGATTATGAATGTAAACAATGAGAACACTTGTCCAGAAGAATATTGATGACTAAGGACATATCTAATTCATGTTAGAGAATGTTTATAACCCTCCATTTATAGTGAAATTATTTAATTTGTTCCTATTCTACTTTGGAGTGCTCAAGAAGGATAAAATGATGAAATTAATTTTAAGAAGCCAGTTAAGAGACCTCTACACCAAGTTTAGGGAGTTTGATGCTTCTAAGGGACATTTGTCCAAATAGACCTTGAATGTTTTGATCCATATTATATACCAATAAAAATTTAACTCATTTTAGTTTTAAACTTGTTATTTTGACTCTTGAACTTCATTCTCCTCTCTCATATCTCGCATTCTATAAGTACTAGCCATTTTGGCTCTTGTTTGATAATTCCACACCATGTATGGTGAAGCCCTACTAGTTTGATGTTGTAATTTGAATTTGAATAATACATGAAATCTTAATTTGAGTTTACAAACATTTTTATTAAGTGTGTGAAGTGATGTATGGTGAGGTGTAGTGATAAGCATCTATCCTTGCTTCTCCTTATGCATACATGTTTAGTGTATGAATTTCTCATTATCATAAGTCATATTGAGTGTATCTAGTGTTTTTAGCTCCATTAAATTATTAAATTTCCCTTGGAGTATAAAATTTTACCTCTAGTCCACTTATCTTGAGTTGTCTCATGCATATCACCTCTATATTGAAATAATAATGTTAGAACATCTTAGGACTTTGAAGCTAGTGTTATAAGTCTTCTGTCTTAGTGAAATAAGTATCATAGTATTGTGGAAATATTCATGGTGTATCACCACCTTAAAGTAGTTTATTTTCATGCATATTTTTACCCATTTTCTCACAAACAATTAGTTAGTATAGGTGATAAGCACTTCAAGATCAATTCAAAGAGCTAGCCCCTAAACCTAGAGGTATACTTCTACTATAGGTAACCCACATACCTAGAAGTATTCCAATGTTTTCCAAATATTAGAGTAGTCATAAACAACCTCATCTGAGTACAATATTTTGTGAAAATAGTAATTGCATGCTTGATGGGACCATTTTCCTAAAGATAACATGTCAATTTGAATGATGGTCTTGACAACATCAGATACATATGGTGTGTTACTCAGCATTTGGTGACTCCATTCAAGGTAAAGTCTAGTTTTAGACCATTTTTTGTCATATACTTGTACTCATACCTCATGGTCCTACTAGGTCATCTTCTAGTAGAGTTTTCAATCCTATCAATCCACCTCTTAAACCTAGACTTCCTCTTTAAGTTTAATACCCTTAGCCTATTCTGCCCTTTGAAGATCAAGAGGACATTGCTAGCCAATAATACCAAGAGACTGAGGAAGATTTTGAAGAAAACATGGCTAGGTAGCATGCCTTCCTATAATTTAATACTAAAAACCCAATCCATCTTGATGCCTATGATGACATTCCCCCTAATGCTACAAAGAGTGTTCCTACATTCAATGGTAAAGGCCATGTTACTCCTAGTGAGCACATTAGGGATATATCAAATATATGAAATTTTCATAATGTCACTAAGGTCAACATTTCCTTTAGACTCCTTGCCATGTCCCTTAGATGGAAAGCACTTGATTTTTATAGGAATTTTTACCAATGGTTGCATCGCAACATGGGATGATTTTGGAGTGTTGCTAACATCAAGATTTGAAGATAAGAGTGATCACACTTCACTCATACATCATCTCAATATGATCCAAAGATACCCTAAGGAAATAATTCATGAATTTAATGAGAGGTTTTAAAATACTTGGCATAGATTGACTATTCCTATGAGACCACCTATTAGTTTTGTGTTTTCCACATATTTGAGAGCCATTAGTACTGATCTAAGTGGATCTCTCCATTTTTGAAAAAAATAAAGGTTCCATATTATAATAAAAATGATTTCACAGCATAGAGCTTGTCGAGATATTTTTGACGCTTTTCACGGTTTGCAAAACGGACACCGTATGCAAAAGTTATAGGCCGCTAAAGTTTTCATTCGACAGGTAAAAATTTGGTGTCATAAAATGACGTGGCATAGTTGCAGAATGCCAAGTGGACCAATCTCCATTTGACACGTGGAAAATAATTAGGGGGAAATTTTTTTGTTAGGTGTTATTTATCACATGTTATTTGAAATTTTCAAGCATGCCACGCCACCTTGCCATGTCTATCACGCCACCGAAGGAAAATTTCAAAGTCCAAGGCGCCTAAAATGGAGGGAAGACAAGTTCAAAATCAGTCAAGGTGCCTAGAAAGGTGGGCGGCCAGTTTTGAACCCCTAACCTTGTGGAAAAAAAATAGGAGACTTAACCACTATGCCACAGGCTTACAACTGATTATAAAAGCACGAATCTGTATTTGTTTTAAACAGATTCTAGACTGTGTTTTTTATTTTTAAAGGTGGAGACTTTGTAAAAGCTTTGGGAAAGCTTAGATAATGAATTTTTATCCATTTTATGGCCAAGATACTTAGTCTTAATACTCTTTTTATCCAATTTACATATTGGAAGAGTATTAATAAGCCCATAGAGGAGATTTTTAGGAATTTTGAAGTAACTTTGCAGGTGTGAAGACTCACAAAATTTGAGGGTGCCGGGCTTGATTATCAGTCACGGTGAAGGTGAATTTTTGCATTGAGAGATCAACTTGCAGAAAAATTGTTTATTGTTTCTAGGTTTTTGAAATGCCCTTAATGGAAATGGTCCACTCCTTTGGAGAACCCAGAGATGTAGGCATCATTTGTTGAGCCGAACTCCGTTATCACATTTCATGTTTCTTGGTAATTTGTCATTTTGATGCATGATTTTGTTTTAGTTTGCTTATTTGGTTTAATTAGTAAATGAACTCATGCAATTAATTTTCATTATGATAATTATAACACAATGTTATTAAAAAAATTAGTTTAATAACTGAGAATGATATATGCCAAAACATTTTACAAGTTCTTTTGAGTTTTTTGAGAATTTGTATGAGTTTTGAGAAAATTTAGTATTCGTATTTTGAACTTCACTTTGAGTTTAAATTAGTGGAGTTTACGGATCAAGTTGGTATCAGAGTAGTTGATCAACGAGATTTAACAGTTGGTTGTTGTTATTGTTTCTATTTCTACATTTGTTTCGATTTTGTGATTTGACAGGTGCAATGGGCAAGTTATCAAACAAAGCCAAGCTTGATGAGCTTGAAGCATATAACCAACAAATCTAGGAAGAGAATGCTTTCCTAAGAGCAAGATTGAACTCCTTAGATGAGGAGATTGCCCATTTGAAAATGGAGTTATGAACCAAGGATGAGCTCATGGAAAAACTACATAATGGTGGACAAGTGAAGGATTCTCCTTCCACTGTAGATGCAAGCATTATGACAGATGAAAACATTGTAAGTGCATGTAAGTCGTCAATTGATTTTCCTTCCCATGAAGAATATAGTAACAATGATTTTGGTAAATTTGAACAATATACAAAAGGAATAGGTTCAAAATTACTTGTTAAAATGGGATTTAATGGAAAAGGCCTAGGAAAAGATGGACAAGGTGATACTAACCACATTCAAGTAGAGAATAAGCCTAATCATGCAGAGTTAGGATACTGATATGGTATTCAGAATGAAACAAGTGAATGCTCTGAGAAAGCAGAAGCAAGATGTGTTATGGAGAATTGTAAATCCTCTTGGATGGAAGGTAAAACACATTATTTTCACCACACTTGCAATCATGTTGATTCTAATTCTACTAGACAACATAAATATTCCAATGTTCCTTTTGATTATGGTACACAAAATTTGTGGCACATTTATCCTTGTAGTTTTTGTGGATTGTCTAATCATTGTGTAGCCAAATGTTGGAAATGTAAATCTTTGTTAGGAAAGATTTTGAAAGACTATTCTCCTAGAAAGAGTTCTAAGAGTAGAAATAAGAATATGTTTTCCAATAGAGTGGACAAAAGGTTTTGTACTCATTGTAACAGAAGTGGACATCGGGTTGAAAAGTGTTGGAGACTTCAACCATCACACCATCCTAGAAATGGTAAGATTAAGATGGTCTATAAACCTATCAATAAGGTAATTAATGAAGTTAAATCAACCCATACAAATGTTACTAAATCCACTAAAGAAATCTCACCAACTAATCAGGAAAATTCGATTAAGAGGGTTGGTAAAAAAAATTTGACATTCATGTTGTCATGATTAGTGGATTGATAATGCATTCATGTTTTGGGATCCTTGATATGTGATGATAAAGGACATTCAACATGCTTTGAATGCTGATATAGTTTATTGGAGTGGCCCGTAGAGAACAACCAAGGGACAGGTTAAACATACTTGGAATATTTTCTCATGTTTGGGATTTTGAAACTTCATTTTTAAACCTTGACAATAGTATATGCAGTTTATATGGACATGAGTAGTATGTCTATTTTGAGAAATTTGCATTGCAGTTTATATGTTGTCTTTTATATTGTGCAAATAGAGGCTTATAAGACCCTTTATGGGCACCGTTTGTAATTGTACTAATTATACAAACTATTTGTAGCTATGCATGATATTTGCACATTCTCTAAGACCCTTATTCACCTTTGGGCATTTTATTGTAACTGTGAATTGTGGTTACAAATAGCATGTAAAATTATTACACTAACAAATTGGTTTGCAATTGCACTTGGTGAACAATTTGCAGTGATTAGCAGATGCACCATTTTTGAGATGCGACATTTGAGCAAGCAGTGTGTTTCTATCCACAATGTGGCAATGGGTAGATATTTGATTTTCACTGACATTTCAAGGATTCAGTTTGAAATTTGAATCGTTACTATGATATGTTGCAGTGATGTTTTTGTAGAAGCATTTTTAATGGAGACCACACTTTTGGGGTCCAAAAGCGCTTAATGGGGAGGTTTGATCCAGGTGGATCTCTCCATTTAAAAAAAATAAAGTTCCATATTTTGATAAAAATGATTTCACAGCGTAGAGCTCATCGAGAGCTTTTTGATGCTTTTTGCGGTTTGCAAAACAGACATTGTATGCAAAAGTTATAGGCTGCTAAAGTTTTGGTTCGATAGGTAAAAATTTGGTGTCATAAAATGACGTGGCACAGTTGTTGAATGCCAAGTGGAACAATCTCCATTTGACACGTGGCAAATAATTAGGGGGCAAAAATTTGGTTAGGTGTTATTTATCACATGTTATTGAAATTTTCAAGCATGCCACGCCACCTTGCCATGTCTATCACGCCACCCAAGGAAAATTTCAAAGTCAAAGGTGCCTAAAATGGAGGGAAGACAAGTTTAAAATAAGTCAAGGCACCTAGAAAGGTGGGCAGCTAGTTTTGAACCCCTAACCTTGTGGTAAAAAGATAGGAGACTTAGCCACTACACCACAGGCTTGCAACTGATTATAAAAGCATGAATCTATATTTGTTTTAAATAGGTTATGGACTGTGTTTTTTATTTTTAAAGGCGAAGATTCTGTAAAAGCTTTGGGAAAGCTTAGATAATGGATTTTTATCCATTTTTCGGCCAAGATACTCAGTATTAATACTCTTTTTATCCAATTTGCATATTGGAAGAGTATTAATAAGCCCATAGAGGATATTTTTAGGACTTTTGAAGTAACTTTGCAGGTGTGAAGACTACGAAATTTGAGGGTGCCAGGCTTGATTATCAGTCACGGTGAAGGTGAATTTTTGCATTGAGAGATCAACTTGTAGGAAAGTTGTTTATTGTTTCCAGGTTTTTGAAATGCCCTTAATGGAAATGGTCCACTCCTTTGGAGAACCTAGAGATGTAGGCATCATTTATTGAGCCGAACTCCATTATCACGTTTCATGTTTCTTGGTAATTTGTCATTTTGATGCATGATTTTGTTTTAGTTTGTTGATATGGTTTAATTAGTAAATGAACTCATGCATGTAATTTTTATTATGACAATTATAACACAATGTTATTAAAAAAATTGGTTCAATAACCGAGAATGATTTATGCCAAAACATTTTGCAAGTTCTTTTGAGTTTTTTGAGAATTTGTATCAGTTTTGAGAAAATTCAGTATTCGTATTTTGAACTTCACTTTGAGTTTGAATTAGTGGAGTTTGCAGATCAGGTATTGATATAGCCATCATGCTTCAACCTATGGGTGGTTTGACTTTACCTAAGGCATATGACCTTACCATTAGAGCTAAAAATGACCTCATTCAAGTAGGAAAGTTACCTCTCAAAGTGTTTATGCCTTTTCTTCCTAATATTCTTGCTGGTACCCCAGACACTACACAAGATCCTAATGCAAATGCTAAGTCAAATTCTGCTCCTAAGAAGATAGGTGATGCTATTGATTTCCAAGAAAGGTCTAACTTATTTGATGTTCAACTTAGGTAATCCAATCTAAAAAAAGGTTCTCATCAAAAACCCTATCCCTATCATCATCAATATGTTAAATAATATGGGTGAGGGAGATGTCAAGGGTAGGCCTACTAATGTGTACAATCCTACTTCCACCTCCAACACAAGATAAATGGTATTGGTGCATAATAATCTGATCCAAGGATAAGAATGGAAATAAGTCCAATTTATTGATTCAAATGAAGGTGGATAAAAATCTCTAGTTTCTCAAGGAGGATTCACTCCTCTACAATCAATAGAATGTGAGGTCCTAATACACAGAAGTGCAAGTTGGCAGCCTCAAGGAGAAAGCTTCACTAACTTCTTAGTTGAAGACACTTATGCTATTAACCAAGGAAATTATATTTTAGAAAATATAAGATATAAGATAAAGGCTCTATGGGATGCTAATGGTGTGCCTACAAGCTCAATTGGTCCTCCTATAAGGAAATAAGGCATGACTAAAAACTTGGTAGTCCCTAACACTCCACCTCCTCTAACTCATAATGTGGGAAGGTCTATTTAAATTACTACAATGCCCCATGTTCCAAGAACTTATTTGCCTCTAAGGACTCAATATAAAGTAAGTAAGTCTTCCCTAAACATTGTGTATTCATTAAATAATACTAAGGCATCCATTTCCCTTTGGGATGTCCTTCATATGCCTGGCCAAAAAGAGCTCTTGTAAAAGAAATACACTATCCCTACTAGTCTTCCATCATTAAGCAATGGTCATGATTATCTAGTTCTTACAAATTACCCTAATAACATTATAGAACCATCTTATAATTTTGAGAAGCCTCTACCTTTCTACCTCACTCTCATTGTGGGTGATAAACTAGTTCATAATTGCATAGTTGATAGTGGAGCCTCCACATTAGTGATGCCTAAAGTTATATCTAAAAAAATTATGCCTAAACTATGAACTACATAGTAAAGGAGTGTTTTAATTAGATGGTACACTTGAAAAGTAAATATTATTGATCAAAGGGTTGAAGTTTTTCTTGCATGATTGTCCTAGTTTCTCTATCCTCCAAGACATTGTGGTTGTTGACTTACCTGCCCACTTTAGAATCTACATTTCAAGAGATTTTGAAGATAAAATAGAAGGATAACTCTTAGTTGATTGGTCTTTCTTATCTTTTAGTACAAGATATGTAACAAAGGTGATGATAATAACTCATCCACTTGTAAGGTTATACATTGATCCCTATGTAGAATCAAGTTCGAACCTCAATTGTGTCATCAATGAGAAAGAAGATTCTATTGTATATGATGATGATTCTTCCAAGATTGAAGGCATATATGACTTATTTCTAGATGAGTATGGTTTAGATGCTTATGAACATGATCCTTACACATAATTTGAACAGACTAACCTTGACACCTATATCATCCATGAAGGAGAATTTGAGCAAGCTGAGGTGAGCATTGAGCATTCTTTTTCACAAGATATTGAAGGTAACTATTTTATCCATGCGTATGATGATGATAGACTAAATAACATGATAGATCACTATGATGAGAAGAACCATGTAATCTTTCTTACAATTGATGAAGCATCCCTTGAAGATGAATTATGGTAAAGGTTCAATGCCATATGTCAAGAATTTGATCAATCAAGTAAGACTACTTATCCTCAAAATAATATCATATCTAATGCCAAGTTTGTTGATAAGCCTAATGATTAGGTTGTTGAATGTCTCACCAAACATGAAATAGAATGCCTTGGTAAACATTAAGTTGAATATAATAATGTTGTTCAAGAGGTTGTAGTCTTAGAGGAGTCCCATCAATCCAAGTCAAAAGTATTTGTACTTAAGGAATAGTGGATACCTCAATCTGAGATAGAATCACATTCAAAGGTATTGGAACATGGTGAATAAAAACTTGAACTATATTCTATCCTAAAAGAGATCAAAGTTGAGATAACTATCACGTATCCTAATATGTATTTTTAAGAACATAAAATGGATATGACAAAGGTTAATCTAGTTGTCGATCTAAATAAGGTATTTGGAAGGCAAGAGAGAACTCATGACAACTCAAATTAGTTCATTTGTAAGCATGAGGAGATCCAAATATGGTAAGCTTTTTCACCATCTACATAGTCAAGTGTTTGATGATGAGCATGCTTCACATAAAAAGTTGATTTAATGGAGTGAAAAAGATGCAAGGGGAACCATATTCAACCCTATTTGAAGCATGGTAAGCTATATTTCACCTCAAGATTAAGGTCTTTTAAATACTATTTTAGGTGTGTGTCTTTGTTTTAGTTGTGTATGTGTTCTTTAAGTGTTCTTGTGAACATATGTTTGTTTTCTATGGTGTGTCTTGTTTTGTGTGTATTTCCTTGTTTTTTGGTGTGGTTTCAAAGGCAAATTTAGTGTCATATATATGTGTGTGTGTGTGTGTGTGTGTGTGTGTGTGTGTGTGTGTGTGTGTGTGTGTGTGTGTGTGTGTGTGTTTGTGTGTGTGTGTGACTCCATGGCCCAAAATATAGGATTAGACTATTGGTCTTGGCATAGAAAGCATACCACCCCTAGGAAATCACTAAGAATGTTGACTATTTTAACCACAAATCAAAATAGGTCAACCCTGTATAGTAAAAAACATGATATATGGGTATGTTATGATGTAATAAGGTGTGTCATGGTCCTATTTGATGTCATTCAATGTGTTATTAACCTTGGTCATAGTCAAAATTAGTCATAAGTCATTTCATGTCACTAAAAGGTCATATTTAAGCCATTAATCAAGGTTTTATAGTTTTACATGTAATACATGTGTTAAAAACTATCCATAAATGTCCCACATATCATATTATTATCATTAATGTTAGTACTAACTAAAAAACTTGTAGATATTAATTTAGATCAAGAAAATAGTTAGAAAAGAGGAATTTTTTTTAGTTTTATAGCCTATACAAGGTTTGTGGCACATGTGGAAGGTTTTTAAATGATTATTAATATTACCTAAGTTAATTTCCACATATTATATAATTTTTAAATCTAAAAACTAGCATAAAACCATTTTATTCCTCCATCACTCTACTAGGCATGAAAAAATGGTCAACAGGTTTCTTCATGATATGAACAATGAGAGTTGTTTCAGGTCAAATGCATCTAAGGGACGTTATTAAAACTATTAAAATTTCATTTCATGGTATGATTTCATATATTTGTTTCCCATACTTTATGAACCCATGCTAAGAAGTTGACTATCTATTTTTGCATGTTAATCCCTGCACCCTATAGGTTTTCTCCTTATCTGAGTTAGTCCATATAAACCAATGGACTAAATTGATTATAGGAGATGTGGAAATACTTATTTCATGGTTTCCATTTTTTATTTCATGTTTTGAAGTTATCTAATGAGCCAAACCTCTCAAGTTTCAAGTTGACATCACCATTGCTAAGTTGTAGGCATGTTTCACCAAATGTAAAGGTCTTTTTATTATAATGGTTTCAAAAGAATTTGATACATTGTATTATATTATTTTAATGTTATTTTAATAGATTTTATTTCAAGGCTTAGTATAAAATGTTTCACATGGAGTTCACAATCAAAGAACATGTTAACACCGTTAGTCTTTTTCATGACTACCATTCATAGTCAGGTGAATGAAAGAGTTTATACAAACATGGTGATGTAAATATAAATTTTTAAGGTTGTTTTAAACTTTAAAAGGTGAGATAAACATGATATAACATCTAAAAAACTTATTTTGTGTGCATTCTCTACAAATTCAAGCTCTGTACATAGTCATACACCCTTGATGGAGACCTACAGGTACCCTATAAGAGAATAAGCACATTAAAATAAGGAATTTGAGCTATTTAAACTATTTAAAGGTAGAAAGGATCCAATTAAATACTTTGAGAAGGATTATAACTAGATGGAAAACCATACACTGTGCACATTATCCATGTTCCACCTTTACTACCCTTGTTTGCTTCTATGTGTACACCTATAGGTCTCCACAAAGGTCTGAACATGTGGAGTGCTAGTGTTTAGACATGTTTTGAGACCTTCATAGAAGATTGAGAAGTTGTAAAATGCCATATAATTCAATAGTGTATCTATTGAGTGACCAGAAGACTATAACTAGGTTCATAGTTAGAGAAAGTGAAGTTTAGGGACAAGTTACCTTAAAAATTTAAAACAGAGATGTTGCCTTGTTTTGATCTTTTCATAGTTTAATCGTAGGAGGTCTAGATAGGATTAAATTATTCCATCATGTATCCCTCATAAATAGGCTATACCTTGTAAAATAAAGTTATGTTTTGAGTAAAGTAGTATGATGTTAGGAATCCTCCATTCTATACATTCTTACACTATAGAAAGTCAGTGTTCTCTACAATATATTGAACTTCTATGTAACCTTACAGTCCAAGGTGGAAATATAAGAGCATGGCCTCATGGTAAGTTCACTTATTAGAGATGATAATGGCAATAATATCTCAAATAAAATTTGAGGGAGTTGAAACACAAGGTTTCAACTCATATCAAAACATACATAGACCCCTTTTGGCCCAAGAAAGTACACCTATAGGTTTTAAAGAAAGGTAATAGACTAGAACCTAACAGTTGAGTGCTAGTTTCAAGCTATATACATGATATGAGTATGTTTCACCATTTAATTTAGGCCAAAATATTCCAATAAACCCTAAGAATCAATTGGATTGTACATAACATCTTACAGGGAGCCTTTGTTACCAAAATGACCAACTACAACTGAGCCATGTATTGAATGTATACTAAGGGTATGCAACTTGGATGTGAACTAGACCTATGGGCAGTGACAAGTCAAAATGACTAAAAATTTTCCTTGATAAATTTAATGAGTTATTAAATCATAAAACACAAATTTTAATATGCAAGTGACACCTACAAGCATCCCTTTTTTGAGGGGAAACACAGTACATAGTTGACTACAAATTAGGCCTCTCAAAGTTGAGATGAGTGTAGTTTGAGGAATTATAAAATAAGATTGGGTGTTGACACATGTATTTCACCTTAAAAATGATTATTACCATATTATGAGTATCCCATATAAAATAAATAGATCATGGAGGGGTTCTACATAACAACCTACTATCAACACATAAAATCTTGCACGGTGAGTATTACACAGAAGTTTACCTTGGGTTTTGTGGTATTTGAAGATTATAAGAGTTTGGTTTAACCCTATAAATTTATAATAAGTCTCACCATAACTTTAATAATCCTCTCATATCTTTTTTTTTTGTAAGATAATAGAGGAAGTGACCTTTATTTTGTCTCAGATAGAGGGCACTCCTAGGGAGATAAAAAACTATAGGTTGAGTAACTTAAGGGAAATAAAATGAGTTAAAGATTATTGAGACATTATAATTATATTTATGGATATATTTTGAGCATGTATAATAATATATGAGGCCTCATATGTGTTAGGGGCCGAACATGGTAGCCTAAACTTACATAGGTGCAGTCAAACCTACTAGGCTTTGACTAGGCCTAATGCCTAAAGGGGGTCTAATATCACTTATAAGGATATATGATCCATTAAATACAATAAATGACCTTTATTTGTATATATAAAGTTATTTTGATTCCTTTGGTCTACAAAAAAGTCATAAGAAGACCATTTCTTGGCCTAGGAACATGATAGGGTATGCACAATTCAAACAAGGGTTCAAGAAGTGATCTTTAGAAGCTCATATATATATATGGATGCATATAATGGGATATCAAGGAAGTATTATATGTTATATAGGGTCCTAAATAAGTATTTAGTGGAATTTTTATAACTATTAAACATCACACTTTTATGAACAATCCTTAAGGGGTAAAACCACTTAAAACCCTCAAAAACCCTTACTAAGGACCCAATGGAGAAAATAAAGAAGGAAATGCATATATGTGAGATATTTTGGTTAAGGAAATGATTGGAAATTTTATAATACTCCACTAGGATTCTTCCCATCAATTCAAATTATACCTTATTTATATGAACAAGGTACAAAATGGCTTTTATTGACATTTTTTTAGTGTTTTGTAGGTTCAAGGGAGAATTGGAAGATGTGAATCACTTTGAGAGATATAACAATACCTATACTAAATATTAATATCCATTTATTTCCTCAAAAAAATACATAATTACCTCTACAAGCACCTTCACTTTAGCCAGTCCAAACTAACATAGTGAATAAAGAGTGATCATCAAGTGAGAAGGTGATAACTTCAATTGGGAAGTATTTTAAGGTATAATAAATGGATATAAGGATAGGAGGACTCTTGAAATGTGTCACACCACCCTCTATATTTAATTTATTAAAAAATTGAAGACCATATTTGTGCCAAGTGTGAAGGATGAATGAAAGATGGGTGATTATGATTGGAGACAGTAACAATAGTTATCCAAAAGAAGATTGATGATTAGGGATATATCTAATGCATTTTGGATCCTAATTATAACCCCCCCTTCATATTTAAATTATGTCATTTTTTCCTAGTCTACCTTGGAGTGCTCAAGAAGGACCAAATGATGAAGGAAGTTTTAATAATCCAACTAAGAGACCTCTATGTCAAGTTTGGGGATTTTGATGCTTCTAAGGGATATTTGTCCAAATATAAATTACATGGTTTGTTTCATATTATATTCCCATATAAATGTAAATCCTTATCCTAATTTGACACTTGTTCTTGTGAATATTGAACTTTATTCTCCTCTTTCCTCTCTCACATTCTATAAGTATTAGCCATTTTGGATTTTGTTTGATAATCCAAAACCATGTATGGTAAAGCCCTATTGTTTTGATGTTAAAATTTTCATTTGAATAATACATGAAATATTTATTTTATTTCAAATTAATTTTATCTAAGTGTGTAAAGTGATGTATGGTGAGGTCTAATGATAAGCTTTTATCCTTGCTTCTCCTTATCCTTTCATGTTTAGTACAAGAAGTTCTCATTATAAAAAGTTATATCATATGGAGTTTAGTTAGTGATTTTATCCCTTTAGGTGTGTAAGTGACCTTAGAGTCTGCAATTTAACTTTTTCTCCACTTACCTTGAGTTGTCTCATGCATATCACCTCTATATTGAAATATTAATGTTAGAACATCTTATGACTTTGAAGCTAGTGTTATAGGTCTTGCTTCTTAGTGAAAAAAGTATGATGGTCTTGTGTAAATATTAATTATGTATTACCCCTTTATATTAGTTTATTTCTATGCATATTTTCCCCCCTTTTATAAAAAATAATCAATCAATATAGGTGATAATCACTTCAAGATCAATTTAGGGAGCTAGCCCTTAAACCTAGATGTCTACTTCTACTATAGGTATCCCAAATACATAGAAGTATTCCAATGTTTCCCAAATCTTAGAGTAGGCCTGAACAACATCCTCTAGGGTGAAATATTTGGTGACAATTGTATTTGATGAGGTATTTATCAAATAAGTGAAAATAGTAAATATAATTCACAAGAAGCTATCCATATGTTAGAGGAACATATGTTTAACTTGTGTCTCTTGCATGGTGTTCAAAAAGTGGAAGCAAGAAATACAACTCATATTAGGTTATCCATCTGTTAGAGGAATATTTTATCATTTCCTAAGTAGGATACCCATCTACTTGGATAAGGATTTTAATATGCATATTTATCTTCTAAGAATGTGAGAAGAGAGTAAATAATGACCCCATATCCACCTACTCCTATTTGAATCCTAGGAGAACTAAAGATCATCACAATGCTTAATTTTTACTTTAGGCATAATAGTAGTACACATATTTTAAATGTCCCTACATGCATTAAAGTAGTGACCATTAATGCATGTGGATTTTACCATGTAATTTAACATGGAAAAAATTACACAAGTCATCCAAAGTTAACAAATCATAAGGTTATTTGACATAAAATTAAATAACATATTAAGATATATCATACTCATGTTTTTAATCCATATAGAGCATGAATAATATCCATGTAAGCTAATCAGATCACATTCTATTAATCTCATGAATAATTATCAACATATATCATTCCTTAGTATCCATGACTATAACTCACATCATATCACATCTATGAGAGAGAAAATATACAATTTACCATGTGGACAAAACAATGCCAAGTGTAATCCATAACTATAATTGGAATGCTAGAAATATCTCTATAATAAGTTAATTAAACTAAATTTAATTAACATGTACATATACAAAAAATAATAAGGTTATATTATAGATGTTGAATACTCAAATAGTCATGTCAATATAATAGCAAGCTATTTATTAAGAAATGATGTGAGTCAAAAAAATAAGTGACAATTTTTGTCATCTTCAATCAAGATCTTAGGGCATCAAAATTTATAGGATATGGATATCATGGTCTATCATAATGTAACATGTAATGAAACATGTCCAACTCTCTATATAAATATAACATGGATAGATAGTCTAATCAAAACATGTCTAAAGAGAGATAAAAACCATTGTGCAATAGAGACACTGCTAAGTACACAACACAATAATAATTTCCATTACTAGAGGTATGCAAATATACTTGAATGCAAATGTGTTCTTTATAACAAGGTTTGACAAAATGGATGAAGAGAGCATATGCAAATATAATGACCAAGCTAGAGATACCTACACAATATTATGCTGACACAATAATTTAGTTGGATAATCATATTGATGTGTGCCTCAAAAGAGGCCATCTAAAAAAATGGGTGACTAAATTTTTAGAATTATGTAAAATCCAATTATTGAAACTATGTATTAAACTATTTATGAAACAATAAATATCCCAACTTGGCAATCACAAATAGAAAAAATAGGTGCATATCCAATGGTGTCCAAAATGACTACCAAGAATAAAGAAACACAAAAAATAGGTCATAATATTGGCACTGACAAACAACCAAGTGTTGTAAAGGGTAGATAAGTAATGAAAGATAAGAAATATAAATACACATTTTCCATTGAAAGCATTATTGATCAATCCACAAGGGTAGTATCACACCTAGTCAACCCATAATTGTGAAGAGTTGGTAGATCAAAAAATATCAACGAACATTATCTATACATTTTACACCAAATGAGTGAAAATAATTTTTAGTTTATTTTTTCTACATATACTTTTGATGAGAATATGAAAAATGGGCCTAGAGGACTATTGATATATTTAGATGGGACACAATTTTGATTTTGTTAGTTTTTTATGAGGTTAGTATTTTGGATGGATATGGAAAACATATTTTGGTCCATTGAACATGGGATAAGTTTTCCACTAAGAGATATTAAAATTATATTTTTTTCGATGCCTATAACAATAATTGAAAAATAAAAATAGATAGGTAGGCTAAAATCATGATTTTAGCTTTCAATGATGATTGGTGCATACCCATAATATTTATATATGCATATAAGGGATATGTTGAGTTCAATATGATGAGGAACTACTTACTTGAAAAAATATTATGAAAGATAATACTATGTTTGGATGGCTCAAATTTACATATGCATTTTTTCATGCTATTTTGAGATTGCAATAACGAGGGAACATAATGCACAACAGAAGAAAGTGAATAACACATAGGTTGCTAGAGATATCCTTATATTTAATGTGCCACTAAAATAGCATGGGAGGTTGGTGATGAATGATGAAAATGATTAAGATGATGACTTGACTGTAATTGACCCCTAGTTGGTATTATTATTTTTATATATGCATGCACTTGCATATTAGTTCTATAATCATGAATGAAGTTATGTGATAGTATATTTTTTCTAGATGTTAGTTATAACCCCTCGTGTAGTGGTTGACTTTTGGCATACCCAAAGGTGGGTAAAACCATGTAATGCCTCACAATTTACAAATCAATTTTTTTTATAATAGTCTCTTTAATACAAGTAATCTTAGATGATCTTGGTAAGGCCCTTCTAGGTTGGTTAGGTACCTAGTGATTAATTTCACCCTCTCCCCTATTTTAAAGATATATGGGAATGGATATTTTGAAATATTAAAAAAATTACTTTCTACAAGTTTCTCTCATATTTCATTATTTATTATTCTTCTTGTTGTATGTTTAGTAATTACCAATTGCTACTATATTTGGTCTGAATGTAAGGGTAACAAGGAGAAACATGAAATATCTTGCCATACCATTAGGAGGTATTATTTGTTGTATAGAAGATAAAAGAGAATATGTCTATGAGTATGCCAGTGGAATATTTGTAGAAGATGTGAAAAAATGGATATCCTCTGATAAATAAATTTATGTTGTGAAGAAATGTCTTGAAAATTTTGCTCTTAAACTCATGCATCTACCTCATTTTTTTATTAGAACTAATTTTACCAAGTTATTAACCTTCAAATAAAAGGATCATGGTAGGAAAGATGGAAGAGGAAAATATGTATGATGGTAGGCTTATTTTAACCAGTTTAATTACACTGTAGAACACATTGAGGGGAGAAAGAATTTTGTTGTAGACTGGTTGAGTAAGAATCCTGCTACTACTTTGATGCATCAGCCATACCATAGTTTTAATTTAACAAGGATTTATAATAAAATAAAAATTAGATCTTAATTTTTTAATCCAGGAACAAATTCTTAGAGAAGGCCTTCATCCCAAGTATTTGTGATTTTCTCACAGTGCCTCTTCATATTTATAGATGTCAAGAGTAGCACATGTAGCATCTAATCGACAACAATATGAAGGAGTAATCACTATTTATCACTTAAATAGTGAATTACTTATGAGACAAATCTCTAATTTGATCAAAAGACCTAATTAGACATGGTGAATCAAAATTTAGATGGAACATCATGAATATCTTTACAAGTGGATAGCTCATTATGGTCCCCATCTCATTCATGAATAGGAACATCATGACCAAGATACTATAATCCATACCATCATTTACAAAAAGCTAGAGTGGGAATCTTACTTTTATATCATCCCATGATATGAAGATAATGATGAAGGATGGTATTAGAATAAATGACATGTTTTCCAACTAAGATGCTTATTCCATCTAATTAGCAATGATGATCTTTTTACTGAAGCAGAAGCAATGTTGGACCCATCTCCACTAACATCAAGCTCATCATCACATGGATCCAACATCTCTCTTTAAGTCATGATATGTACATAAAGTTGAATACTGTGAGTTGTAAAGTAGATGTACAATAGACACCAACAAAGTGAAGATTCTTGATAGGACCATACTCTCTAATATAAATAAGTCCTTTGGGTTCATTTTAAGCATAGGAAGTTAGAGTCTGAGTCTTAGGAGTCTGAGTCTTAAGAAGTCTGTAAGAAGAAAGATGTATGATACTAAGGATTAGAAATCTTCTTCTAATCTTTGTATCTTGTTTTAAGTTAATATCAAAGTTGTATCCATTTGGCCATCAACATCCACCACTATTCTTATAGACAAAGGTCTTGATCGAAGTCTATTATATTTGTGGTATCAGAGCCATTAATATGCTAAGACATCTCTATTATTCTCATTCTAAGTATATTATTACCTTGATTTAACTATATCTCACAACTGAGCACCCCTTTAAATTATCTTCTCTTTTGTCAAAATTTTTATTTGCTCATTAGGGAATCCCTAGTGAATCTCACAGTCCTAGTTACTTAATGGCAAAATTTTAGAAACCAAGCAGTTCTACTCCAGGATACCAAATGATGAATGAAGTTGAAGTTGAAGGATATTTTGAGCTACCATATATTGAAGTTGGAGAAGGAATATTTGAAGTAGATATGCCAAAAATTGAAGTTACTAAATCAGCCCTTGTAGGTACTATTGATAATTATAAACCTCCTGCTATAAAAGCAAATTAGATTTATAAATATTCTGCTTTGAAAGAGAATTCTATTTTTGGAAAGATCAAATATAAGTCTGCTTTTAAGACCTTTTTTAAGCCAAGAATCAAGACTATAGAATTGGCTTTAGAATATAAGCTGGGAAAAGCTATCAAACTCATTTGCTTCCCCTAATTCCTAAATCTAAGATTGATTATATCCGTAGTCATCCAGATGTGTAGTTTGTACACTTCAAGTTAATTAGAGTAAGCATCAAACCTTTGGTCCCTAAAAATATAAATCCTATGTCTTATGTAGCCTTATGTGATCGAAGACAATATAAATTCAAACATGCTTGTTAGTTATCTACTGTAGCCCATCCTAACAAAGGAATTGTTAGTTATGAATTGTATCATAATATCTCAATCAGTGCTAGAGATCAAGGATGTACAAAATTCAAGTTTGGCTCATTAGCTTGTTGGGGTTTGTTTTCATATGTATATGGTTTAAAGATGTTTGGTCCTTTTCAGTATGCCTCCATTAATATTACTATATTATATTCCATGACCAATACCATTAATCCTAAAATCCTTGAAAATCTACCTTATGCTATAAGGTTGAATGGTATAATCCAACTCCAAAAGGCACATACCAATTTCATAGAAATTCCTAATTCATGAATGTTAGATTGGTTGAAGAATGTAACTCCCAAGATGCATAAGAAATAAAAAGATATTCATCAAATAAGTGGGAATAAATTCTAGATACTTCCAAGATCATTGTCTGCAAGGTATCCTCCTAATTCTCCTAAACCAAGTGTTTCCAGTTATTTTGAAAGGTCAAATAGGAGTTCTTGAAGAGGAAATCTAGTTGTTGAATTATAAGAATAA
This sequence comes from Torreya grandis, assembly GCA_037957365.1. Taxonomy (NCBI): domain Eukaryota; kingdom Viridiplantae; phylum Streptophyta; class Pinopsida; order Cupressales; family Taxaceae; genus Torreya; species Torreya grandis. The sequence continues at coordinate 704,751 of JARHVA010001798.1, read as the reverse complement.
TAGGTGAATGATGGTCTAGATCTATCTTTTCCATTCACTATGTCTTCACCCCTAGAGAAGGAACTCAAGAGTTTTACAAGGAAGACAATATACTCTATTTAAAGGTGGAAGATGGCCACCTCATAAAGGTCATTATAGATAATCAGAAGGAGAAATTGACTACTTCTCTACTACTTACCAATCTAAATATTCTTCTAACAAAGAACCCTCTTATAATTTAAAATAGAGGAATTATCTTGCTAGATATAATGCCCACTATCAAGAAAATTTTGATGATCTTTGTAGAGATGTTAAGATCATCAAACAATCACTTAACCAGGTTACTGTTCTACAAAATTATGTACATGAAATCAAAAAATCTACTAATTATTTGTATCCAGTAAATGAGACTGTCCAACACATTAGAAATATTAATGATGGAGTCCTCATAGTATCTCAACATTCATTAAATAATCTCCATAGTATTGGAGATTAGTTGGCCACTTTTGAGACGAAGCTAAAAGAGCTTGAAAATAGTCTTGACTAGTTATAAGAAATTGAAAAACAAAAGGAAGTTAGAAGAGTATTAAAAGATGATGAAGCCTCTTCTACAATCAAAAAATTTCCTAAAACTTACCCATTTGGTTGTGAACCATTTGTCTACAAGCAAAAATTCCAGTGTCTAACATATAAACATCATTCCTTCCCACAACATCGCACCCCTACTTCTCACCATAAATTCCTCTGGTGAAGACATTTTCCCCATCCAATGTCTAAAATAATTTATTTTTATATTTTCCACTAGCCTGGTCACATTGCTCCCTAATGTTCTTGTAAAAACAAAGCTATAAAAGCCATCTAATCCACTAACATAGCAGTGTAGTGGGATTTAGTAGAAAAAATGAAGATTTATATCAGCAAGATGACATATTTGAACTAGTGCTTGAAGAAATAGTAGATCCAGATGATATTAATGATGAAGATGAACTTGACCAGCTAGCCAATGAACTTGAAGAAGAAGAATCAGTCACCATGATGCAAAGACCCTTGAAATATCAAGGATAAAGTAGCTCCAAACCTCCTCGAATAAATTAGTCAAGAGGATGATCCCCAATAAGAGGATGCAATGATAGATATCTAGGTAGAGGAAGACAACCTAATTTTAATTATATTCCTCCTACCATGTAAAGTCCTAAACCAAAGCCATTACAATTTGATCAGACCTTCAAACCATCTGATAATTGGATAAAAATTAAGTTTATCTACTTATTACTAAATGAGCAACTAGTTAGTCCTTCTAGGATAGCTACCTTAGAACCAATTGATCCTAATTTCCAAGCTGAACTTAATCAAAATGATTTCTTTTTTGAAATTCATGGTTATGAAAAGATTACTTTGAAGATTGTCAGCCTTCTCCAAAAGATAGATTAATGGCATGGTATAAGACACTTGGAACTCCTAGCATAGAAATATGGGAAGAACCATTAGAAGAGGAAAGAGATCTATATGAAGATGAGAAGGTACAAGCTGAAGCACTAGAAGAAAACCCTCTCCATTGTAGACTGGTATGTACCTCTATTCCTTAAGAACATGAAGAAAAACTAGTTTATCTTACTCAACTTATCAATGGAAGGTTTACCTAATTTATATATGTAGAAATGAATGATAGAAGATATGATGCTTAGGTAGATATATGAGCTTCACATTGTTTTTCAAAATCTCCTATAATCAAATATTTGGAACAACTTCTTCCTAATTAGGTGTATAAATCCCTAGATGTCCAATGGAACTCCCTTGTAAGTTCTCAAAACAAACACCATGAACCTATCAACATCCAAGGTCATACTTTCTTTTATGATTTTTTCCAGTATGATAAAATTCCTATAGATATACTCCTTGGAGTATCCTTCATAGATAGGTATTCCCCTTATGGATCTACACCTCAAGGTGTTATGTTCACTCTTTATGGTAATAGAATTAGATCTCCTCAACTTACCTATGATTATGAGCAATTCCCTAGTACCATGAACCATAAACCACTAGACTCTACATATCAAAAAATACTAGAAATAGGAACAAGTCCTTAGGTTGAAATATGTTCTAACAATCCTCAACTGTTCTAGAAAAAGAAAATGCTTGAAATGGAAATCATGATTAAAGAAGGGAAACACATGAAATTTGGGAAGAAAAATCATATCTCAGCTATAGATTATCTTGTTATGGAAAAGGCTATTCAAGAATTGAAAGAATAAAATTTTATTGAGACTTCTACTTCACCATTCTACTATTACACTTTTATGGTGAACAAACATTCAGAGCAAAAAGGGGGCAGAAAAGAATGGTAATTAATTACAAACCTTTGAATGGCATTACAGAACCTTATCCCTATCTTATTCCAAACAAATCATATTTTTTGCAAAAGGTTACTTAGTGTAAATAATTTTCCCAATTTGACTGTAAATTAGGTTTCTATCAAATTCAGGCAAAACTAGAAGATAGGCATAAAACAACATTTAATTGTCCTTTCAGACATTTTCAATGGAATGTGAAGCCATTTGGCCTCATGAATGCACCAACCTATTTTAAATCACATATGGATAAAATATTTGAAGGAACATCTAATTTTATCTATGTATACATTGATGACATCTTGGTTTTTAGTAAGAATCTTGAACAACACTTTAGTCATATGTCTTAGTTTTACAAGATTGCAAAGGAAGCAAGAATAGTGATTTCTAGCACCAAAATCCAATTGTGTCAAAACAGTTGTAATTTATTGGGAATTGTTGTTAAAAATGATGAATTACAAGTCTAACCCCATATTATAGAGAAAGTCCTTTAGTTTCTAGATGCCCTTGATAAAAAGCAACTCCAAGCCTTCTTAGGAATGCTTAATTATGTTAATAATTTTTATGTAGATTATGGAAATGATATAACAATCCTCCAAGAATTGCTCAAGAAAAAAAATATATGTATGGACTAAAGAACACAAGAAGGTTTCCCAAACCATCAAAGAAAAAGTATCAAAACTTCCTATCCTTCATTTTACATAATCTAATCAGTTCATATTATATACAGATGCAATGAAAACTACATGGGGAGGTATTCTTTGTTGTATAGAAGATAAAAAAGAATATGTTTGTGAGTATGCCAGTGGAATATTTTAGAAGATGTGAAAAAATGGATATCCTCTGATAAATAAAGTTATGCTATGAAGAAATATCTTGAAAAAATTTCTCTTAAACTCATGCATCTGCCTCATTTTGTTATTAGAATTGATTATACCAGGTTCTTAACCTTCAAAGAAAAGGATCATGGTAGGAAAGATGGAAGAGGAAAATATGTACAATGGTAGGCTTATTTTAACCAGTTTAATTACACTACATAACACATTGAGGGGAAAAATAATTATATTACAGACTAGTTTAATAGGCATCAGCCATACCCTAGTTTTAATTTAACAAGGATTTATAATAAAAAAAAAATTGGATCTTAATTTGTTGATCCAAGAACAAATTCTTAGATAAGGCCTTCATCTTAGGTATCTATGATTTTCTCACAGTGCCCCTTCAAATTTATAAATGTCAAGAGCAGCACACATATCATCTAATCGATAAAAAAATGAAGGAGTAATCACTATTTATCACTTAAATAGTGAATTACTTATGAGACAATTCTCTAATTTGATCAAAATACCTAATTAGATATGGTGAATCAAAATTCAAATCGAACATCATGAATATCTTTATAGGTGGGTAGCTCATTATGATGCCCATCTCATTCATGAATAGGAGCATCATGACCAAGATAATGTAATCCATACCATCATTTGTAGAAAGTTGGAGTGGCAATCTTACTTTTATATCATCCCATGACATGAAGATAATGATGAATGATGGTATTGGAATACATGTGTTGCAGCTAAGATGCTTATTCCATCTAATTAGCAATGATGATATTTTTACTAAAGTGGAAGCAATGTTGGACCCATCTCCACTAACATCATGCAGATCCAACAACATCTCTATTTAAGTCATAATGTCTACATAAAGTTGAATATTTTGAGTTGTAAATTAGATGAACAGTAGACACTGCGTAAGTGAAGATTCTTGGCAGGACCCTACTCTCTACTATAAATAAGTCCTTTGGGTTCATTTTAAGCATAGGAAGTTAGAGTCTAAGTCTTAAGAGTCTGAGTCTTAATAAGTCTATAAGAAGAAAGATGTATGATCTCCTATATACCTTCATGGAATACTAAGGATCAAAAATCTTCTTCTAATCTTTTTATCTTGATTTAATTTAATATCGAAGCCATATCCATTCATCCATCAGCCTCCGCCATTGTTCCTATAAACAAAGGTCCTGATTGAAGTATGTTGTTTTTGTTGTTGTTTTAAGCTTAAATTATTAGGTGGACTTGGCTTGAAAATTCTTAAACGTCAAGAGATTTCTCTTATTTACAAGGGGATTATTAGGGCACTAAAATAAAATTAACCTTAGATAAACAAATCATTTGGTTATATTTATTTTGAAAAATAAAATTCATATATTATTTATCTTGTCTTCTCTACATTAATTCTACAGTTTATTTATAAAACAAAGGAACTTAGAGGTGTTTCAACATAAGGTCAGGGTAATTACTAACTTCTTAAGTGAAGTTATATTGTGTACTATACATGAGCATAACATTTTTTAGCTTGGGGTTTTTAAAGTAGAGATGATGAAAATCACCTCAAACTTCCTTATAGATGCATATCCAATAATGAACTAACACTATAAGATAACTAAGAATTATATACCAACTATCCAAACATGTCCATATCCAATCCATATGATTAAATTAAGATAAATTATAATATTCATATCCCTAATCCTTTGAAAATATAATAAAATATTCATCAATGAGTCATTTGTAGGGAAATAAGAATATCTCCAATGTTTTTGTATAATAATAATAACACCCATCTAAGAAGTGGTATAATAATATAATTAGCATAATATTATATGTAATAAGTGAAAGTACAAAATATAAATCATAGTAGGCTACCCATAGGCTAGAAGAATACACATACTTTAATTGTGACTCTAGTGTGGTATTTAGTGAGGTCTTTAGAAAACAAGTGAAAATAGGAAATATAACTCACAACAAGATACCCATATATTATAGGAACATATGTTTAACTTGTGTCTCTTGAATGGTATTCAAATGGTGGAAGCAATAAACACAACTCATAGCAGTTTATCCATCTATTAAAGGAATGTTTGTTCATCTCCTAAGTAGGATACCATTCTAATTAGAAGAGGATTTTAATATGCATATTTATCTTTTAATAATGTGTTGGGAGAGTCAATAATGGCCCCATATCCAATTTCCCATATTTAAATCTTAGGAGAACTAAATAGCATCATAACACTTAATTATTCCTTTAGGCATAATTAAAGTAGTGACAAATAATACATGTGGATTTGATTGTGTAATTTACCATGGAAAAATGTGCATAAATCATCCAAATCTAACAAGTCATAAGGTTATTCAACATAAAATTAAATAACATATTAAGATAAAGCATACTCATGTTTTTTATCCATAGAGAGCATGAACAATAACCATGTAAGCAAATCAAATCATGTTTTAATAATCTCATGAATAATTATCAACATATCTCATTCCTTAGTATCCATGACTAAAATTCACATCATATCACATCTATGAGAGATGTAATATACAATTTACAATGTGGACAAAAAAATCCCAATTATAATCCACAATTATAAATGGAATGCTAATAAGATGTCTATAACAATTTAATCAAACTGAATTTAATCAACATGAACATATACAAAAAATAATAGGGTTATATTATGGATTTTGAATTTTCACATAATAATTAGGGAAAACAATCATGTCAATAGAATAACAAGCTACTTAATGAGAAATGATAGGTCCAAAAAGTAAGTGATAAGTTTTATCATCTACAATCAAGATCTTAGGCCATGAAAATTTATAGGATATGCATATCATGGCCCATCAGAATTTGATATGAAATGAATCATGTTCAAATCTCAATATAAATGTAACATGGTGAGATACTTTAATCAAAACATGTCTAAAGAGAGATAAAATCAATTGTGCAATAGAGACACTACCAAGTGCACAACAAAATGACAACTAACACTATTATAGGTATGGAAACATACCTAAAGGCAAATAGGTTATATACAATAAGGTTTTCCAAAATGGATTAAGACAACATGTCCAAAAATAAGAACCAAGATAGATCTACGTCGACAACATTAGACTAACACAATAATTTAGTTGGATAATCATATAAATGTGTGCCTTAAAATAGGCCGTCTAAATTGATGGGTGACTAAATTTTTAGAATTATGTAAAATCCAACCATTGAAACTATGTATTAAACCATAGATGAAACAAGCAAGATTCCAAATTGGCACTCACAAATAAAAAATTAGATGCATATCCAATGGTGGCCAAAATAACTACCAAGAATAAGGAAGCATAGAAAACAAGGCATAATATTGGTGTTGGACAACAACCAAGTGGTGGAAAGGGTTGCTAAGTAATTAAAGTATAAGAAAGAGAAATACACATTTTTTCCATTGAAAGATTATTGATCAATCCACAAGGGTAGTTTCTACCTAGTTAACTCATAATTGTGTAGAATTGGTAGATCAGACAATATTAACAAACATTATCTATACATTTTACACTAAATGGGTTCAAATAATTTTTAGTTTATTATTTCTAAATATTTTTTTATGAGAATATGCAAAATAGGCCTAGAGGCCTATTTATACATTCAGATGGGACACAATTTTGATTTTGTTAATTTTTCATGAGGTTAGCATTATGGATGGATATGGAAAACATATTTGGGTCCATTGATTGTGGGGTAATTTTTCCACTAATAAATATTAAAATTATATTTGCATAAATGCTTATAATAGTAATTAAAAAATAAAATGGATAGGCAAACTAAAAACATGATTTTAGATTTCAACATTGAATGGTGCATACCCATAATATTTCTAAAGGCATCCAAGGTATATGTTGAGTTCATTGTGATGAGGTACCACTTATTTTTAAAAATATTTTGAAAGATAATAATATGTCAGATGGCTCAAATTTACATATGCATTTTTTTCATGTTATTTTAAGATTACAATAAAGAGGGATCATAATGCACAGTAGACTAAAGTGAATAACACATAGGATGCTATATATATCCTTCTACTTAAGGTGCCACTAAAATATCATGGGAGGTTGATGAGGAATGATGAAAGTTGTTACTATGATGACTTGACTGTAATTAACCCCCATTTGGTGTTATCGTGTTTATATATACATGCACTTGGATATTAGTTCTATAACCATAAATTAATCTATGTGGTAGTATATTTTTGATATTTTATTTCTAATCCCCCATGTAGTTGTTGACTTGTGACATACACAAAATTGGGTACAACCATGTAATGTGTCACAATTTATAAATCAATTTTTTTTGTAATAGTCTCTTTAATACAAGTAGTATCAGATGATCTTGGTAAAGCCTTTCTAAGTTTTTAAGGTACCCAAGGATTAATTTCACCCTCTCCCCCTCATTTAAATATATGTGGTAATGGATATTTGTAAATATTAACAAAAATACATTCTAGAAGGTTCTCTCATCTTTAAATATCTATTACTCTTATTGTATGTTTAGTAATTACCAGTTTCATAGATTTCACAACATGGTAAGAGACTATATTTGGTCTAATTATAAGGGTAATAAGGAGATACATGAAATTTCCTACCATGTTTTCTATAAGCTTAAATTATTGATTTGAATTGGTATACAAAATCTTAAAAGTCAAGGGATTTCTCTTATTTCCAAGTGGATTATTAAGGAACTTAAAGAAAATTAGCCTTGGATACACATAGCATTTGGTTATATTTATTTTGGAAAATAAAATTCATATTTTCTTTCATAATTTTTATCTTATCTTCCCTACCTTAATTCTATGGTTTATTTGGAAACAGAGGAACTTATAGGTGTTTCAACATAAGGGTGGGGTAATTACTAACTTCTCAAGAGAAGTTATTTTATGTATTGTACATGAGCAGATATATTTTTATCTTAGGGATATGAAAGTACAGATGATGGATTATTTTATAAAAGGGATGATGAAAATCACCTCAAACTTACTTATAAATTCAAGTGGGTTTACACGACATAGACAATCCCTAAATTGTAAAATTATCCATCCATGTGAAACTAAGGCAATGGAATCCAAGGCTGAGTGGGACTTATTGAAAAAAATATTATTTTTAGTAGGCTGATGACCTTGGCCATATGTTGGTGGGATCCTCTAAGTAAGATAAAAATGTATAATAAGGCACTACTAATAGTAAGGAGGATCTATTGGAGATACTTAAAGTACCCTTACAATACTTTGAGTAGTTAAAGAAAGTATAAAGATTAAATAATGGTACTTGAAATGATGATGTAGCACATGATAAGGAAAAGGGACCTATTGAAAGAAATATTTATTCATAGTCATCTATGGTTGGGTAGTATATTTTGAAAGAGGAGTATGAAGATGTCCTGAATCCAGGATTGGAAATTTTTAATGACGATAATTTTAATGGGATTTTGGTAATGCTAAAAGATTACATTGCAAGGGAAGGATTTAATAGGAAAGATAACTTGATTTAGTGTATCAAGCACTTAAAAATGAGGAATATGTTGATGAGTTCAAAATATGACTCATTATTACTATCAGTTTCCTTCATTTTTTTTCCATTACATCTCCTTTGAACTGAACAATGTAAGGATCTTAGGCTTGTATCTAATCCTAGTGTTATAAATGGATGATTTATCTTATTTAATGTAACTAAATTCTAAGTTACTAATTTTTCCATTTAATTATAACTATTTACTTGTTTAGTCTCTCAATTTTGTGTATATACATGTGATACAATAATATATAAGGAATATGGACCTTTTTGATGATCTTATAAAGTAACCTATATGAAATATTTTGACATTTGGAAAGCTAAAAACTCATTTAACACACTTTTGGCTCATTCAAGTCTTCTCCAAAATGAGCTATGAGCTTGTCTTGTAGCTATGAACTCACACAGTTCATTGCTATAAAATCCACTAGTAGCTATAGACTCACCTATTCTATAACTATGGATTTATTTAAGATATGATTTCATTCTTTACTAAAGCATTCTAAAATTACTATTAGCCTAGTAGCCTTGTTATGGACTTATTTAGCATTTAGGATCCTTGAGGCAAGTTGCTATGGAATTCACCAAGTTTTCATAGAAATAGTTTTGGACTTTACCAAAGTTGCTACAGACTCTACCAAAACTGTTTTGGACTCTTCCAGTCTAACTTCTGAGCATGAAAAACAAAAATATCCATACTTTCCATCTTTGTCAACATACTTGAAAATTTCTTTGCTCACTTACTATTTATAGGATTAATATGAATAGTAGATCTATAAATATTATATATATATATATATATATATATATATATATATATATATATATATATATATATATATATATATATATATATATATATATCAGTTAGTGTAAATATGTCACATAGTCTTTTATAAGGAAAATTGATCTAATAGATCTAAGAATTCATTCTTAGTAGATATGATGTGGATTTTGTAATGGATGAATCTTTCTATTTCAAACTGTCAATCACCTATTTTGAAGAACCATTAAAATCAGGAGATTTGTCTTGATAATAGAAGATTGGGTACTGAGATCTAGGGATCTACAGTTACAACATTATATAAGTGGATATTTATGTCTTAATATATGAGGATATAGAAGAGAGATAATATATTATTTTTCAATTAATATTCCAGCATAGTTATAGTTAACTCATGTAATCTATTTTGATCAAATAATGAATATATCTCTAATGAGTTTTCTTTTCATTCATGTTCCCAAGGTGAGCAAGGGCCCACTTTATTTAAACAATTATGAATGTATTTCTTTATGGTATTTTATGTATTTATAGTTTGTAGTAATTATAAATATATTTCATTTACATAACCTACATGAAATTATCTTTTAGTTCTTAGACTTAATTCAAGATTGCAAATCAATATGTTTACTTTCAGTAGATTGTTTACTTTCAACACATGTGCTTACTTTCAATATATTATTTACTTTCAGTAAGTGTGCTTACTTTCAATGGTGTGTTTATTTTTAGCAAGTGTGTTTATTTTAATAAACTAGATTAAATTGTTTTAATTTTACAAGTATGTTTCTTTATTTCATAAGTAAATATTTTATAAAATAGATTAGATTAGACATTTAGAACAAACCCACCCAAATCATCTCTATAATACTTATAAACATAAGCCTTGTTGCAAACAACTATGGATGATGCCCCTAGTTTGAATGACATCAACAGAAAAAGTTGATTAAATGAAGGGATAAATGATACCCATCATTTTTGGTGTCATTACTAGGGACCTGTAAGTGTTAGTAAGGTAATCCTTATTGGTCTATAGTATAAAAAAAACATTGAAAAATCAATAAAAAATAACAAAATTCAAATTTATGAACTGACCTAGAGATGCTAAAGGAAGGTTCATCCTTAAGGATCTTGAGTTAGGACTAGAGGAGGAAAGAATAAAAATTTTGACTGATAGATCTTTTTAAAACACTTGAATCACACTTATATTAATCACCAGAATCATGATCATACTCTTAAAGAAACCCTGTAAGAAGACTCACATTTGAGAGATCTTCTCCTATAGGAAGAATTAATCATGGGGATCCTTTATCAAAAATAGTAGGCTTGGACCTCAATATTTGCAAGATCAATAGGAAGATATAAATTAGATCTCTAATACAGGTTAGGAAGAAATAGAAACCATGGCTAATAACCAAGGAAATATAGAAAATCTTGAAGAAAATAAAATGTAATTACAACAATATAGAACCTTTTAATTTTATATAGTCATAGATCTGATAGATCAAACCTCCATGAAAAACATTTCACCATTGATTCTATCAAATTTTAGGGGTAAGTCCTCAAAAAATACAAATTAATTCATGTTTGAGTTCAAAGTGTTATGCCAAACATATGATTATACAATTGACATTCATAAACTCAAATTGTTCCCTTCTACACTTAACGAGGAAGCCATGAGGTGGTTCATGGGCCTTCTAAGTGATTCTATTAATACATGGAGAGACATGAAAACTACATTTCCTGATAAGTATCAAAATTACTACAAAGTAAGGGATAGGAAAGAGTATTTCTCTAAGATCAAATAAAATGAAGATGAAATTTTAGAAGATTATCTACATAGATTCATATTTTCCCACAAATGAAATGGTTATCCACTTATAGAAGAAGTAGTGAAAATGGTCTTTCTTAAGGGACTAGATGATGAATCTAGGGATGTTTTGAACTTGATGGCTAAATCAAACATTGTAGAATTAACATTCTACCAGATTTTAGATCTATGTACTAAATATTCTAGAACAAAATCAAGCATTAGGAAATTAAAAATAGATAAATCCAATGAAGTTAGTCAATTAATGGAAGAATTTACCAATTTAAAAACTAACATTTTGGTACAGTTAAATACTACATTAGATGGTCTTCAATATAAATCTAATTCCACCACATAACCTTTAGCCATATACTATCTAAAATGTAAATTATAACATGCTATCATATATTATTCTTTGGATAAAACAAAAAAAAGTGGGTATTTGATAGTAAAGATCATGACACAAACCATTGCAACCATCTTTCTATCTTGGAAAATCTATTGAAAAAAATACACAACCTATAGAAAAATTTGAATTATGTCTAAAGACAAAATATATTTCCACAATAACAGACCCAGGGTTAGTTTTGCCCAAAAAATCCAATTAATCCATGGATGACACCCTAGATTACTTAGGCACCTCAACCTATGTGCAGATAAGTACACCCACAATGGGCCAATCAAGAATGGATTATTCCTCAACCTTGGATGATGCCTCACTGACCATGGATACCCTAACCATAGTCACAACAATGGATAAATACACAGTGGAATGCTAATCCATATTTTAATACCCAAATAAGGTTTCCACCACAATAAGTTTTGATGGCACCTCCTACAGCTCAACTTGTAGAACAAGTTAATCAACCTTGATTTCTTACTCAACTGGTGGCTAACCCCAAGAATAAACCATTAGCCCCTGTCTATGTAAATGAACAAGGAAAAACCATGAATGTAAAAGCTATTGAGTTTATAAATATTCAACTTCGATCAGGTAGAATAATTTAAGAGCCTCTTGTTACCATATTTGAACTACCTAATGAAAAACCAAAAATAGATACACCTCAACCCATAGTCAAAAAAGAGGAATCTAAAAAAATGTCAAAAAAGATAGAAGAACATATTATTTCTCCTTCACCTATTCCTTTTCCTAACAGATTGAAGCAAATTGAAACCAAATAAGAATCTAATTTGATTCAAAAATTAAGTATTGAATTACCCTTGTTACAACCAATCAAAGATATTCTATAATTAAATAGAGTCATTAAAAATATGTGTGTCAAGACACCTAGAATAAATAAAAAATAACCAAAGACCATACATGTAGATGGCAAGCTACTTGATGTTTTTACAAGAAAACTACTACTACTACCCAAATATGTAGACCTAGGTAGTCTAGTCATAATAGTTACCATAGGGAAAACAGAAATACCTAATGTTATAGCATATTTGGGTGTAGTAATCAATGTAATGATAACTAAAACTCTCCATACACTATCTGTTATGTGGATGCAATCGACCTCCACCATTATTTAAATGGTTGATCAGTTAATTAATAAACCAAAAGGTACTATAAAAGATGTAGTTATAACAATTGATTCATGGGAGTAATATGGTGCTACAACCTAAAAATAAGAAGTTAGGATACCCTCTCATTTTAGGAAGACCTTGGTTAGATACTATAACACCATTAATTGATTTCATATCATGGGATAAGACTATTTCAAATGGTATAAAATAAAAATGAATATCCTTATACCCCCTACAAAACCCTCATTGGATTACACTAAAACACTTTGCGTAGATGAACTAGAAAAATTAAGAACATTCTTTCATTCATAACCATGATAATACTACAAGCACACATATAAGGATTTACTGATAAGTTAACATAAGATTTGGAAGAAGCCACTGACCTCATGAGCCTAGTTATAGACTATATTAGTCTATCTATTACTGGCTCTATCAGTCTATTCACTATGGACTTTGTCAGTCTATCCACTATGAACTTTACCATTATGTCTATTACAGACTCTACCAATCTGTCTTCTATAGAATTAGTTTGATTCTTGACAACAAACTCCACTATTCCATTAGCTACAGACTCCATCAAACTTCTTACTATAAACTCAATTTTTGGACATTCAACATGTGACCATAGACCATTACAATACGGTATTTGGAATTGGTTAAAAGACAAACCAACTAATTTTTTAATTACATTTCATTATCCATTGGCCAAAATTATTCCTCCAAGAGATGGATTTATAAAAAATATAAATAAATTTCATCTGTTATTACCACATTCATGTCCTATTAATTCCTTGATGAGTGAATTTAAACAAAAAAAATATGTCCATCCTAACACTAAATAGGTTATGAAATTACTAGGAAAAACATTGAATATATATTGTTGGTTAACACATGATCAATAAATGAAAGTTTTTGATGTCTTAAAAAAACACACCAAAGCATTTTCTTGGGATTATACTAATATGTGAGGAATTCATCTGAGTGTTTTTACCCATCACATTTACACAAGCCAAGATAAACCTATTAGAGAACCATAAAGCCAAAAAAAATGAGCATTAAGGGATATATTAAAAACTAAAATTGAGAAATTATTGGACATAGGATTCATTTACCCTATTTATATAGCCAATGGCTTTCTCCACTAGAAATTATACTAAATAAAAATGAATAATGGAGACTTTGTATAGATTACCAAGAGATAAACAAAGCCACTATGAGGGATTATTTTGCTCTTCCTTTTATTGATCAAGTGCTTGATAAACTAGCAAAAAAAATACTTTTCCTTATTAGATGGATTTAGTGGGTATAATTAGATAATAGTGAGAGCTAAAGGTCAAGACAAAACCATCTTTACCTACCCGTGGGGTACATTTTCTTATAGAGTCTTACCATTTGGTCTTTGTAATGCCTTAGTTAATTTTCAATGAGTAATTTTAGCCATATTCTCTAATTTGACTAATGATTGTGTGGAAGTGTACATGGATGACTTCACTACTCATAGAGATACATTTGATGAAGCCTTACACAATATTGAGAAGGTTTTAACTATATTTGAAGAAAAAAATTATCATTAAGTCATGAGAAATGTTTGATGATGATAGATCAACCCATAATACTAGGACACCACACCTCTGCTAAGGGAATCCAAGTGGATCCTAAGAAAATTAAAATAGTTTCCAACCTACATGTACCATAAATCAAACTGATATAAAGAATTTCTTAGGTCATGATAGTTTTTACAAACATTTTATAGAAGACTTCAGTAAAATTATTGCTCATATATTTGCTTTGTTAGCAAAGAACAATAAATTTATGTGGAGTGATAATTGTCAAAAAAAACCTTTGAATCCATTAAATAAAAATTGAACTCTACACTAGTATTGAGAGAACCCAATTGGGAAAAACCCTTTCACATTTACACTAATGATTCTAATTATGTAATGGGGTAGTTCTAGGACAAAAATATGAGAATGATCATATGTATGCCATTTATTCCATCCACAAAAAATTTGCACCAACTAAAAAAAATTATAAAACCATATAAAAATAATTATTTGTACTAATTTATGTCATCAACAAATTTAGACACTATATTATAGGTTATAAGGTCTTTAGATACAAAGATCAATCATCTATAAGACATCTCATGAATAAATCTATAGTAGGAGGAAGAATCATAAGATGGTTTTTACTTTTGTAATAATTTGATATAACCATCATTGACAAACCAAGAAAATTTAATATGGTTGAAGACTTTTTGTCTAGAATAAATAGTGTAGGTAGTGAAGAACCAATTGAAGATAGCTTTCCAGATGAAAAACTATTTATTGTTTTAGTAGAATCCTCATGGTTTACTAATATATCTAGCTATTTGGCTATAAGGAAGTTTCCTTCTCATTTTACTCAAAAAGAAATAAAATATTAAGTTAAATAAAGTTCTTATTTTAAGAGGATTAATGGCATGTTATTTAATTAAGGACTTGATCATGTGTTTCACAGGTGTGTAATAGATAATGAAGTCTATGACATCATTAGAGCTTGTCATGATAAACTAAAAGGAGGTCATTATTTAAAAAGAAGAACAATGCATAATATCCTAGGAGTAGGATATCACTAATCTTCCCTTCATATGCAAGTAAATAAGCATATCAAATAATATGATCCATGTCAAATGATGAGATAGCCTACACTATCATCAAAAATACATCTTCATGCATAGGTTACATTAGAACCATTTGAGAAATGGGGAATATACTTTTTTGGTACTATATATCCCTATCCCAAGGAAAGGAATACATCATAGTATGTACAGACTATGTCACTAATTAGTAGCATATTTTTTGTATTTCAAGATCATGCAATGGTTTGGTGCACCTACAGAGATAGCCTAAGATCAGGGACCACAATTTATGTATAATATGATAAAACATTTCATCAAATTCTACCAAGTCAATCATAGGAAATCTTATCCTTACCATCCATAGTCTAATGGTCAAGTAGAAGTTACCAACAGAAAGTACATACACATAATATTTTCAAAACTTTATCAATTATTGATCCTCTTTATCATTTAATAACTCATTAAGTCTTAATCTCTTTAAGTGCATGCTCTAAGGGGTGCATTGGGAAATGGGTGAGTAGACCATTGGTTCTTTGTAGGATTTTTGTCCCTTACCACTTTATATCTACACACTTGTCTCCTAAAAACCATTCCCCAAAGATTTGCCTTTGATTTTTCACCCTCTTCTATTTATTTGTCACCTTCATCATCTATTTCCTTAACCTGAACCCCTTTTTGGTAGTTTAAATGACATAGTCAGCCACATCCACCTTGTATTGTTACTGAAAAAGCTTATTAAGGACTAGGTAAACCCATGGCTAACCTAGTTCATAACCTAGTTTGTTTTTGTCAACTACAATACTAGGTCAATTGGGTTGACATTTTTAGTTAAAAATTTAAAAAGGGGTTAGGGTTAGATCTCTCTATATAAACACATTCATCTTTCTATTTATAAGAGAATAAAATAAGAAGTAATATATAATGTATATCTTCTTATCCACCATTATACTTGAGGAGCAAGCTTAGGGTTTCATACTTTCTTTGGAGATATGGATATTATCTTGTGGAGAATTCTTTTGGATACATTGATAAGTTGTGTAGCCTAGATCTAATTTACATTGTCATCCTTACATACCATAAAAACATTTTGTGAATCGCCTTATTCAAGGGAGATCTTGAGGCTTGGTGTGTTCATATTCAAATGTAAGTATTCCTAACTTTGTTCCTCATTTATAAGAGTAGATAGATATCCATTTGCACTTCTCTTCCATGCATTAGGATTTTATATACATTGATTTGAGTATATTTATTATATGCATGTTTAATTTTAGTGTTTATTACCCCACTTTGTACCAAAATATTTGGTAATCACTAGATTAGACTTTTAATTTACATGTTATTAATTTAGTGAATATGAAAACATAGGACCTAGTTAGGGTTACTATGTAATTTTACTTGACTGGAGGCTTTGGAACCCTCCCTAGTGATATTATTTATGGTAAGAGATACCTTGGCTAGGTCTAGTGGATCTATATTGGTCATGACCCAAATTATCTAATGTATTTCTAATCAAAATTATAAGTAAGATTTATCTTTTTTGAGCTAGGATTGATTTGTAGATCTAGTACATTTCCCATTGCATACATTTTGGTGAACCCAATGTGAAATCTAACCCTCATAAGTTTTATTTCATGATTTCATTTATATCATTTCATTATTTTTCCATATTTATGATATTATATCGAACTAACCAGTTTATTTCTAACTTTTGTACACATTTTTAACACATAGTCGTATCAAAATGACTCTATTATTTCTATGTTGATCTTCATTGGATATAGGTTAATGGATTGGATAGGTTGACACAATACTCTTCCTTAGTCCTAGATAATAAAGTATGTTGACTAGATCAACTTAGTCTTTTATTCAACATCTAGATCAACAAACTAGGCTTAACATGTTAACTTACTCCTTTAGCCAACATCTAGATCATCAAAATAAGTCAAACAGGTTAACTTAGTCTTTCAATAAGCATCCAAGTCAACAAACTAAGTCAAACAAGTCAACTTAGTCTACTTATCTTACTTTAGCACATAGGGTTTTTATAATGATGTTGAAACATTTGACTTAGTTTGTGTAATTTAAAAGCATCATTCAAAGCACTTCAGTAGAAAATTTACAATCCTAATCATCTTCTAACCCACTAGGGTTCCTCTCTCTCTTTCAATCATTTTAGTACTTCATTTCAATTTTATTTTGTACAAGTTAGTAGTCTTCAAAACTACAACCCTAAAGTAATCTAAGTTGACCTAATTGACTTAGTTCTGTAGCCTATCTTTTATTTAAAATTCTGAGTCAACCTGTTTGACTCTATTCTTAAAGAATTTTACTTACATATAATAGTAGTAACCCCATCAAATCTATTCTATACTATTTTCATATATTATCATCTGAACCAACTCTATATTATTCTAAACTTTGGAATTAATAACTATTTGTTAATAATTAATTCACACTTTTATTATTTAGTTGTTTACATGCTTAGAATAACTCACATAGTTTAATTAGGTGGTTTTTCAAATTAACATTTAGTTACAAAATTTCTCTTTTTCACATACTATCAAATCACACAATACTCAAAATGAATTTAACATTTATCTCCTTAATGCCTACCTACTTGTATTTCACCACCAAGGGGAAGTAGACTTCATTTTCTAACCAAGTATAAACATGTGGTTAATAGTATATATTGTCAAAGCACTTGACACCCTTATCATTATGGGATTGTGAAATGAGTAGGTAGACCTAATACCAAGCAAATACTATTGATAATATAGATCCATTATATCTTAAACATCCTTAAAACATACATAGATTGCTTTATAGTTCCCTATTTTGAGCCAACTTCCCTATCACACTTAAAATAACACTTTATAATAAATTAATAACACACAAGATGACCACTTAGTCAGCATTTACTTTTCATTTGATTACTTTTTCCTTGATCATTGTGTGTTGTATTACAAAAACTTGCATTATCCAATTTTAGTGCAAGGTTCTATGCTATGTGCCTTAATTAGATCACTCACATTGATCCAATTGTTTATGTGTTTGCATCTATTTCTTGCTTCAATTATGTTGCAAACTTTTTCATTGTTTTAGCACACTATCATTATGTTTGGTATAGTCTCTTATAGACTATGTTTTCCCTTCTCTATAATATAGATTCAACCTATATGAATTTTTATCCCATTCTTCTAGTCAAGTTATATTACTAAGTCAACCTGGTCAACCATGTATCCTTATCATCTCAATTTCCTAACTTGCCTATAATACATATTCGACCTATATAAATCTATGTTCTTTTCTTATACAAGTTAACTTGGTCAACCTTGTATCCTTATCAAGATCAGGTTCATGCCCTATTTATAGTACTAAGTTGACTTGGTCAACCTTGTACTCTTATCTGTCTCTTAGATTATAGAACATAGTCAGCTTGGTTGACTCTGTATCCTTCCTATCTCTTTGTTTTTACATCAACTTTATCTTCCTTAATATTTCTCCCTCATCATGAACTTCCTATTTAAAGACAAAAATAATTTGAATTAAATAGATATTATGAGCTTTACTGACCCCAATACGTTTTCCCATAACAAAATTGTGGTTTCTACCCTAGATGAAATTAATGTGCATGTATCCACTCACACTGCAAATTATGGGACCCCTCTTCATTCCTCTTCAATTTGCAACCCTCTTTTCTCATTTGATAATCAACCTAAATTAGAGTATACCCCATAAATGTTCTTCTTCATCAATGAGTTTCCTCAACATTGAGGAAAGGATCCTTCTACTATTTACCATCTCATTATAAGTGGTCATGTCAAGGATCCCCATTCAAATTATCCCACATCCTCACATAGATTTGGGGTACTAGTTTCTTTACTTCTCAACCCCTTCCCTCTATTTTGATCCCTTATCATAATATGACATCTTCTTCTTTAATTTCCTCCACCTCTATGCCTAGTATATCTACTAACATGGTCAGTTATACATCTAGTGGGCCTCTTCCAAGACCTGCTCTTCTCAATTCTTCCACTAGTGCATCGTTTGATACCCATAGTAATCATGCCTCTAGTACAAATTTTTATCATCCCTCTACTAGTACATTTTTTTCCACGTAAAAAAATAATGCTACTAGTGCCTCACTTACCAACAATTCTTTTCAAGCTATTACTAATACACATAGTGGTACCTTAGCCACTACTACCAATTCCAAAGCTTCACACAATACCAATAATACCACTCAAACCCATCAACTTCTATTACAAACTCATAATCAAATGAATGCTTTCTAAGATAACAATGATAACTAGATGATGTAAATGAAAAATCATCTTATCCATCTTCAAAATCACCCTCAATAGGTTCCATGAGGAACACATAATAAAAATGCTCCCCCATCTCCTCTTCTAGATTCCCATGGTAATATTATCCCTCAACCTCCCTTTGTTAACAAAATAATCAATCACCTTCAAAATGAGACTCTCACACCTAAAATTAATAAAAGTGATGTAGCAGGCATCACCCCTACCATTACTTAAAATGGGTCAACTGATATTACTCTCCACTTAAAAACATTTGTAAATATATATAAATATTGGATCAATTTAAATAATTTTACCACTATGTATCAAGTTAAATACTTTTCTCATTGCCAAGCTATTAGAAAAAAATCTCACTCGTAATTTTTTAGATTGGTACAACTGACTCAAATTCATTCTATCACTAGTTTGGAAGATTTAGTCAATGCTCTAGTTCAAGAGTTTCAAACTAGTGATCTCCCTGAAAATATTTTGGCCCATTTTATCAATTAGAAGCAACTTGAGACTGAAACTGCACAAGCTTTCATCAAATGATGGAAGACCTTGGATGAGTAAGGATGAATTAAGCATATCTATGCACATCCACATATAGATGGTTAAATTACTCATATTTTTTATGTAATTCTCTTTGTTTCAATGGATAAAGAAGACCTCTACTAAAAATTAATTTTAACTCCAAATCTAAAGGTATAAACGGTATCTCATATGATGTACTTTTGAATTGAATAGTATAATCTTGAATTAATTCATCATCACATTGTTTGAAATTGTGAAAATTTTGTAATGTAATTTTCATCACCATATGGATATTGAAATCCATGAAGAATGCAACTTATAATTGTGCAAAAGTGGTTGAGGAACCTTTTATTAGGCTATAAAACTAATTATGATCATAATAAAAAAAATGCTCATATGGAATACTTTTAATAATAGTTTGTCATATTTTTCCTATTGACCAAAAGAATGTACATAGTTAATCATGTGGTCAAATGAGTCCTTATGAATCAAAAAGAGAGATAAATATAGTATCTCAAAATCTTGTTGATACATTATTTAAGAGGTTTATTTTTGATTGAGGTAACATTTGTATTAGTATTATGGAAATCCATTTGAATTTGAAGTATATAAGCCTTTTTTGAATATCCCCAATAGTGATCACCATATAAACAAGATATTTCATGGGAATTGTGGTTCTTAGCATATGTGTTATCATTGATTCTAATCTACCACCTCTCTTGAATCTAGGCATATGATTATCATCATCCTCATGGATAAAAAGTGTAAGTTTTGAATCACTAAATCTAGGATACTATGGTAATGGTATTGGATCTCTAAATGATGGTACCCTTAGTATATAATCTAAAGAGCTTAGTTCATTCACTTTTGGTAGAGATATATCAATTGGTATTAGAGGGAGATTTTGTAAAGGTACTTATTTTGGTATGGTACAAATACTTTTCATTAATTAATCTTTTGGGAGATAAGGATCCCTTGATTTAAATACCTCAGTTGTAAGATTTGGAATGTTAGGAACATTTTTCACTTTAGGTTGGTAATGATTCCCTCTTCTTGGTGCCTTAAAACTACTTGCTAAATATGTCATGATGTCTTTGTTAAC
This sequence comes from Torreya grandis, assembly GCA_037957365.1. NCBI lineage: Eukaryota > Viridiplantae > Streptophyta > Pinopsida > Cupressales > Taxaceae > Torreya > Torreya grandis. Next base: position 683,354 of record JARHVA010001798.1, on the reverse strand, counting down.
GTTTTTAAAAATTACAATGTCAAATGAAGGTAAAAGAGAACCATGACCCTTGATAAGGGGGTCATTATTTTAAAAAGTTAGAATTATGGGGTTTGAATTAATTTATTTGAAGGAATATCCCCTTACAAGCAATTTGTAAATCAGTCATAATTTATTTATGTATTTTTCAAAACTTTTGATGATCATATGAAGGAGCATATTGGTCATATGTACCCACTTTTTTGGTAGAATGTGCATGAAGGGAATGATTAGATGACTTGCCTTGTTTTTGACTCATGTTTTTTTTTTTAAATCCCAAGCCTTACCTATTTGTATTATATTTTAGAGATATGGGGTGGGTTATACCTTACTCAAGTTTTCACAACCCTTGTCCTTTGTATCCATATTTTATAAAATATCAAAGGCTTAAAGTATATGATGGTGGTCTAGGGATTAACAATAAAGGATATTTATCTTACTTAAGATGGATCAATGCATCTCTTGAAATGGTGGGAGCATGGACCTGATTAGAGGGATGGTATCTACCACCATTTAAATATTTGAGATTAGATGATTTAGAATTTAGAAAGATATAAGAATGATCAATTTTTACCCCTTATTTGATAGAAAATTAGATATTTTCATAATCATAGCCATCAAATCAATTAATATCCTCCATGATAATAAAGATAAATAATACAAACATTAGTGTAAGACATGTAAGAAACATCCTATAGGATATGCTTAGGCAAAAAAGATGTTCAAAGGTCAAGTTCACCAAATGTTTAACCCTAAAATCTAGATGTGGGGGATATAAGGTTAAAGGGGGAAGAGATAGTCTAGGACACAAGGATGGTAAATTATCTCTAAATAATACCAAATTTTTACAAAATATAGATAAACATATAATAAATTTATTTTGTTAAGATGCTAAAGGTATAAATTAAAGTTATGTTAGATATAATAATAATAATAAGATACTTATCTAGTTATGATGATAATACATATCTAGATCTAGAATAGATAGATAGTATACTAGATTTGGATTTTGGATCAATTACTTGATTCTATAAATTGTACCTTTATAGCCACAAATAATTTTGTCAACACTATTGTCTAACTTAGATGCAAGTTTCTAGTATAAAATACCTACTAAAATAAGATGTAACCAACTAGATGTTTTTGGGTTATGTGTCACCTTTGCTCTAGTGCATTCATATTTGGGTCATGGACTATCACTTATTATCAAATAAAAAAATCTTAGTTCTTCATATTCATATTGGATATGATAAAAATAGGTTAGTGGGCACATAGTGCCAATTTGACCTAAAGAACCTTATGACAATGAGCATTGCCTACATAACTAATACTTTGAAGAGGGCCTCATACTTATGTAGTTTTCCCCTATGTGTTGTCTTATTTGTGAATCATGCACTGTGTGATAAGAAAGTTAAATAATGACCTAGATTTTAACATGGAAAATATGGATCTTGGTATGTTCCTTCAGTACTTCATACATTTAGATGTGTTGTCCTTATGACAAATATGGAAATAAGAGAAAATAGGGAATCTTTTCTCACTTGAGTATTTGATACAATGCTATTATTTATTTACCTTGTGAGTATGTAAGAAGTTTATAGGTTAGGAATGAATGAAGTTTTATATTATATTTATACCAATATTCTTGGAGAATGTCTTGCTTTAAAGCACTTAGTTTAACCTTTAGGATACGTTTCATTTTTAAATTAGATGACTTTATGGCATTACATACATGTGTTAGGGTAGGACACTTGTGTTGACATAAGAGTCTAACTGGGATGCAAATATTTGGCCAATTGGAAAATAGTTTTAGATCCATATTGTAAAGATCAAAGATAAGCAAGTTTATAACATTCTAGGCAAGATATAAGGTTTAAGTCATCATAATACATAGGCTATAATAAGAGATAAGTAATTAGGCACATATAGAGCATGTATGTGAGCATTTTGATAGTATAAAAGGTCTAAAAGATGATTGTACATCAATGATATGTATTTTACAAGTGTAAAATATTGAGGTGTTATATAATTTAGAAATACTATGTACAATCTGATATGTGCACTATAATTAATTATATTCTAGTTTTTCCTATGCAACCCATATCTTACCTTATTTTTTCTATCTAATTTTTTATATGATGCTTTTGTATGTGGTTTACCTTATTGTATGAATTTTTGTTTATTTAAAATTATGGGACATCTACATCTATCTCCTTATCTAGGACTGGATTGAGTTAAGGATTTATTTAGGTGTCCACGTGTTCTTTTTTATGTTCCTATTGTGCCTGGTGTGTACCCTTCTTCTAAGGCTTCAAATCATAACAATTTTTTCATAAAATTTGGCCAATTATTTTCACCAACAATGGGTCAATTATAGTCAAGTCATCATTTGAACCACTTTCATAATTCATCACCAACCTCTCATGATATTTTAATGGCACCTTAAGTATTAGGATTCTCTAGCAACCTATGTGTCATTCACTTTATTCTAGTGTGCATTATGATCCCTCTTTATTTCAATCTCAAAATAGCATGAAAAAAATGCATGTGTAAATTTTATCCATCCAAACATAGTATTATCTTTCAAAATATTTTTTTCAAGTGAGTGATACCTCATCATAATGAACTCAACAAATCCCTTATATTCCTTTATAAATATTATGGGTATGCACCATTAATCGTTGAAAGCTAAAATCATGTTTTCATCCCACCTATCCATTTTTAATTTTTTATTAATTTTATAGGTATCAAAGCACAAATGATTTTAATATCTATTATTGGAAAACTTATCCCACATTCAATGGACCCAAATATGTTTTACATATCCATCTAGAATACTAACCACATCAAAAACTAAAAAAATCAAAAAAATGTCCCATCTAAATGTATCGAAAGTCCTCTATTCCCATTTTTCATATTATCATCAAAAACATATTTAAAAATAATAAACTAAAAAAATTACACACACTTGGTGTAAAATGTATATATAATGTTTGTTGATATTGTCTAATCTACCAACTCTACAAAATTATGAGTTGACTAGGTGTGATACTATCCTTTTGGATTGATCAACAATGATTTCAATGGAAAATGTGTATTTCTCTTTCTTTTACTTCCATTACTAAGCCACCCTTTCCACCACTTGGTTGTTGATCGGTGCCAATATTATGCCTTTTTTCTATGTTTCCCTATTCCCAATAATTATTTTGGCCATTGTTGGATATGTACCTATTTTTCTATTTGTAAGTTCCAAGTTGGGATCTTTATTATTTCATAAATGGTTTAATAAATAGTTTCAATGATTGGATTTTACATAATTCTAAAAATTTAGTCACTCATCAATTTAGTGGCCTCTTTTGAGGCACACATTGATATGATTATTTAACTAAATTATTGTGTCAACATAATATTATGTAGGTATCTCTAACTTGGTCCTTATATTTACACATGTTATATTCATCCATTTTTTCCAACCTTATTATAGACAACCCATTTACATTCAGTTATATTTTCATACCTCTAGTAATGGCAGTTGGCATTGTGTTGTGCATGTGGAAGTATCTCTATTACACAATGGATTTTATCTCTCCTTAGATAGGTTTTGATTCAAATATATATCCATGTTACATTTATATTGATATTTAGTCATGATTCATTTAATATTACATTCTGATGCACCATAATAAGCATATCTTATATATTTTTATGCCCTAAGATATTGAATGCAGATGATAAAAAATGTCTCTTATTTTTTGGAATTGCATCATTTCTCATTAAGTGTCTTGATATTATATTGACATGATTATTTTACTTACTTATTATGTGAGCATTCAACATCTATAATATAACCCTATTATTATTTTTCATGTGCATTTTGATTAAATCTAGTTTAATTGACTTGTGAGAGACATCTTATTAGCATTCTACTTATAGGTATGGATTATACTTGGCGATGTTTTTTCCACATTTTAAATTGTATATTTTTTTTGTAGATATGATATAATGTGAATTATATTCATGGATACTAATGAATGGGATATGTTGATAATTATTAATGAGCTTAATAAAATGTGATCTACTTAGCTTACATAGTTATTGTTAATGCTCTATATGGATAAAAAAATGAGTATGAGTTATCTTAATATGATATTTAATTTTATGTCTAATAAACTTATGATTCATTAAATTTGGATGATTTATAAAAAAAATTCCATGGTAAATTACATGTTCAAATCCACATGCATTATTGGTCGTTAATTTAATGCATGTAAGGATGATGAAAAGATGTGTACTATTAAATGTCTAAAAAAAATCAAGCATTGTGGTACTCTTTAGTTATACTAAGATTATAATAGGATCACGTGGATATGGGGTCATTATTGACTCTCTTCCCACATTCTTCATAGATAAATATGCATATTAAAATCCTCCTTTGAGTATATGGGTATCCTATTTAAGAGATGAGGAAACATTCATCTAGTAGATGTATATCATGCTATGAGTTGTATTTATTGCTTTCACTTTTTGAATAGCATGTAGGAGACACAAGTTAAAATTACATTCCTCTAAAAAATGGGTATCTTGTTGTGAGTTATATTTATAATTTTCACTTATTTTATAAGGACCTCATTGAAGAACACACTAGAGTCACAAGTAAATTATGTGTATTCTTCTAGCCTATGGGTATCCTATTATGATTTGTATTCCCTGATTTCACTTGTTATATATAATATTATACTAAGTAGATTGGTATCCTACTTGTTATATTGGTTTTCTTCTTCTTTTATAAAAACACTGGAGACCTTCCTAGTTCCCTTCATATGACTCACTCATGAAGATTTTACTATATTTTCAAAGGATTAGGGACATGATTGTTATAATCCATCTTAATTTCATCATAAATATTAGATATGGACATGTTTGTATAGTTGGTATAACATAATCAATTATCTTATAGTGTTAGCTCATTATTATTCTACAATTATCATGTTTATATATACATGCACTTGGATATTAGCTCTATAACCATGAATCAAGTTATGTGGTAGTATATTTTCTAGATGTTATTTATTATCCCTCATGTAGTGGTTGAATTGTGTAATACCCAAAGGTGGGTATAACCATGTAATGTCTCACAATTTATAAATCAGTTTTTTTTTGTAATAGTAACTTTATTATAGATAGTCTTAGATGATCTTGGGAAGGCACTTCTAGGTTGATTAGGTACCTAGGAATTAAATTCACCCTCTCCCCCTCATTTATATATATGTCCGAATGGATATTTGTAAATATTAACAAAAAATATTTCCAAAATATTCTCTCCTCTTTCAATATTTATTGTTCTTGTTATATATTTAGCAATTTCTAGTTTCATAGATTTCACAACATGGTAAATGACTATATTTGATATAATTTTAAGGGTAAAAATTAGATACATGAAATTATTTTCCATGTTTGTTGCAAACTTAAATTATTGGGTAGACTTGGAATATAAAATCTTAAAGGTCAAGGGATTACTCTTATTTTCAAATGGATTATTAGGGCACTAAAATAAAATTAGCCTAGGATAAACATAACATTTGGTTATATTTATTTTGGAAAATAAAATTCATGTTTTATTTCATAATGTTTATTTTGTCTTCTCTATCTTAATTCTATGGTTTATTTAGAAACAAAGGAACTTATAGGTGTTTCAACATAAGGGCAGGGGAATTACTAACTTCTCAAGAGAAGTTAAATTGTGTATTGTACATGAGTAGATCTCTTTTTAGTTTAGGGATCTGCAAGTAAATATGATGGATTATTTTATGAAAGGGATGATGAAAATCACCTCAAACTTTCTTAGAGGTGTATATCAAATAATTAACTAACACTATAAAACAACTAAGAATGTTATAAAAACTATCCAAACATCTCCATATCTAATCCAAATGATGAAATTAAGATAAATTATAGCAATCATGTCCCTAATCCTTTGAAAATATAGTAAAATCTTTATCAATGAGTCATATTAAGGGAACTAGGAAGATCTCCAGTGTTTTTTTAGAATAATAAGAAAACCCATATAACAAGTAAGATACTTATATACTTAGTAAAATATTATATATATCAAGTGAAATTAAGGAGTATAAATCATAGTATTCTACCCATAGGCTAGAAGATTACACATAATTTACTTGTGACTTTATTGTGGTCTTATTGACTATTTTGATCAAAAGTCAAAATAGGTCAAAATCCTATAGTAAAAAAACTTGATATAGGGGTATATTAGGATGTAATAGGGTGTGTCATGGTCCTATTTGATGTCATTCAATGTGGTATTTATCTTGGTCATAGTCAAAATTAGTCCTAAGTCATTTCATGTCACTATAAGGTCATATTTGAGCCATTAATGAAGGTTATATGGTTTTCCATGTAATACAATTGTTCCAAACTATACCTCAATGTCCCTAATGTCATATTATTATTAGTCATGTCAGTACTAACTACAAAACTTGCAGGTATTATGTCAAATCAAGAAAATAATTACAAAAGAGGAAGTTTTGGTAGTTGTATAGCCTATGCAAATGTTGTGGCATGTGTGGAAGGTTATGAAAAGACTTTTCATATTTATTTAATCCATTTCCATGTTTAAACTACATTGGAAGTCTCAAAACTGACCTAAAACCTTTTTGTTCCTCCATCACTCTACTAGGCATGCAAAAATAATAAACAAGTTTTTTCATGGTATAGACAATAGGAGTTGTTTCAATCCAAATGAATTTGAATGATTTATCACATTTAATCAACTTATATTTCATGGCATGATTTAAAATATTGGTTTCCCATGATTTATGAATTAATGTCAATAAGTTGTATGTCTCTTTTTGCATGCTAATCCCTATACCCTATAGGTTTTCCCCTTGTATAAGCTGGTATGTATAAAAAAATTGATGAATTGATTATAGGAGATGTGTAATTACTTATTTCATTATTTACATATTTTATTTCATATATGGATGTGATTTGATGAGCTAAACATCTCAATTTGTAAGTTAAAATCACCATTACTAAGTTGAAGGCATGTTTCACCAAGTGTAGAGGTCCTTGTTCTTATAGTGGTTTCAAATGAATGTGATACATTGTAATATATGGTGTTCATTTAATGTTAATATATCTCCTTGAAAGTATAATTATATAAGGTTTCACATGGAGGTCACAATCAAATAACATGTTAACACATTCAGTGTTTTTCATGACTACCATTCATAATCAAGTGAATGAAAGAGTTTAAATAGCCATGGTGATGTAAAAAAAAAGTTTCAGGGTGGTGATAACATTCAAAAGGTGAGATAAAAATTATATAATGTTTAAACAACCTATTTTATATGTATTCTCTACCAATTCAAACTCTGTACACAATCTTGCACCCTTTGATGGAGACCTATAGGTACCCTATAGGAAAATAAACATGTTGAAATAAGGTATTTAAGTTGTTAGAAAACTTTCAAGGTATAAATTATATATTTGAATAATTTGAGAAGGAATATAAATGGTTGGATAACCATACACTTTGCACATTATCCATGTTCTACCTTCACTTCCCTTGTCTGCTACTGTGTGTACACCTACAGGTCTCCATAGAGGTTTGAGCATTTGGAGTGCTAGTGTTTAGACATGTTTTGAGACCTTCATAGAAGACTAAAAAGTTGGAGAATTCCATAGTAGTAAATAATAGATCTATTTAGTGACCATTAGACTTGAACTAGGTTCATAATTGGAGAAAGTGAATTTTAGGGATAAGTTACCTTAAAAACTTTGAAATAGAAATGTTTCCTTATTTTGATCTATTCATAGTTTCATGGAAAGAGGTCTAGATAAGACTAAATTATTCTATCATGAGCCCTCATAAAGAGGTAATACCTTGTAAAATAAAGTGATGTTTTGAAAAAATTATTATTATGTTAGGAAATCTCCATTCTATACATTATTACACTTTAGAAAGTCATTGTTCTTTGTAGTATCTTGAACTTCTAAGTAACCTTACAGTCTAAGGTGGTAGTATAAGAGCATGAAATCATGGTAAGTTTCCTTATTATAGTTGATAATGGAACTTATATCTCAATTATATTTCTTTGGAGTTTAAATATAGGTTTTAAACTCATATCACAACATATAGAGACCCATTTTGGCCCATGAAAAAACACCTACACATTTCAAAGAAAGGTAAAATACTAAAACGTGAAAGTTGAGTGTTAGTTTCAATCTATAGGCATGATGTGAGTATGTTTCACTAATTTAATGAGGTTATAATATTATAATAAATCTTAATAATCAATTGGAGTATACATAACACCCTACAGGGGCCCTTTCTTACCACAGTGACCACCTATAGTTGAGCCATATATTGAATGTATACTAAGGGTATGCAACTTGGATGTGAATTAGAACTATGGGTAGTGACAAGTAAAAATTATTGATAAGTGACTATGATAACTTAAATTAGGTCTTAAATAATTAGACACAATGTCTAATATGTAAGTGTCACCCAAAGGCATCCCTTTTCTAAGGAGAAACATAGTACACACTTGACTACAAACTAGCCCTGTCAAAGTTGAGATGAGTTTACTTTAAGGAGTTAGAAAATAAGTTTGGTTTTTTACATGTGGATATCACCTTAAAAATTATAATTAACATCTCATGATACTCCCATATCAAATAAATATAGCATGTAGGGGTTCTATATAACAACCTATAGCCAACACACAAAATCTTACACAGTGGGTATTACACAGAAGTCTGCCTTGGGTTTTGTGTTATTTTAATATTATAGGAGTGTATTCTAACCCTATAAATTTATACAAAGGATAACCATAACTTTAATAATCCTCTCATACCTTTTTTTCCTAATACAATACGGGAATTTCCCTTTGTTCTGTCTCAGACAGAGGGCACTCCCAGGGAGATAAAAACTATAGGTTGAGTAACTTAAGGGCAAAGAAGTGAGTTAGAGACTATAAAAACCTTGAAAGGAGATGTATGGAGATATTTTGAACATGGAAAAGAATATATGAATCATAATAAGTGTTAGAGGCCAAACATGGTGGCCTAAACCCACATAGTAGCAGTTAGACCTACTAGGCCTTGACTAGGCCTAATGCGTAAAGAGGGTATAATATCTATTATAGGGCTAGATGAGCCTTGAATACATTGAAAGAAATTTATGGGGATATATAAGGTGAGTTTGAGCCTTTTTTTAAAATAAAGTCACAAGGAGGCCATTTATTGGCTTATGAACATGATAAGGTATGTAGACTGTAAAGAAGGGCTTGAGAAGAAATATTTAGAAGCTCATATCTATATGGATGCATATCATGGGAGATCAAGGAGATATGATATGTTTTATAGGTTCCTAAAAAAATATTTAGAGGAATTTTTCTGAATATTGAACATCGCACTTTTATGAACAATCCATAAGGGGTAAAACCACTTAAAACTGTCCAAAACCTTGATAAGGACCCAATGGAGAAAATAAAGAAGGAAATGATTTAAATGTCTATAGGACTCCACCAGGATTCTTCCCATCAATTTTATTTATACTTTATTTGTATGGACAAGGTTCAAATTAGATTTTATTAATATTTTTTGGTGTTTTTTAGGTTCAATAGAGAATTGGAAGATGTGAATCACCTTGGGAGATATAATGAGACATATCCTAAATCCGAATATCCATTTTTTTCCTTATAAAACCACAAAAATACTTGTACAAACACCTTCACTTAAGCTAGTCCAAACTAGCATAGTGAACAAAGAGTGATCATCAAGTGAGAAGGTGATAATTTCAATTAAGAGGCCTTTTAAGGTCTACTCAATGGATCTAAGGATAGGATGAATCTTTATAGGTGTCATAACACCCTATGTATGGATTGGATTTCAAAACTAAAGACCATCTTGGTTCCATGTGTGAAGGATGAGTGAAATATGGGTGATTATGACTGTAGATAGTGGGAATACTTGTGTAGAAGAAGATTGATGACTAGGGACATATCTAATGCATGTTGGAGCTTATTTCTAACCCCCCTTCATAGTGAAATGATGTCATATGTTCCTAGTCTACTTTGGAGTGATCAAGAAGGACCAAATGAGAAGGATTTTGATGCATCTAAGGGACATTTGTCCAAATACACCTTGCATGTTTTTTTCCATATTCTATTCCCCTATAAATGTAACTCCTTATATTAGTTTGACACTTATTCTTGTGACTCTTGAAAATCATTTTCCTCTCTCCTCTCTCACATTCTACAAGTACTATCCATTTTGGCTATTGTTTAATAATCCCACACCATGTATGACAAATCCCTATTAGTTTGATCTTATACTTTGACTTTGAATAATACATGCAATCTTGCTTTGAGTTCACAAACATTTTGTTTAATTATGTGAAGTGGTATATGGTGAGGTATAGTTATAAGCTTTTATCCTTGCTTCTCCTTATCCTTTCATGTTTAGTGAAAGAAGTTCTTATTATAACATGTCATATGGAGTGTAGCTAGTGTGTTTGGCTCCCTTCAAGTATGTAAGTGCCCTTAAAGTTTGTAATCTAACCTCTAGTTCACTTAGCTTGAGTTATCTCATGCATATCACCTCTATATTGAAATACTAATGCTAGAACATCTTAAGACTTTGAAGCTAGTGTTGTAGGTCTTATTTTTTAGTGAAATAAGTATGATGGTCTTGTGGAAATATTCATAGTGTATCACCCCCTTAAAGTAGTTTCTTTTCATGCATATTTTCCCCTTTTCTCACAAACAATTAATTAGTCTAGGTGGTAAACACTTCAAGATCAATTCATGGATCTAGCCCTTAAACCTAGAGGTCTACTTCTACTATAGATAACCCACATACCTATAAGTATTCAAATATTTCCCAAATATTATAATAGTCCCTAACAACCTCTTATAGGGTGAAATATTTGGTGACAATATTTCTAGCATTCCCAGTGGGACCATTGTCCTAAAGATAACTTGTCAAGATGAATGTTGGTCTTGATAACATCAGTTACATACAATGTGCTACTCCAAATTTGGTGACTCTATTCAAGGTAAAATCTAGTTTTAGACCATTATTTTTTCATATACTTATATTCATACTTCATGGTCCTTACTAGATCATCTTCTAGTATAGTTTTCAATCCTATCAATCCACCTCTTCAACCTAAACTTCCTCTTGAAATTCAATACCCTCAACTTATTCTTCCATTTGAATATCAAGAGGACTTTTCTATCTAATAAGACCAAGAGAGTGAGGAAGATTTTGAAGAAAACATGGATAAGTAGCATTCCTTCCTATCCTTTAATATTAAAAACCTAGTCCATCTTGATGCCTATGATTACATTCCCCCTAATGCTACAAAGAGTGTTCCTACATTCAATGGTGAATTCCATGTCACTCATAGTAAGCACATTAGGGATATATCAAATTATACAATTTTCACATTATCATTAAGGTCAACATTTCCATTAGATTCCTTGCCATGTCCCTTATATGGAAAGCACTTGATTGGTATAGGAAGTTTCCTAGTGGTTGAATCGCAACATGGGATGATTTTGGAGTGTTGTTAACATCAATATTTGAATACAAGAGTGATCACACTTCACTCATGCATCAGCTCAATGTGATCCAAAGAGACCCTAAAGAAACATTACATGACTTCAATAAAAGGTTCCAAAAGACTTGGCATAGATTTCTTCCTCCCATGAGATCACCTTTTAGTTTTGTGTTTCCCATATATTAGAGGGCCATTGGTACTGATATAGCCATCATGCTTCAATCTATGGGTGGTTTCACTTTACCTGAGTCATATGACCTTTCCATTAGAGCTAATAATGGCCACATTCAATAAATAAAGTTACCTATAAAATTTTATATGAATTTATTTCCTAATATTATTGTTGATATCACAAATACTACCCAAGATCCTAATGTAAATACTAAGTCAAAGTTTGCTCCTGAGAAGGCAGATGATGCCATTGATTGCTAGGCAAGGTATAACTTCTTTGAGGCTCAAATTAGGTAAGCCAATATGAAACAAGGTTCTCATCAAAACACATATCCCTATCATTATCAATATAGTCAATCATATGGGTGAGGGAGAGGTCAAGGGTAGCCTAACTTTAATAGGCCTACCCATGTGTACAATCCTACTTCCACCTCCAACATAATAGAAATGGTACTGGTGCATATTAATCTGATCCAAGGAGAAGAATGGAAAAAAATTTATTTAATTAATTCAAATGAATTTGGAGAACAAGTTATACTTTCTCAAGGAGTAGTCACTCCTCTACTATCAATAGAAGATGAGGTCTTAATGTAAGCAAGTGTAGGTTGGTAGCCTCAAGGAGAAAGCTTCACTAACTTCTTAGTTGAAGGTACTTATATTCTTAACCAAATAACTTATGTTATAAACAATACAATAGCTAAGATAAAGTCTATAGGGAATGTTAATGGTGTGCCTACAAGCTCAACTATTCCTCCTATAAGGCATTAAGGCATGACTACAAACATGATAGTCCCTAACACTCTTGTACCTCCTCCAAATCAGAATATGGGGAGGTCTATTCAAATTAATTAAATTCCCCAAGTTACAAACACTTATTTGCCTCCAAGGACTAAATTTAAAGTAAGTACTTATACCTTAAACATTATATATTCATTGAAGAATGTTAAGGCATCCATTTCCCTTTGGGATGTCTTTTATATGCCTAGATAAAAGGAGATCTTGTAAAAATAATGATCCACTATCTATGATAGTCCTCCATCATCAAGAAATGGTCATGGTCATGTAGATATTAATAATTCCCCTAATAACATTGTGGAACCATATACTATGTCTAAGAAGCCTCCACCTTTCTACATCCCTCTCATTATGGGTGATAAACTAGTTTAGAACTACATAGTTGATAGTGGAGCCTCCATATCAGTGATGCCCCAAGGTTTTAGCTAATAAATTGGGCCTAAAGTATGAACCACATAGTAAAGGAGTGATTTATTTATATGGTACATCTAAAATGTCATTAGGATTGATGTTAAAGGTTTTCTTACATGATTATCCTAGTTTCCCCATCTTCCAAGACATTGTGGTTGTTGACTTACCTACCCACATTAAAATCTACCTTTCAAGAGATTTTAAAGATAAGATAGAAGGGTACCTCTTAGTTGATTGGTCCTTATTAGCCTTTAGGGCAAGATATGGAACAAATTTGACCATAAAAACTCATCCATGTACAAGGTTCCACATTTATCCCTATGTAAAAGAAAGTTCCAACCTCAATTATGTCATTAATGAGAAAGAAGAGTCTATTGTATATGATGATGCTTCTTCCACACATAAATGAATTTATAACTTGTTTCTTGATGAGTATGGTACATATGTTTATGAACATGATCCTTACACATACTTTGAACAAACTGACCTTGGTACCTATATCATCCATGAAGGAGCATTTGACCAAGCTAAGGTGAGCATTGAGCATTATTTTTCACAAGTTATTGAAGTTAACTATTTGATCCATGTCTATTATGATTATATATTGAAGAACATGATATATAAATATGATGATAATAACCATGTAATCTTTCTTGGAATTGATGAAGCAGCCCTTGAAGATGAGATTCATGAGAAGGAAGATGACCTGTGGTAAAGGTTCAATGCCATATGTCAAGAATTTGATCAATTAGGTAAGATTACTTATCCTTCAAATAATTTATTATCTAATTTTAAGGTTTTTTATAAGATTAATGATTAGGTTTTTGAATGTCATACCAAACATAAAAGATAAATCTTTGTTAAACATGAAGGTGAATGTCATATTGTTGTTCAAGAGGTTACAGTCTTATAGGAGTCCCATGAGTCCAAGTTAGAAATATTTGTACTTAAGGAATATTTTATACCTCAATATAAGATATAATCACATTCATAGCTATTGTAACATGATGAATAAAAACTTGATGCTCATACACATCAAGTATATTTTATCCTAGAAGAGAGCAAAGTTGAGGTAACTTTCACATTTCCCAATATGTAGTTTGAATAACATCAAATGGATATTACAAAGGTAAATATAGTTAAATTTTAAAACAAGGTATTTGGTATGTAATATATATCACTCATGAAGGCTCAAAGTAGTTCATTTTAAAGCATGAGGAGATCCAAAGATGGTAAGCCATTTCACCATCTACATAGTCAAGTGTTTGATGATAAGCATGTTTCACATCACAAGTTTCTTAAATAGAGTGATAAATATGCAATGGGAACCATATTTCACAATTTTTGAAGCATGGTAAGTTATTTTTCACCTCAATATTGAGGTCTTGTAAATACTAGATTCAGTGTGTGTCTTTGTTTCAGTTGTGTGTGTGTGTGTGTGTGTGTTATATAAGTGTTCTTGAGAACACATGTTTGTTTCCTTTGGTGTGTATTATTTTATGTGTATTTCATTATTTTTTTGTATGGTTTAAAATTAAAATTCAGCTTCATATATTTATATAGGTGACTCCATTTCCCAATGGATGGGGTTAGGCTACTGGTCTTGGTATAGCAAGCATACCACCCCTAGGAAATTACCAAGAATGTTGACTATTTTGACCACAAGTCAAAATAGGTCAACCCATTATAGTATAAAAATTTATATAAGGGTATAATAATATTCAATAGGGTGATTCATGATACTATTTGATGTCATTTAATGTTCTATTAACCTTAGTCATAGTTAAAATTAGTCCTAAGTCATTTCATGTCACTATAAGGTCAAATTTGAGCCATTAATGAAGGTTTTACTATTTTCCAAGTAATAAAAGTGTTAAAAACTATCCTTAAATGTCCCTTTTGTCATATTATTGTTATTCATGTCATTATTAACTATAGAACTTGAAGGTATTAAGTCAGATCAAGAAAATAATTAGAAAAGAGGAAGTTTTGGCAGTTGTACGACCTATGCAAGTGTTGTGGCACATGTGTAAGATTTTGAAATGAATATTTAGATTACCTAAGTTAATTTACATGTTTTATCTAATTTTAAGTCTCAAAATAGACATAAAACCATTATACTCCTTCATCACCCTATTAGGCATAAATAAATGGTTAACAGGTTTCTTCATGGTACAAACAATAGGAGTTGTTTCAGGTCAAATTCCTCTTAGGGATGTTATCACACTTATTAAAATTAAATTTCATGGAATTATTTCAAATATTTTTTTCCAATTCTTTACGAACCAATGCTAATAAGTTAATTGTCTCTTTTTCCATGCTAATCCCCATACCCTGTAGGTTTTCTCCTTGTTTGAGCTGGTCTATACAAACCAATGGATTAAATTGATTAAAAGATATGTGTAAATCCTTATTTATTTATTTATTTTCATCTTTTATTTCATTTTCATAGGTGATTTTATGAGATAAATATCTCAAGTTACAAGTTGAGATCACCATTGTTAAGTTGTAGGCATGTTTCACCAAGTGCAGAGGTCCTTGTTCTTATAGTGGTTTCAAATGAGTGTGATACATTATATGGTATGATTTTAATTTTAATTTAATATCTATTATTTCAAGGATTATTATCAAATTTTTCACGTGGAGGTCACAATCAAAGAACATGTTAACATAGTCTTTTTCATGACTACCATTCACAGTCAAGTGAATGAAAGAGTTTATACAGACATGGTGATGCAAAGAGAAAGTTTCAAGGTGGTGATAAACTTTACAAGATGATATAAACATGATATAATGTCTAAAAAACATCTTTTAAATGCGTTCTCTACCAATTTAATCTTTATACAAAGTCTTTCACCCTTGATAGAGACCTACAAGTACCCTATAAGAGAATAAGCACATTGAAATAAGGCATTTGAGATATTTAAACTCTTTCAAGGTATAAAGGATCCATTTAAATACTTTGATAAGGAATATAATTGGTTGGAGAACCATACACTATGCACATTGTCCATGTTCCACCTTCACGGCCCTTGTCTACTTCTGTGTGTACACCTACAAGTCTCCACAAAGGTCTGATCATTTGGAGTGTTGATGTTTAGACATGTTTTAAGACCTTCATAGAATATTGAGAAGTTAGTGAATGATATAAAATTCAATATTAGATATTTTCAGTGACCAACATACTTTAACTAGGTTCATAATTGGAAAAAAGTGAAGTTTGGGTACAAGTTACCTTAAAAACTTAAATAGAGATGTTGCTTTGTTTTGATCTTTTCATAATTTCATTGTAGGATGTCTACAAAAGAATAAATTATTCCATCATGTAACATTAATAAATAGGTAATACCTTACAAAATAAATTGATGGTTCTACCAAAGGAGTATGAAGTTAATAAGCCTGCATTCTAGACATTCTTACACTATAAAAAGTCAGTGTTCTCTGCAGTATCTTGAACTTCTAAGTAACCTTACAGTTCAAGGTGGAAATATAGGAGTATGCCCTCATGGTAAGTGTCCTTATTAGAGATAATAATGGAAATAATATCTAAAGGATAATTTTATATATTTTAAATATCAGGTTTCAACTCATATCACAACATATAGAGACCCTTTTTAGCCCAAGAAAGTACACCTATAGGTTTCAAAGAAAGGTAACATACTAGATTTTGAAAGTTGAGTGATAGTTTCAATATCTAGGCATGATATTAATATGTTTAACCAATTAATTTATGAAAAAATATTCCAATATATCCTAATAATCAATTGGATTGTACATAACATCCTACAAGGGCCCTTTGTTACCAAAGTGACCAACTACAACTGAGCCATGTACTAAATGTATACTAAGGGTATGAAACTTAGATGTCAACTAGAATTATGGGGAGTGACAAGTCCAAATTACTAATAAATGTCATTTATAAATTTAATGAGGTATTAAATCATGATACACAAGGTATAATATTGAATTTTCACCTACAAGCATCCCTTTTTTGAGGGAAACACAGTACATAGTTGACTACAAACTAGGCCTATCAAACTTGAGATGAGTGTAGTTTGAGGATTTAGTAAAGAATTTTGAGTTTTTGCATGTTAATATGACCTTGAAAATTATAATTACCATATCATGAGACTCCCATATCAAATAAATAGAGCATGGATTGGTTCTACATAACAACCTACAGTCAACACACAAAATCTTGAATAGTGAGTATTTTACAGAAATCCACCTTGGGTTTTGTGGTATTTTAAGATGATAGTAGTGTGGTATAACCCTATAAATTTATATGTATGATACCCATCACTTTAATAAGCCTCTCATACCTTTATTTTTCCTGATATAATAGGTGAAGTATCTTCTATTCTATCTCAGATAGAGGGCACTCCTAAGGAGATAAAAACTATAGGTTGAGTAACTTAAGGGCAAGGAAGTCAGTTAGAGACTATTTAAACCTTAAAAATAAATTTATGGATCTATTTTTAACATGGATAATAATATATGAAATTTCACATGTGTTAGATTCAAAACATGGTATCTTAAACCCACAGGTGTAGTCAGACCTACTAGGCCTTAACTAGGCCTAATGCCTAAAGGGTGTATAATATAACTTATATGGCGAGATGAGCCTTGAAATAAATTGGATTAAATTATTTAGGAGATATAAGGTGATTTTAAGCATTTTTTCTACAGATAAAGTCTTAGGGAGACTTTTTCTTGGCCTAGGAACATGACAAGGTATGCAGAATGCAAAGGGCTTGAGAAACAATCTTTAGAAGCTCATATCTATATGGATGCATATCATGGGAGCTCAAAGAGATAGGATATTTTTTAGAGTGTCATAAATAAGGATTTAGTGCAATTTTTTTGAGTATTAAATGTCACACTTTTTTTAACAATCTTTAAGGGGTAAAACCACCTAAAACCCTCCAAAACCTTGTTAAGGACCGAATGAAAAAAATAAACAAGAAAATGCATCTAAATGAGCTAGTTTGGTTAGGGAAATGATTTTAACTTGTAGATGAATCCACTAGACTTATTTTCATAAATTTTAATTGTACCTTATTTGTACAAATAAGGTTTAGAATGGTTTTTATTGATAGTTTTTAGTGTGTTTCATGTTCAAGGGAGAATTGGAAGATGTGAATCACTTTGGAAGATATAACAAGACATATCCTAACTCCTCATATCCATTTATTTCCTCAAAAAATCACACAAGTAAATTTTAAAGAACCTTCACTTTAACCAATCCAAACTGGCATAGTGAATGAAGAGTGATCATCAAGTGAGAAGGTGATAACTTCAATTAAGAGACCTTTTAAGGTCTGATTAATGGATCTAAAGATAGGAGGACTCTTGACAAGTGTCATACCATGCTCTTTATGGATTGGATTGGAAAAATAAAGAACATATTGGTGCCAAGTGTGAAGGATGAGTGAAATATGGGTGATTATGACTAAAGATAGTGGGAACACTTGTCTAGAAGAATATTGATGATTAGGGACATATCCAATGCATGTTGAAGCATATTTATAACCCCCCCATTCATATTTAAATGATTTCATCTATTCCTAGTCTTCCTTTGAGTGCTTAATTAGGACTAAATGATGAAGGAAGTTTCAAAAAGCTAGCTGATAGACCTCTATGCCAAGTTTGAGGAGTAATCTAATGTTTCCAAAATCTTAGAGTAGGCGTAAACAACATCCTCTAGGGTGAAATATTTGGTAACAATAGTCATTAGTGATGTCTTTAGAAACAATTGAAAATGGTGAATATAACTCACAATAAGCTATCCATATGTTAGAGAAACATATGTTTAACTTGTGTCTCGTAGATGCTATTCAAAAAGTGGAAGCAAGAAATACAACTCATAACAGGTTATCCATCTATTAGAGTATTTGTGTTCATCTCCTAAGTAGGATACCCATCTACTCAGATGAGGATTTTAATATGCATATTTATCTTTTAAGAATGTGGGAAGAAAGTAAATAATCACCCCATATCTACCTACTCCTATTTGATTCCTAAGAGAACTAAAGATAATCACAATGTTTAATTTTTCCTTTAGGCATAATAATAGTACACATATATTCAACATCCCTAAATGAATTAAAGTAGTGACCATTAATGCATGTGGATTTGACCATGTAATTTAACATGGAAAAAAATACACAAATCATACAAAGTTAACAAATCATAAGGCTATTTGACATAAAATTAAATAACATATTAAGATATCTCATACTCATGTTTTTTATCCGTAAAGAGCATGAACAATAACCATTTAATCTAATCATATAACATTCTATTAAGCTCATGAATAATTATCAACATATCTCATTCCTTAGTAAACATGACTATAATTCACATCTATGAGAGATAAAATATACAATTTATAATTTGGACAAAATAATGCCAAGTATAATCCATAACTATAACTAGAATGCTAGTAATATCTCTCTAATAAGTTAATTAAACTGAATTTATTCAACATGTACATATATAAAAAATAATAGGGTTATATTACAGATGTTGAATGCTCACATAATAATTGGGGCAAATAATCATGTCAATATAACAACAATCTACATAATGAGAAATGACATGAGTCTAAAAAATAATTGATAATTTTTGTCATCTACAATCAAGATCTGAGGGCATGAAAATTTATATGATATGGGTATCATGGTCCATCAAAATGTAACATGTAATGAAATATTTCCAACTTTATATATAAATGTAACATGGCCAGATAGTCTAACCAATATAGGTCTAGGTAGAGATAAAATCCATTTCACAATAGAGACACTACCAAGTGCATAACATAATGATAACTACCATTACTAGAGGTATGGAAATATACCTGAATGAAAATGGGTTCTCTATAACAAGGTTTTCCAAAATGGATGAAGATAACATGTGAAAATATAATTACCAAGCTAGAGATACCTCCACAATATTAGGCCGACACAATAATTTAGTTGGATAATCATATCAATGTGTGCCTCAAAAGAGGCCATCTAAATTGGTGGGTGACTAAATTTTTATAATTATGTAAAATCCAAATCATTAAAACTATGTATTAAAACATTTATGAAATAATTGATATCCCTACTTGGCACTCACAAATAGAAAAAAATAGGTGCATATCTAATGGTGGCTAAAATAACTACAAGGAATAAGGAAACACAAAAAATAGGGCATAATATTGGCACCGACCAATAACCAAGTGGTGTAAAGGGTGGATAAGTAATCAAAGATAAAAAATATAAATACACATTTTCCATTAAAAGCATTGTTGATCAATCCACAAGGGTAGTATCATACCTAGTCAACTCATAATTGTAAAGAATTGGTAGATCAGACGATATCAACAAACATTATTTATATATTTTACACTGAATGGGAAAATAATTTTTAGTTTATTTTTTCTAAATATGTTTATGATGAGAACATGTAAAATGGGCCTAGAGGACTATTGATATATTTAGCTGGGACACAATTTTGATTTTGTTAGTTTTTTATGAGGTTAAAATCCTAGACAGATATGGAAATCAATTTTGGTCCATTGAACATGGGATATGTTTTTCACTAAGAGATATTAAAATTATCTCTGCTTTGATGCCTATAATAGTAATTAAAAGAAAAAAATGGATAGGCAAGCTAAAAACATGATTTTAGATTTTAGTGATCAATGGTGTGTACCCATAATATTTCCAGAGGCATACAAGGGATATGTTTATTTCATTATGATTAGGAACCACTCACTTGAAAAAATATTATGAAAGATAATAATATGTTTGGATGGCTCAAATTTACATATGCATTTTTTCATGCTATTTTGAGAATGCAATAAAGAGGGAGCATAATGCATAGTATAAGAAAGTGAATAAAACATGGGTTTTTAGAGATATCCTTATACTTAAGGTTCCACTAAAATATCATTGGAGGTTGGTGATAAATGATGAAAATGATTTAGATGATGACTTGACTATAATTGACCCCCATTTAGTATTATCATGTTTATATATACATGCACTTGGATATTAGTTTTATAACCATGAATGAAGCTATGTGGTAATATATTTTTTCTAGATGTCATTTATAACCCCTCGTGTAGTGGTTGACTTATGGCATACCCAAAGGTGGGTACAACCATGTAATGTCTCATAATTTACAAATCAATTTTTTTTGTAATAGTCTGTTTAATACAAGTAATTTTAGATGATCATGGCAAGGCCCTTCTAGGTTGGTTAGTTACCTAAGTATTAATTTCACCATCTCCCCTAATTTAAAGATATATGGGAATGGATATTTTTAAATATTAACAAAAAACTTTCCAAAAGTTTCTCTCATCTTTTAGTATTTATTGTTCATGTTGTATGTTTAGTTATTACTAGTTGTTACTATATTTGGTCTGAATGTAAGGGTAATAAGGAGAGACATGAAATTTCTTTCCGTGTTTGTTCGAAGCTTAAATTATTAGGTGGACTTGGGTTAAAAAATCTTAAAGGTCAAGGGATTTATCTTATTTCCAAGTGGATTATTAGGGTACTAAAAGAAAATTAGCCTTGGATAAACAAAGAATTTGGTTATATTTATAAAATAAAATTCATATTTTATTTCATAATGTTTATCTTGTCTTATCTACATTAATTCTATGGTTTATTTGGAAACAAAGGAACTTATATGTGTTTTAACATAAGGGTAGGGTGATTACTAATTTCTCGAGTGAAGTTATATATGAGCGTAACTTTATTTAGATTGGGGTTTTTCAAGTAAATATGATGGATTATTTTATGAAAGGGATGATGAAAATCACCTCAAACTTCCTTATAGATGCATATCCAATAATGAACTAACACTATAAGACAACTAAACATTATATACCAACTATCCAAACATGTCCATAGCCAATCCATATGATGAAATTAAGATAAATTATAACAATCATATCCCTAATCCTTTAAAAATATAATAAAATTTTCATTAGTGAGTCATATTAAGGGAAATAGGAACATCTCCAATGTTTTTGTAGAATAATAATAACACCCATTTAAGAAGTAGGATATTAATCTACTTAGCAAAATATTATATATAACAAGTGAAAGTATGGAATACAAATCATAGTAGGCTACCCATAGGATAGAAGAATACATATACTTTACTTGTGACTCTAGCATGTTATTCAATGAGGTCTCTAGAAAACAAGTGAAAATATGAAATATAACTCACAACAAGCTACCCATCTATTAGAGGAACATATGTTTAACGTGTGTCTCTTAAATGGTATTCAAATAGTAGAATAAATAAATACAACTCGTAGAAGTATATCCATACATTAAAGGAATGCTTGTTTATCTCCTAAGTAGGATACCCATATAATTAGAGGAGGATTTTAATATGCATATTTATCTTTTAAGAATGTGGGAGGAGAGTCAATAATTTCCCCATATCCAAATGATCCTATTCAAATCTTATGAAAACTAAAGATAATCATAACACATAATTATTCCTTTAGGCGTAATTAAATTAATGAAAAATAATGCATGTGGATTTGAATATGCAATTTACCATGGAGAAATTTTCATAAATCATCCAAAGTTAATAAATCATAAGGTTATTCGACATAAAATTAAATAGCATATTAAGATAACTCCTACTCATGTTTTTTATCCATAGAGCGCATGAACAATAACCATGTGAGCTAATCAAATCACATTATATTAATCTCATGAATAATTATCAACATATCTCATTACTTAGTATCCATGACTAAAATTCACATCATATCACATCTATGAGAAATAAAATATACAATTTACAATGTGGACAAAATAATGCTAAGTATAATCCATAACTATAATTGGAATGCTTGTAAGATGTCTATAATAATTTAATCAAACTAAATTTAATAATAGGTTTATATTATATATTTTTAATGCTCACATAATAATTAGGGAAAATAATCATGTCAATAAAATAACAAGCTACTTAATGAGAAATGATATGATTCCAAAAAATAAGTGATAATTTTTATCATATGTGATCAAGATATTAGGGCATGAAAATTTATAGGATATGCATATCATGGTCCTTCAAAATGTGATATTAAATTAATGATATTCAACTCTCAATATAAATGTAACATGGCTAGATAGTTTAATCAAAACATGTCTAAAGAGAGATAAAATCCATTGTGCAGAAGAGCCACTACCAAGTTCATAACACAAAAATAACTACCATTACTAGAGGTATCAAAATATAACTGAAGGTAAATGGGTTGTATATAACAAAGTTTTCCAAAATGGATGAAGACAACATTTGTATAGATAAGGACCAATCTAGATCTACCTCCAAAACATTAGGCTGACACCATAATTTAGTTGGATAATCATATAAATGTGTGCCTCAAAACATGCCATCTAAATTGATGGGTGACTAAATTTTCAAAATTATGTAAAATATAATCATTGAAACTATGTATTAAACCATTTATGAAATAATAAAGATCCCAACTTGGCACTCACAAATTAAAAAAATAGATGCATATCCAATAGTGGCCAAAATAACTACTAGGAATAAGGAAACATATAAAACAAGGCATAATATTGGTGTTAGACAACTACCAAGTGGTGGAAAGGGTGGATAAGCAATTAAAGTATAAGAAAGATAAATACACATTTTTTCCACTGAAAGAATTGTTGATCAATACACAAGGGTAGTATCACACCTAGTCAACTCATAATTGTGCAGTATTGGTAGATCAGACAATATCAACAAACATTATGTATACATTTTACATTAAATGGGTTCAAATAATATTTAGTTTATTATTTCTACATATTTTTTAATGAGTATACAAAATGGGCCTATAGGTCTATTTATACATTTAGATGGGACACAATTTTGATTTCGTTAATTTTTCATGAGGTTAGCATTCTGGATGGATATGGAAAACATATTTGGGTCCATCAAATGTGGGGTAATTTTTCCACTAATAAATATTAAAATTATATTTCCATTAATGCTTATAATAGTAATTAAAAAATAAAGTGGATAGGAAGGATGAAAACATGATTTTAGCTTTCAGTAATGAATGGTGCATACCCATAATATTTATAAAGGGATATGTTGAGTTCAATTTGATTAGGTACCACTAACTTTAAAAAGTATTATGAAAGATAATAATATGTTTGGATGGTTCAAATTTACATATGTAGTTTTTTTAAGTTATTTTGAGTTCCAATAAAGAGGGAGCATAATGCAAAGTAGAAAAAAGTGAATAACACAAAGGTTGCTAGAGATATCCTTCTACTTAAGGTGCCACTAAAATATCATGAGAGGTTGGTGATGAATGATGAAAGTTGGTAAGATGATGACTTGACTATAATTGAACCCCATTTGGTATTATCATGTTTATATATACATGCACTTGGATATTAGTTATATAACCATAAATGAATCTATGTGGCAGTATATTTTCTAGATTTTATTTATAACCCCCCATGTAGTTGTTGTCTTGTGACATAAACAAAGTTGGGTACAACCATGTAATGTCTCACAATTTACAAATTAATTTTTGTTGTAATAGTCTCTTTAATACAAGTAGTCTTATATGATCTTGGCAAGGCCCTTCTAGGTTGTTTAGGTATCTAGGGGTTAATTTCACCCTCTCCCCCTAATTTAAAGATATGTGGTAATGGATTTTTTAAAATATTAACAAAAATACTTTCTAGAAAGTTCTCTCCTCTTTTAGTATCTATTACTCTTGTTGTATGTTTAGTAATTACTAGTTTCATAGATTTCACAACATGGTAAGTAACTATATTTGGTCTAATTGTAAGGGTAATAAGGAGATACATGAAATTTACTACCATGTTTTCTATATTCTTAAATTATTCATTGGACTTGGCATACAAAATCTTAAAATTTAAGGGATTTATATTATTTCCAAGTGGATTATTAGGGCACTATAAGAAAATTGGCCTTAGATAAACATAACATTTGGTTATATTTATTTTTTAAAATAAAATTCATATGTTCTTTCATAATTTATATCTTATATTCCCTACCTTTATTCTATGGTTTATTTGGAAACAAAGGTACTTATATGTTTTTCAACATAAGGGTAGGGCAATTACTAATTTTTTAAGAGAAGTTATATTGTGTATTGTACATGAGAAGATATTTTTTTAGCTTAGGGTTATGTAAGTACATATGATGGATTATTTTATGAAAGGGATATTGAAAATCACCTCAAACTTACTTATAAATTTAGGAGGGTTTCCAAGACATAGATAGTCCCTAAATTGTAAAATTATCCATCCATGTGCATCTAAAGCAATGGACTCCAAGGCTGAGTGGGACTTATTGAAAAAATGTTTTTTTGAGTAGGTTGATGACCTTGAATATATGTTGGTGGGATCCTCTAAGTAAGATAAAAATGTAAAACAAGGCACTACGAATAGCAAGGAGTATATCTTGGAGACACTTAAAGTACCCTTACAATACTTTGTAGGTAAAAGAAGTATAAAGATTAAATAATGGTACTTCAAATGATGATGTAGCACATGATAAGGAAAAAGGGCCTATTGAAAGAAATATTTATTCATATTCATCTATGGTTGGGTAGTATGTTCTGAAAGTGGAGTATGGAGATGTCCTTAATCTAAGATTGGGAATTTTTAATAATGATAATTTTAATGGGATTTTTGTAATGCTACAAGATTACATTATAAAAGAAGGATTGAATAGTAAAGATAAATTGATTTAGTATATTAAGGACTAAAAAATGAGGAAGATGATGATGAGTCCAAAATATGACTCGTTATTACTATCAAGTTTCTTCATTTTTATTTTATTACCTCTCCTCTGGACTAAATAATGGAAGGACCTTAAGATTGTATCTAATCCTAGTGTTGTAGATGGATGATTTATATTATTTAATGTAACTAAAGTCCAAGTTACTAATTTTTTCATTTAATTATAACTATTTACATGTTTAGTCTCTCAATTTTGTGTGTGTGTGTGTGTGTGTGTGTGTGTGTGTGTGTGTGTGTGTGTGTGTGTGTGTGTGTGTGTGTGTGTGTGTGTGTGTGTGTGTGTGTGTGTGATACAACAATCTATATGGAATAAGGGCCTTTTTTATGATCTTCTAAAGCAACCTAGATGAAATATTTTTACATTTGGAGAGCTAAAAACTCATTGGACACACTTATGGATCATTCAAGTCTTATATGAACTGAGTTATAATCTTGTCCAGTAGCTATGGACTCACACAATCTATTGTTACAGACTCTCCCAATAGCTATGAACTCACCTAGTCTATAACTACAAAGTCATTTAAGATACAATTTCATTATTTATTGAAGAATTCTAGCATTCCTATTAGCCTAGTAGCCTTGTTATGGAATTATTCAATATTTAGGATCCTTGAGGTAAGTTACTATAGACTTAACCAAGTTTTCATAGAAATAGCTCTGAACTCTACCAGAGTTGCACACATTTACCAAAACTACTCTAGACTCTTCTAGTCCAACTTCTAAGCTTATACAACTAAAATATCCATACTTTCCATCTTTATCATCATACTTGAAGATTATTTTGGTCACTTACAATATATATATATATATATATATATATATATATATATATATATATATATATATATATATATATATATATATATATCAATTAGTGTAAATATGTCACAGTCTTGTATAAAGCAAATCAATCTAATAGATCTAGGAAGTCATTCTTAGTAGATATGCAGTGGATTTTATAATGGATGGATCTTCCTATTTTAAACTTTTAATCACCTATTTTGAAGAACCACTAAAATTAAGAAATTTGTCTTGATAATAGAAGATTGGTTACTGAGATCTAGGGATATATAGTTACAGCATTATATAATTAGATATTTATGTCTTAATATATGAGGATATAAAATAGAGATAATATATTATTGTTTAGTTAATATTCTATCATAATGATAGTTAACTCATGTAATATGGTTTGATCAATTAATAAAGATATCTCCAATTTTCAAGTATTGAGTTTTCTTTTCATTTATGTTCCCAATTTGAGTAAGGTGTTGAGTTTGGATCCCTTTGGGGCTATCACATGACCATAGGAATAAATTTTACAGGCCTAAAGAACTCCAAGGATGTGGGTTCCATAATTTTCATGTTCTCCACATGTGAGTGGAATATTCCTTGTATTCCTAATTTCTATGTATTCCATATTTCATGGAGTTAGTTGTTAGATGCCTTTTCTAATGTTGACTTCCTTGTTTTGAGGAAGCTAGTTGTTTTCTAGAAAAGGGAACTCCTTTTTTGAGTGGAGTTGCTTGAGATCACATGTTTTTGGGAAAATGTGCCCTTAGAAGGTGGAGAGATGAATATGGTGAATTCCTTCTTGGGAGAGCTTTTGGATAAGCTGGATGAGGTGGAGGGTTGTTACATGTTGGATAATGCTTATCTTGGTTAAGCATTTCATATTTGATCTTCTTTTTGTGCATTTTCTTCATTTTACTATAAATATAGG
This sequence comes from Torreya grandis, assembly GCA_037957365.1. Classification (NCBI taxonomy): domain Eukaryota; kingdom Viridiplantae; phylum Streptophyta; class Pinopsida; order Cupressales; family Taxaceae; genus Torreya; species Torreya grandis. Next base: position 655,828 of record JARHVA010001798.1, on the reverse strand, counting down.
GTATGGTGTGGCCTTTTGAGATTGATGCTTTATTTTCAGGGTGTGGCTTTGAGGATCAAAGTCAAAGTGTAGGTATTTTTCAAAGTGTAGGTGTTTGTTATAGGGTGTGGCTTAGCAACTTGTGAGATACAACATTGTGTAGGTGTAGGTGAAAGTACATTTTTTGTGTAGCTCTTTCTATAAGAGATTTTTATATCTCTATGAGAGTTAATTGTAATCCTTTTTTAGATTACTAATTTATTTGAGAACTTTCATTGGTGGATGTATCCCACATTGGGTGAACCATGTTAGATCTGTGTTATCTATGTTATTATTATTATCTTTCTCTCATTTATGTTTTCATATTAATGATGAATTAAGGAATGTTTTTATGATGTATTTTATTGCATGTCTTTAGATTTAGTTTATGGTAATAGTAGATCTAGATTTAAGTATTTTATTCCTAACAACTGGTGTCAGAGCCATCGGTTTATGTGTTCCACTGAAGTGGTAAATCAAAGGAAGGTTATTAGTTTGAGTCAAATATATGGGAACAGAGATTAGATTCAAAGTGGAGAATTTTGATGGTAAGCATTTTGGTTTGTGTAAAATGTATATGGATGATTACCTATATCAGAAAGATCTACATCTCCCCTTATAGGGGAAATTAGAACAACATGTAAGTATGAGTGATGTGGATTGGTCATTACTTTATAGGAATACATTGGGAGGCATTCGTTTATGCCTTACATCCTCTGTTGCATTTAATATTTTTGATGAGAAAACCACAAAATATCTCATGGATAAACTTAGAAATTTTTATGAGAAACCTTCAGCGTCTAATAAAAAAATTCTTATGAAAAGATTACTTAACAAGAAAATGTCTGAGAATGGTTCAATAGCTAATCATCTAAATGATTTTAAAATGGTTGTAAGTATTCTAACTTTAGTTTGAATTAATTTTGATGATGAAGTTAGATAGTTTATATTATTATGTTCTTTGCCTAATAGTTGGGATAGTTTGGTTATGGCTGTGAGTAATGTAGTCCCTGCCAAGGAAAGCTTGAATTTTGAGGATGTTGTAGGTGTGATCCTTAGCAAGGAGATGTGAAGGAAAAGAACTGGTGAATCATCTTTAGGTAATTCTTTATCAATTGATACTAGAGGGAGGAAAAAGGAAAATATCAAAACCAATTGAGGAAAGTCAAAAGGTAGATCTAAGTCTAGATCTAGATCCAACATGATATGCTAGCATTATGGGAATAGTGGCACTCAAAGAAGGGTTGTTGGTTACTTTAGGATAAGAATGCCAACAAAGAATAAATGAATGAGTTAAATGTGACATCAGGTAAATCATGTCAAGATGCCTTATTTCTTTTTATGGATAGTTTTTATGAGTCTTGGGTATTAGATTCAAGGGCTTCTTTTCATGCCACCCCACATAAGCATTATTTTACTAATAATGCTCAATAAAATATAGGACATGTATATCTTGGTGATGATGAACACTATGAGATAGTAGGGAAAGATTATGTTTAGGTTAATATGTAGAATGGGAACACATGGATCCTTAAGGATGTTAGACACGTGCTTATATTGAGATGAAATTTAGTTTTAGTGGGGCAATTGGATAGTGAGGGATGTTCAGTATTGTTTACTATAGATTATTGGAAAGTTATCAAAGGTACTCTTGTTATTTTGAGAGGTAAGAAAGTTGGTTCTTTTTATTTGACTAGTAGTGTTGATTCTCTTGATTTAGTTGCTGTAAATGGAGATGCAATTATGTGGCACCACAGGCTCAGTCATATGAGCCACAAGGGCATGTAAATCTTAAAAGATAAGTTTCTTGGATTAAAAGATATAGATCTAGACTTATGTTAGAATTGTGTGTATAAGAAACATAAGTGGGTTAAGTTCCTAAAGGTTGGACCCACAAAAAAAGATCACAAGTTAGATCTGGTACACTTAGATGTATAGGGACCAACTCAATTATCTTCTATTGTTGGATCCAATTATTATGTTACTTTTATAGATTATGTAACTAGGAAGTTTGGTTTTATTGCATTAAAAATAAATCTGATGTATTTAACACTTTGAAGAAGTGGAAAGCTTTGGTTGAGAATGAAGCAGGTCTCAAGTTGAAATGTCTTAGATCAGATAATGGAGGTGAGTATTATAGTAATGCTTTATTTGATTAATATTCTAATAATGGAATTTTTAGGCAAAGGATGGTTCCAATAACTCCATAGAAGAATGAGGTATCTAAAAGGATGAACAAAATAATAATGAAATGTGCTAAGAGCATGAGGTTACATGTAGGGTTGCCTTTATAATTTTGGGTAGAAGTAGTTAGCACAATAGTATATCTGATTAGCAGAGGACCTCATATACCTTTGGATGGAGGCATTCCAGAATAATCTTGGTCTAGTTATAATGTTGATTATTCTTTTCTTAGAGTCTTTAGATGTGAGGATTTGCTCTCATTAAGAAAGAGGATAGGACCAAGCTAGAGGCTAAATCAGAGAAATGCACATTTGTTGGTTATGGTGAGGATGACTTTGGTTTTTGTTTATGGAGCATTAAATATAGGAAGATATTTTGATCTAGAGATGTAGTATTTAATGAAAAAGTCATGCATAAGGATCAATTGCAAGACAGCATCAGGAATAAAAAGAGTACATAGTATTGGATGACATTATGAATGGTAAAGTATATAAAGATTCAGTTTGGGAACCTTCTACACAAAGACCCTAAACTCCTATGGTAAGAAGGTTTTATAGGGTAAGGAGAGAACCTAAACATTTTTTTGCTTCTTTGAATTATTTATTACTCATTGACAATAGAGAACTAGAGTGTTATGAGGAAGCAATGCGGGTAGATGCCAAGTTGAAATGAGAACAAGCCATGGATGAGGATCAAAGATATATCATGAAGAACCAAGCATGGGATTTGGTTAGGCTACCCAAGGGCAAGAATGCATTGCCAAACAAGTGGATCTTCAGGATCAAATAAGAGGATGAAGGGAGAAAATGGTATAAGACCAAGATGGTGGTCAAGGGGTTTTCACAAAAATTGGGAATTGATTTTGATGAGATTTTCTCTCTTATTGTAAAAATGACTTGTATTAGGATTGTTCTTGGTTTACTTGCGGTTGAGGATTTGCACTTAGAATAGTTAGATGTGAAAATTTCTTTTCTTCATGGTGATTTGGATGAAGAGTTGTATATGAAATAGCCACAACGTTATGCAGTCAAAGGGAAGGAGAACTATGTGTGCAGACTAAAGAAGAGCTTGTATGGCTTGAAACAAGCTCCACGATAATGGTAAAAGAAATTTGAATTTTTTATGTTGAAACAAGTATATCAAAGGTGTCATTATGACAATTACATGTACATCAAACATTTTAATGATGGTTCCTTTATTATTTTATGCTTGTACGTCGATGACATGTTAGTTTCAAAAAAGAACATACAACATACTCATATGCTCAAGAAACAACTTAGTGACTCCTTTTATATGAAGGATTTGGGTGCTACAAAGAAAATCCTTAGTATGAGGATTTCTCGTGATAGGAAGGAGAGAAAGTTGATCTTATCCCAATTAGAGTATCTTAAGAAATTTGTAGAAAGGTTTAGCATGTTGGATGCTAAATTTGTTGGTACTCCTTTGGCAGGCCACTTTAGATTATCAAAGGAGTAGTGTCCCAAGATGAAAGCTAGAAAGATTAAGATGTCTAAGGTACTTTACTCATTGACAGTTGGTAGCTAGATGTATGCCATGGTTTGTACTAAGATAGATATTTCCCAAGTAGTGGGAGTTGTGAGCAAGCATATGAGTGATCTAGGATATGAGCATTAGTAGGCAGTAAAATAGATTCTTTGGTATTTGAGAGGAACCATTGATTTTGCATTATGTTATGGTGGATCAAATACCACTTTACATGGTTATGTGGACTCAGATATGGTAGGGGATATTTATATCATGAGAATTATGACAAGATATATATTTAATATTAGAGATATAATGATTAGTTAGATTTATAGGATATAGAAGGTTGTGGCTTTATCAACCATAGAGGTAGAGTATGTTGCTACCATGGAGACTAGAAATGAGATGATTTGGTTATAAGAGTTATTTCAAGAGTTATGGCATGAGCAATAAGTTGGGAGACTACACAGTGATAGTTAGAGTGTTATTCATTTGGAATAGAACTCCACTTTTCACTTGAGGATGAAACACATTCAATTACATTATCACTTCATCAGGACATCATTAGAGGATAACTTGGTGAATCTAGAGAAGATTCATACTAGCAAAAATCCTATGGATACAATGACCAAGGTGGTCACATTGGACAAGTTGAGACTATGTTCAAATTTGGTTGGCCTTAGTGGTCATAGAGCAGTGATAGATTCTATTCAAGAGAAATAGTCTCCAAGTGGGAGATTGTTGAGTGTGGAGCCCTTTGGGGCTATCACATGACCATAAGAATAAATTTTGGGGGCATAAAGAGCTCCAAGGATGTGGGGGTCATAATTTTCATGTTCTCCACATGTGAGTGGAATATTCCTTATATTCCTAATTTTTATGTATTCCATATTTCATGGAGTTAGTTGTTAGATGCCTTTTGTAATGTTGACTTCCTTGTTTTGAGGAAGCTAGTTGTTTTTTGGAAAAGGGAACTCCTTCCTTATTGAGTAGAGTTGGTTGAGATCACATGTTTTTGGGAAAATGTGACCTTAGAAGGTGAAGAGATGAATATGGAAAATTCCTCCTTGGGAGAGCTTTTGGATAAGCTTGATGAGGTAGAGGAGGGTTGTCACCTATTGGATAATGCTTATCTTGGATAAGCATTGCACATTTGTTCCTCTTTTTATGGATTTTCTTCATTTTAACATAAATACAAGGTGTGGTGTGGCCTTTAGAGGTTGATGGTTAATTTGTAGGGTGTGGCTTTGAGGATCAGAGTCAAAGTGCAGATGTTCATTACAGGGTGTGGTTTATCAACTTGTGAGATACAACATTGTGTAGGTTTAGGTGAAACTGCAATTTGTATATAGCACTTTCTATAGAAGTTTTTTTAATCTATGTGAGAGTTCATTATAATCTTGTTTTACATTACTAATTTATTTGAGAACTTTCATTGGTGGATGTATCCCACATTGAGTTAACCATGTTAGATTATTATTATTATTATTATTATTATTATTATTATTATTATTATTATTATTATTATTATTATTATTATTATTATTATTATTATTATCATCTTGCTCTCATTTATGTTTTCATATTAATGGTGAATTAAGGAATGTTTTCACGATGCATTTTATTTCATAGCTTTAGATATAGTTTATGGTAATAGTAGATCTAGAATTAAGTGTTTTATTCCTAACACAAGGGCCCACTTTATTCAAAAATCAAGGACATATTTCTTTATGGTATTTTATGTATTTACAATTTTTAGAAATTATAAGTATATTTCATTTTCATAACCTGTGGGAAATTAACTTTCAGTTCTAAGAGTTAATGCAAGATTTCAAATCAATATGTTTATTTTCAGTAGATTGTTTAATTTCAATAAGTGTGCTTACTTTTAATAGATTGTTTACTTTTAGCAAGTATGTTTACTTTCAGCAATGTGTTTATTTTCAGCTAGTCTATTTATTTTCATAAATTAGATTACATTGTTTTAATTATATGATTATGCTTTTTTATTTCATAAGTAAATCTTTTCTATAATAAATTTGATTAAATATTTAGAAGGACAACCCCCCGTCCCCCGCCCCCCCCCCCCCCCAAAAAATATATATATATATCATCTTTGTAATACCTATAACCATAAGCTTTGCTATAGACAACATTGGACATTGCCCCTAGTTTGAATGACATCAACAGAAAAAAATGATTAAATCAAGGGATAAATAACACCCATCATTTTTGGTGTCACTATCTAGGACCTGTAAGTGTTAGTAAGGTAATCCTTATTGGTCTATAGTAAAAAACAAAAAAAACATTGAAAAAATAATAAAAAACAACAAAAATTCAAATTTATGAACTGACCTAGAGACACTAAAGGAAGGTTCATCCCCAAGGATCCTGAGTTAGGACCAGAGGAGGAAAAATTGAGAGATTTAAAAATATAATAAAAATGCTTGAATCATGCTTAGATTCATCACCAGAATCATGATCATCCTCACAAAGAAGCCTTGTAAGAAGACTCACATTTGGGAGATCTTCTCCTATAGGAAGAATTAATCTTAATAATCTTTTGTTTGGAACCATAGGCCCTAGACCTCAATATTTTCAAGAGAAATAGGAATCAATAAAATAGACCTCTAATATAGGTTGGGAAGAAATAGAAACCATGGCTGATAACCAAGGAAATATATAAAATCTTGTAGAAAATAAAATGAAATTGCAACAAGATAGAACATTTTCCTTTTCTATAGTAATAAATCCAATAGATCAAACCTCCATGAAAAACATTTCACCATCGATTTTTTTAGCTTTTATGGGTAAGTCCTCAGAAGACCTAGATTAATCCTATTTTGAGTTCAAAGTGTTATGCCAAACCTATGATTATACAATTAATAGTCAAAAACTCAAATTGTTCCCTTCTACACTTAAGGAGGAAGCTATGAGGTGGTTCATGGGCCTTCCAAGTGATTCTATTAATACATGGAGAGACATGGAAACTAAATTTATTGATAAGTATCAAGATTACTATATATTAAGGGATAGGAAATAGGATTTCTCTAAGATCAAACAAAATTAAGATGAAAGTTTAGAATATTATTTAGATAGATTCACATTTGCCTACAAATGAAGTGATTATCCACTTACAGAAGAAGTAGTGAAAATGGTCTTTCTTAAGAGACTAGATGATGAATATAGGGATTTTTCTGAACTTGATGGCTAAATTAGACATTATAAAATTAACACTCTACCATATTTTAGATCTATGTAGTAAATATTATAGAACAAAATCAAGCATCAAGAAAGGAAAATGAAGTAAATCCATTGAATTTAGTTGATTAATGAAGTAATTTACTAATTTAAAAACTAACATTTTGGTCCAGTTAAATACTAAATTAGATGGTCTTAAATCTAAAGCTAATTCCACCACATAGCCTTTAGACATCTACTATCCAAAATGTAAATTAAAACATGCTCTTAGAGGTTGTCTTTTGGATAAAATTGAAGTATGTGGTATATGTGACAGTAAATATCATGACACAAACCATTATAACCATCTTTATGTCTTGAAAAATCAATTGAAACAAAATACACCACCTATAGAAAATTTGAATTATGTCTAAAGATAAAATATATTTCCACAAAACCAGAACCAAGGTTAGTTCATCTCAAGAAATCTAATTAATCCATGGATGACACCCTAGATTATTCAAAAACCTCAACCTATGTGGGGTTAAGTACACCCAAAATGGGACAATCAAGAATGGATAATGCCTCAACCTTGGATGATGCCTCAACAACCATGGATACACCAACCACAGTCACAATAATGGATAAATACATAGTGGAATGTTAATCCATAGTTTAACCCCTAAAGAAGGTTTCCACCATAGCAAGTTTTGATGGCACCTCTTGCAGATCAACTTGTAAAATAAGTTAATAAACCTCAATTACATGCTCAACTAGTGGCTAACCCTAAAAATAAACCATCAGCCTCTGTTTATGTAAATGAACAAGGAGAAACCATGAATGTAAGAGCTATTGAATTTGTAAATATTCAACTTAGATTAGGGAGAATAATTCAAGAGCCTCTTATTACCATATTTGAACTACCTAATGAAAAACCAAAAAAAAAAATACACCTCAACCCATAGTCAGAAAAGAGGAATCCAAACAATGTTAGAAAAGATAGAGTAACATATTATTGCTCCTCCACCTATTCCTTTTCCTAACAGATTGAAGGAAATTAAAACCAAAAAAGAATTTGATTTGATTCAAATATTAATAAAATTGAACATTAAAGTAACCTTGTTATAACTAATCAAGGATATTATAGAATTACATAGAGTCATTAAAAGTTTATGTGTCAAGACACCTAGAAGAAATTAAAAAATACCCAAGGACCATACAAGTAGATGGTAAACTACCTAATTTTTTAGCAGGAAAACTAATACTACCCAAATATGCAAACCCAAGTAGTCTAGTCATAAAAATTACCATAGGGAAGAAAGAAATACCCAATGTTATGGTATATTTGGGTGTAGAAATCAATGTAATGACAATTGAAACTCTACATATACTATCCCTTATGGGGATGCAATCTACCTCCACCATTCTCAAAATGGTTGATTAGTTAGTTTCTAAACCAAAAGGTACCATAGAATATGTACCTATAGCAATTGAGTCATGGGAGTATCCAGTAGATTTTATGGTGCTACAACCTAAAACCAAGAAGTTAGGATACGATCTCATTTTAGGAAGACCTTGGTTAGCTACTATAGCAACATTATTTGATTGCATATCATGGGATATGACTATTTCAAATGGTCTAAAATAAAAATGAATATCCTTATACCCTCCTACAAAATCTTCATTGGATTACACTGAAACACTTTGGGTAGATGAACTAGAAAAAATAAAAACATTCTTTCATTCTTAGACATGATAATAGTAAAAGGAAACATGCAAGAATTAAATGATGAGTTAACACAATATTTGGAAGAATCCACTAACCTCATGAGCCTAGTTATGAACTCTGTTAGTCTATCTACTATGGACTTTGTCAGTCTATTTTCTATGGACTTTGTCAATCTATCTACTATGAACTCTACCAGTTTGTTTGCTATGGAATTAGTATAAATCTTGGTAATAGACTCCATGAGTCCATCAACTATGAAATCCACCAAACTTGTTACTATAAAGTCAATTTTTGGACATTCAACATGTGACCATAGGACATTGTAAGTATTTAAAATTGGTAAAAAGATAAACCAAAAAATTTTTAAATATATTTCATTATCTATTATCTAGAATAATTCCTCCAATAGATGGATTTGTAAAAAATATAACTACATTTCATCTATTATTACCACATCCATGTCCTCTTAATTCCTTGATGAGTGGATTTAAACAAAAAGAATATGTCCATCTCGACACTAAACATATTATGATATTACCAAGAAAAACATTGAATACAAATAATTGGTTAACACATGATCAAGAAATGAAAATTTTTGATGTCCTAAAAAAACACACCAGAGCATTTTCTTTGGATTATAATGATATGAGAGGAATTCATCTAAGTGTTTTTACCCATCACATTTACACAAGCCAAGACAAACCTGTTAGAGAACCACAAAGCTAGAAAAATATAGCATTAAGAGATATTGTAAACACTAAAATTGACAAATTATTGGACGTAGGATTCTTTTACCCTTTTTTAGATAGCCAATGGGTTTCTCCGCTAGAAATTATACTAAATAAAAATAAGTAATGGAGAGTCTGTAGAGATTACCAAGAGCTAAACAAAGCCACTATGAGGGATTATTTTCCTCTTCCTTTTATTAATCAAGTGCTAGATAATTTGGTAGAAAAAAATACTTTTCCTTATTAGATGGATTTAGTGGGTATAATCAAATAATAGTAAAAGCTAAAGGTCAAGACAAAACCATCTTTACCTATCCATGGGGTACATTTTCTTATAGAGTCTTACTATTTGGTCTTTGTAAGGCCTCAAATACTTTTTAATGAACAATTTTAGCCATATTCTCTTATTTGACTAATAACTATGTGGAAGTGTACATGGATGACTTCACTATTCATAGAGATACATTTGATGAAGCCTTACACAATCTTGTCAAGGTTTTAACTAGATGTGAAGAACATCAACTATCACCAAGTCATGAAAAATGTTTGATGATGATAGATCAAGGCATAGTACTAGGACACATCTATGCTAATGGAATCCAAGTGGATCCTAAGAAAATTGAAATAATTTCCAACCTGCCTATCCCATACAATCAAATTGATATAAATAGTTTCTTAGGTCATGCTAGTTTTTACAAACATTTTATAAAAGACTTTAGTAAATATATTGATCTTATGGTTTCTTTTTTGGCAAAGGACAATAAATTTATGTGGAGTGATGATTACCAAAAAACATTTGAATCCATTAAATAAAAATTGATCTCTACACCAGTATTGAGAGAACCCAATTGGGAAAAACCCTTTCACATTTACACTAATGATTCTAATTATGCAATGGGGGAAGTTTTAGGATAAAAAGATGAGAATGATCATATGTATGCCATTTATTACATCAGCAAAAATCTCACACCAACTGAAAGTAATTATACAACCACAAAAAAAATATTTGTTGTAATTTATGCCATCAATATATTTAGACACTATATTATAGGTTATAAAGTCTTCATATACAAAGATAATTATCCATAAGGTATCTCATGAATAAATCTATAGTAGGAAGAATAATCATAACATTTTTCTTAATTTTTTAGGAATTTTATATAACCATCATTGATAAACCAAGAAAATTTAATATGGTTGTAGAATTTTTGTCTAGAATAAACATTGCAGGTACTAAAGAATCAGTTAAAGATAGATTTCTAGATGAACAACTATTTTTTGTTTCAGTATAATCTCCATCGTTTGTTGATATATCCAACTATTTAACTATAGGGAAGTTTCCTTCTCATTTTACTCAAAAATAAAGATAATGTTTAGTTAAATAATGTTATTCTTTTAAGTGGATTAATGACATATTATTTAAGGACCTGATCATGCATTTCACATGTGTGTTGAATATAATGAATTATATGACATCATTAAATCTTTTCATAATAAACCAAGAGGAGGTCATTATTCAAAAAAAATAACCATGCATAATATCATAGAAGTAGGATATTACTGGCCTTCCCTTTATAGGCAAGTAAATAATTATATCAGATAATGTGATCCATGTCAAATGATAAGATAGCCTACACTATCAACATAAATGTCTCCTCATCCACAAGTAGTATTGGAACCATTCAAGAAATGGGTAATAGTCTTTGTGGGTCCTATAGATCCTCCATCCTAAGGAAAGGAATACATCCTAGTATGTACAAACTATGTCACTAATTAGTAGCAATTTTTTTGTATTTCAAGAGTATGCAATGGTTTGGTGTACCTAAGGAGATAGTCTAATATTAAGGACCATAATTTATGTATAATATGATCAAACATGTCATGGAATTCTACCAAGTCATTCATAGGAAATCTTATCCTTACCATCCACAGTCTAAAGGCCAAGTAGAAGTTACCAATAGAAAGTGTGTACACATAATATTTTCAAAACTTTATCAATTATTGATGCTCTTTATCATATAATAACTCATAAATTCTTAATCTCTCTAAGTGTGTACCCTAAAAGGTGCACTGGGAAAGGGGTGGGAAGAACATTGGTGCTTCACAAGATTATTGTCTATTTTTACCACTTGATATCTATAGACTTGTCTCCTAAGAACTATTCCCCTAAGATTTGCCTCTTATTTTTCACCCTCCTCTATCTATTTTTCACCTTCATTATCCCTTCACTTATTTCATACTTTCTTTGGAGATATGGATCTTATCTTATGGAGAAGTCTTTTGGATGCATTGATAGGTTGTGTAGGCTAGACCTGATTTATTATTGTCATCCTTACATACCACAATAACCTTTTATGAAACACCTTATCCAAGGGAGAGATTGAGGCTCGGTAGGTTCATCTTCAAAGGTAAGTATTCCTAAAAAATTTCCTCTTTTATAAGAGTAGATAGATATCCATTTTCACTTATCTTCTATACATTAGGATTTTGTATACATTAATGTGAGTATATTTATTTTGTGCATGTTTACTTTTAGTTTTTATTATCCCCACTTTGTGCCACAAGCTTTAGTGAGCACTAAATTAGACATTTAATTTACTTATTATTAATTTAATGAATATGAAAACATAAGACCTAGTTAGGGTTACTACATAATTTTACTTGCCTAGAGGCTTTGGAACCATCCTTAGTTATATTATTTGTGGAAAGAGATCCCTTGGCTAAGTCTAGAAGATTGGTCATGACCCTAATTATCTAATGTATTCCCAATCAGAATTACAAGTAAGAATTATCTTCTTTGAATTAGATTGATTTGTATATCTACTGCATTTCCCATTACATACATTCTAGTGAGCCCAATGTGAAATCTAACCCTTATAGGTTTTATTTCACACTTTAATTTACATCATTTAATTATTTCTCCATATTTGTGATACTGTATTGAACCAGTTGATATAGTTCTAACTTTTGTACACATGTTTAACACATAGTTGTATCAAAATGACTCTATTCTTTATATTTCAGTATTCATCAAATACAAGTTACTAGATCAAATAGGTTGACATATTATTCTTATTTAGTCCCAAATAATAAACTATGTCAAATATATTGACTTTGTCTTTTAGTCAACATCCAGATTAATAAACTAGGTCAAACAAGTCAACTTAGTCCTTCAGTCAACATCTAGATTAATAAACTAAGTTAAACAACTTGACTTAGTGTTTTATTCAGCATTCAGATCAAAAAACTAAGTCAAAAAGGTCAACTTAGTCATCTTATCTTGATTTAACACAAGGTTTTGTAGAATTATGTTGAACCAGTTAACTTAGTTTGCATAATTTGAAAGAAGCATTCAAGGCACTTTAGTAGAAAATTTGAAATCCTGATCATATTCCAACCCACAAAGGTTCCTCTCTCTCTCAATCATTTCAATCATTCATTTTAGTTTTATTTTATACAAGTTAGTATTCTTCAAAACTGTTACCTTAAAGTAAACTAAGTTAACCTGGTTGACTTAGTTTTGTAGCCTATCTTCTATCTAAAAGACTAAGTCGACCTATTTGACTCTTTTCTTAAAGTATTTTATTCCCATAGAACAATAGTGACCCCATGAATCTATTATGTACTATTTTCATATTTTTTCATCTAAAATAACTATGTACTATTCTAAACTTGGGAATTAACAACTATTTGCTAATAATTAATTCACACTTTCATTATTCAGTTGTTTGCATGTTTAGAATAGTTCATATAGTCTAATTAGGTGATTTTTCAAATTACCATTTAGTTACACTATTTTTATCTTTATTCACACACTATCAAATCACATAATACTCAAAATTCATTTAACATTTATCTTCCTAAGGTCTACCTACTTGGATTTCATCACCAAGGGGAAGCTAACTTAGCTTTTTGGCCAAGTATAAACATGTGGTTAATGGTATATATGTTCAAATCACTTGATACCTTTATCATTATGAGATTATTAAGTGAGGAGGTAGGCCCCAATACCAAGCTAGTACCATTGACAATACAAATCCATTTCAGTCTAAACATCCAAAAACCATCCATAGATTGATTTTTAGTTCCATATTTTGAGCCAAATTCCCTATCACACTTAAAACAAAACTTTATAATAATCTAATAACACATAAGATGACCACTTAGTCAACATTTACTTTTCAATTGACTACTTATTCTCTTATCATTATGTGTTGTATTAAAAAAAACTTGCATTATCCAATGTTGGTGCAAGGTTTTTTGTTGTGTATCCCAATTGGATCACTCACATTGATCTAATTATTTATGTTTTTTCTTTCATTTCTTACTTTAATTACGTTACAAATAATTTCCATCTTTTAGCACACTATCATTATGTTCATTAAAATCTCTTATAGAATATATTTTCTCTTATCTACAAAATAGAGTCAACTTATATGAATCTGTGTCCCATTTTTCCAATCAGGTTACAATACTAAGTCAACTTAGTCAGCCCTATATCCTTATCATATTAATTTCCTACCTTACCTATAGTATAGAGTTTACATGTACAACTATGTGCTCTTTTCTTCTAGTTAGGTTATAATACTAAGTCAACTTGGTCAACCCTATATCCTTATCAGGCTCAATTTCATATCTTATTTGCAGTACTACGTTGACCTAGTTAACCTTATAATCTTATCTACCTCTTAAATTATAGAACATAGTCAACTTGGTCAAATCGATGTCCTTCATATCTCTTTGATTTTGCATAAACTTCATCTTCCTTAATCTTTCTCCCTCATCATGAACTTCCTATTTAAAGATAAAACTAAGTTGAATTAAATAGATATGATGAGCTTTACCAACCTTGATAGGTTCTCCCATAAGTATTTTATGGTTCCTACCCTAGATGAAAGTAATGTGCATGTATCCACTTGCACTAAAAACTATGGGACCTCTCCTCATTCCTATTTAATTAATAACCCTCTCTTCTCATTTGAATATCAACCTAAATCAGAGTATACCCCATTAATTATCTTCTTCATCAATGATTTTCCTGAACATTGAGGAAAATATCCTTCTACTATTTACCATCTCATGATAAGTGGTCAAGTTGAGGATCCCCATTCAAATTATCCCACATCCTCACATGGATTTGGGGACACTAGTTTATTTTCTTCTCAACTCCTTCAATCTATTTTGACCCCTTCTCATACTATGACATCTTCCTCTCTGATTTACTCCACCTCCATGCCTAGTATATCTACTAACATGGTCAGTTCTACATCTAGTGGGCCTCTTCCAAGACCCATTCTTCTCAATTCTTCTATAAGTGCATCATTTTCTACCCATGGTAATCATTCCTCTAGTGCAACTTATTATCAACCCTCTACTAGTACATTTTTTTTCACACAAGCAAATCATACTACTAGTGCCTCACCAATAATTTTTCTCAAGCTACTACTAACACCCATAGTGGTACCTAAGCCACTAATACCAATTCTAATGCTTCACACAATACCAATAATACCACTTACACCCATAAACTCCTATTTCAAGCTCTTAATCAAATGAATTATTTCCAAGCTAACAACACTATCCAAATGATGTAAATGAAAAATCATCTTATCCATCTTCAAAATCACCCTCAATAGGTTCCATGGGGAATGCATAACCAAAATTCTCCCCCACCTCCTCTTCAAGATTCCCATGGTAATTTTATCCCTCAACCTCCCCTTGTTAACAAAACAATTAGTCACCTTAAAAATGAGACTCTTATACCTTAAATTAATAATAGTGATATAGGAGGCATCACCCTTACCATTACTTAAAATAGGTCAATTGATATTAATGTTCACTTAAAAACTTCTGGAAATCTATAAAATATTGGTTCAAGTTAAATACTTTTGCCACTACCAAGCTATTAGCAAAAAATATCATTGGTGATGCTTTAAATTGGTATAACCAACTCAAATCTCATTCCATCACTAGTTTGGAATATTTAGTCAATGCTCTAGTTCAAGAGTTTCAAACTAGTTATCTCCCTGAAAATACCTTGGCCTATTTTATCAACTATAAGCAACTTGAGACCAAAACCTCACAAGATTTCATCAAATGATGGAAGACCTTGTCTAAAAAATGTGAACATAATATGGTAGATGATAACATCTTTCATCTATTTACTAATGCTCTTTATCCCAAGTTACAATATCAAGTCTGAAATCTCTCACCATGAACTTTGGAAGAGGCCTTTGACCAAGTAAAATGCCAAGATTTCCTCATGCATCAATTCACTCCATCCCAACCTTCTATGGGTACTCACATGTTAATCAAAAATAAGAGTTTTCATGATAATAATGATGGTGGCATCGACTCTTATTATACCATTCACACTATTCAAGCTATTATTCCCAAACAAGTTCTAAACCAATTTTTTGCTTCCAACCACACCACTAATCCTCATTTATCTTCACCAAATAACATCAATGTTTATAAACCTTTATAATTAGAGGAATTACAAAAGTGCCTACCAAGGCCTCTTCTGCAAAAAAATTATCCCACTCATCCCATGAATTTTTGGTACAATCCTAGTATATTTTGTTTTTTTCATGCTAGTTGGGGTCATTCTAATGAGACTTGGAGGCAAATTCATAATTTAGCTATAGATTTCCTTCTCAGTCCCAATTTTGACCATGATTCTATCATTTGTAAACATCAACAATATTACAACATTACCTTCAAATACCATGAAACACAAACTAAATCTAAAAATTTAAACTAGGATAATGCTCATTTGGCCATCTATAAAGATCTTCTTCCAATTCGCCAAGACAATCACAATAGGCCTACTCCTTCTATTAATAATGTTGATATTTATATACACCCAACTCGAGAAGAGAACATGGTCAATATGACTAATATGTGAAGGGTGGTTGCCTTCACTTTTCTTCGTACCATCCACACTCCTCAATTATCTTACACTTTTCATGTCATCCAAGACTCTTACCCAACTCACTTAACAAAGTTTGGGTAAGAATAATTTATATATTTTGATGAACCAATTCCAACACCTCCCTTAGATAACACTTCTCATACCATTTCTACTACTTTTCTAACCTCTTTACCCATCACTAATGACACCCACACTTCTATTAACACTTCTTCCAATCTATCTCAAGCCTAACCTACATCAACTACCCCATCTTCTCAAGATGATCAACAAAATTGTCCCCAATATAACCTTCCACATCTTATCAACATAAATTCACATGCACTTTAGATCCTCCTTCTAAGGACCTCCTTCAACACTATGCACCTATTTACAATAGTCCTCTTATGGGTTATGATAAGTAGGATCCTATTATAGATCTTATTGATCTCCCATATTGAATCCCATTTCTCAAACTTATGTAGACCTCTCCACATCACTATAATTGTCTTATGCATCTCTTGTTTGAAATGAACATTCCTCATCTTTTCCTAGTAGGATGTGAAGCCACCTTATCCAAATTATAAGATAGAATTTTAAAATAGTTCAAATAGATATCCATACATGTTGATGAAATAATGAACACTTCTCTTTCCCTCAAATTACCCATTTCTTCTATGATACCTGATAATATTCTGCTCGTACAGATGATCCTCCTCTTTTTATCAATGTCTAAATTAGTGATATCCAAGTCAAGCATGCCTTGATTAATGAGAGTTCAGGCACTGGTGTCACTTATCTTGATTTTATTAAAACCCTTGGATATTCTAAATGTAATATTAATTCCACACATAATGTGTGTCAAGGTTATGACCAAAGGAAAATGCCTCCCTTAGGCTATGTGTGGCTCCCTATTACCATCCCACCTATCACCATTTGAGTGAAGTTGATGATATTAAAATTTCCTCTATCCTATAACATTTTTATTAGTAGTCCATGGACTCGTCACATGAGATAAGTTGCCTATTTTATTTACCGATGTGTCAATTTACTCGCAATAGAGCCATCTATAGGATTCAAGGTGAAACTAACCCCTAGAATTTCAAATAATTCCAAGACTATGGTATATTCAAGATTCCAACCCTTAAACACTTATTGAGCATTCTATTTCATAAATCTTAATGGTTTAACTTTCTTGTCAAATCCATATAAGGTTATAATGATCACCCTAAACTCATAGAGAATATACCACCTAACCTCCTAGATCTAGATGATAATGAGCTTGACGAGATCAATCTCAAGATCAAAACCTCAGATATCTCTCTTAATCTCATTTTTCATCTTCCCCCTTCTCTAAAACCTCATTCCCATCAATCACCTAGTGATTATATACCCATTATCTTAACTAAGACTCAGCATTCAATTCATCACACCACATTAGATAACAAGCTCATCCCTACCTATGTCACTGATCTTCATACACTTGACTATGACAATGGATATACCTTAAATGATCCATTATTAGGAGGTATTATTCAAGCCCTAAATGTTAAAATTATTCATTATCATTCTTCTTTGATTCAGTCTTTCTATATTTCTTATAGCATTCCATCTGATATGATTCCTGAATTTAGCATTTTCCCTCTTGATCATAGGGTAGATATGGTGTACACTCTAGTTTATAAATATCCTCATTGGAGTATGCTTATAGATCATGCTATGATTGGTACCTACCACTTTTATAGATACCAAAACCCCTATATCTAACTTATCCTTGATATTATTTTGATTATCCTTCAGCCTTCTATGCATTTCACCCCTCCCTTAGCTAAGCCTAGTTTGGATCCTATTCCCACTACCTCTCTAGCTAATTATTTTCCTATTTAAGATCTTATTGTTCCTTTAGTTGAGCCTCACCCAGTCTTTCCACTAGCCCCACCTTCCCTTGGTGATGGTTTTCTCTATTTACCACAACTTGATCCTTTGCCTACCAAATGAACCAATTATCTATATCATGACATTAACAAAGCTTCTGGTCATTAGACTAGAGACTATTCATTACACTAGATTTCCTTGGCTTCCACTTCCATTCCTTTTATCATTACACCTGTAAATTCTACTAACAAATATGCATGTTACTTCAATGGCATAGATAATCATCTATATATGCATTATTTTAAGGTATAGCAATATATAGATACCTTGTGTCCCACCACTCCTCAACCTATAGATAAGGCTATACCTCCCCCAAAATTATTACCTAAATATCTTAACAAATATGGAGAGGTATATGGTCTTTGGAACTAATGTGGTACTCATCACATTAATCATTGTTGAATCCTTAAAAATCATCTCAAGGATCACCTCATGAGCATTCTTATGCCTGCTACCCTTTCTACCATAGGTCACCCCACAAGAAGGACCCCCTTCTTCCCCCATGGCTCCACCACCTATAGTACCTTCTCCACCTATGGATCTTCCCTCACCTATGGATCATTTTACACTGGTGACCCCTCATCTCCCACAAAGTCTATTCTCATTCCTTCCCTGAGCATCCATTTCATGATAGACCACATTAGTATGATCCTTTAGGTGTTCCTACATTTTCCATCAAGGAGATTTGGCATCAAGTAATCTCTCATATTTACCTAAAGATCGATGAGACTTTGGCTATAGTCTGAGTTCAACTTTATAGAGACTTATTAGATGTTATGGATAATGTGTGTGAACAAATATAGTAGTATTTATGAACACAAGCATGGTGTTCTTTCATTTATTTCTTCATTTAGATTAAACATGTGTTCCAATTTTACATTTATCTATCTTATATAATTTGACATTGTGTCAAATTCTTATTTATATTATATGATGACTTTTGTATTGCATTATATGTTACTTATGATGTCAATATTTTATTTATGTTATCTTATGGATTGTTTTTCATGATTACATACTTCTTATTCATAAGTTCCTTTTCTATGGGTATCTTATTCTCTTTCATGATTGTGTGTTATTCTATCTCTATAAACATGAATAATTATTATTATGACTTGGTAATACAAAACTTGCTCCCTTTAGTCATTCCCTATTTACCATGTGATCAGTTAGCAAATAATTCATCTTTTTATAACCTATTTTTATTGGTCCACCTTGGATCTCTGCTTATTCCCCTTATTTCCTTTCACAAATTAAGCATACACATGGTTGTGACTTAAGATAACATACAAGTTCATGGTTAAGCCTAAGTGTTCTAGTTAGTCATGCCTTTGGATACTTAGCTTCTTTTAGCCTAAGTCTAAAGCTCATTCATATGTATCACTTTATATCTCATGATTGGTCATTCCAATTCCATATGGAAGAGGAATTTTAAAATCCATAAAAATTAAAAATACAAATAATTTAACAAAAGGCAAACATTTAAAATTTTCAAAAGTCAAATCACACTAAAGACATGATTCTAAGCACATCTCCTTTTTCTAATCAAAGCTTAAACTCCATATTTAGCCTCATAATAGAGTCAGGGTCCATTCGGGTGAGATAATCCAGTAGATTGGAAAAGGAGAATTAAAAAAACTTTTAGTGCTACCTACTTTCTCACACAAGTACCCAATCTTCACAGAAGATTGATGACTCTATAAGGGGTCATGAGGAATGGAGAACAAAATATGGGAAGGTAGGTCCATTTTAATTTTCTTATTTAAAACAACCTTCATGAGTTGATCTTAGTACCATACTTATTTACTTCCATAGATTTATGCCTATAGTAAATAGTTGTCTTTTGTATATTGATGGTCACCACTCACTTAGTGTCTCTCCATGTCCTTAGTGTGCCTCATGTCTCCTAAGGTCTTCTCATAACATGCCTATGTTATGCTTCTTACATTCCCTTTTTCAATCCCTAAAACCTTAATATTTCCCCTTACCAAATATTCTTTTGTTCACTAATCAATCCCCCTAGGGATTCCATTTGTGATTTATAATGTAAGACCTTGGAAAGGACCAGGCCTTCCTCACAATTACCAAATTTTTACATTATCATTCCAAACATCCCTTTTTACCATATTTTAACATTTTTTCCACCTCACTGGTGTTACCTTTGTGAGTTGTAATGTAAGACCATGGATAGGACCTAGCCTTCCCCACAAATTTTCCAATACCTAAGTCATAAAAAAATTATATGTGTCAAATTTGAGATAAGATGTGATTAATTATGAGTTACACATCATTGACATGCTTCCCATCTTTATTTGGTATGTTTTATTATTAATTCATTAATATTTCACTTTTATCTTCTTATTTTCTAATTGCATGTAAGAATCCAACAATTTTTCTTATGTTTTTCATACTTCCCAACTTGTATTAGTGTGATTAATTTAAGACTATTTTGTTGATTTTATTTCTCTTTTATACTTCCTAACGTGATTTAGTATGATTGATTGACTTAATCGATTTGTTTTTATAACATTGGTCTTTCACATGATTTTCATTTTATTACATTATTTTCATACTTCCCAATGTGATATAGTGTTATTTTACTTGTTTTAATTTGGTGATAATCTTTTTCATGGTTGACAAACATTTTTTCCTCTTGTTTACCACTTTTTGGTTTATTATACTTAGTCATATTTTATTATTACACATTTCCCATTCTGAAATAGTGTGTAGTGCATTTGTTTATGATTACTTATACTTTTACAAATCCTTTTTTCCTATTTATTTTTAACCATGCATGTGTACTACATAATTCTATAAAAAAAACACTCCACATATATTTCTTATAGCATATACAACAAAAGCAAAATACATGTTTAGAAAGAAATATATCCATGCATCAACAACCACAACTAAAATATAAACCATGAGATCAAAATCCAACTATCAAAATAAAATATATCTCTATATCATGTGTTTTTATACAAAATATACAAATACATTGATCTAGCTCTATGGTTGGGCTCTATCATGCCTATTTCATGGTCTAGTCATGTTGTCCATAGATGCCTCAGGACATCCCCTCTATATAGTACATTGTAATGAGGTGGTCTTAGATCTCAACCCTATTGCTTGTATCTATAGGTTGGCCTCCTAGGCCTATTCCTATCCCATTTGGATCATGGTAGCCATGTGTATGACTCTCTCATGAGCTAGGGCCTATTAGGCCTATGTCTTTCCTATTCTCACACCTTCTAATGGTTTTAATTTATATTCATGTGTTTGTAGTTACCTTGTGGCCTCCCCCACCATTCTATCCCAGCCTACCTGAGATGGGGAAGATGGTACCACTGTCAGGATCCCTGCTCCTTAATAGCACAATTGATTACCTCTGTATAAGCAACTAAACACAAAATTTAACCAGAAGTAATATGTAACTAGAATTCAGAAATAGCACATAATATGAGAGACAATACAATCTTGTATTAACACTCTTCCAAAAGGAAATACAATGAAGAAATCACGCTCTTCCCACACCTCTTGGGCGTACCAATAATTCTCTCTCAAGAGCTCTCTCTCTCTTAATTACAAACCAATCAACTCAAACATAGAGTTGTTGTTTCCACCAGTCAATAACAATATTTCTAGTACACCAACTAGTAAGTGACAATCAACTCAACCGTTGTTGCCTACTTCTAGTACCACTGAGTACACCACGTACTCCAAGTAGATCTCCATGATCTTGATCCTTGTTGTGTTGCAGATCTCCTTTGACCTCGCTACCCCACAGATCTCCTTTGACATTACACACACACACACCTATATATCAATTGACCTTACTTACCATGTAGATCTTCTACCTGATCTTGCACAACCTACAAATCAACCTGGTCTTGCACACCTTCAAACCTAGATCTTACATTTAGGAAGAACCCTTGTCCTTGCCTTTCCAAGTCCTTATGATTCTCCAAATTACAATACAGCCCCATGGGTATCTTAAATAGATCCCATACAAACAATAATTAGACTTTCTAATTACAATAATTAGAAACATAGACTCAAGACTCAAATTAGTATTTTACACGCAAACTGACTGTCCATCTAAAATTAGACTAGTTCTGGAATGCACAGATGATCAACATCGGTCACTGTCTGTCTAGAGATGACCGACGTCAACCGATCCATGATCGATGTCAGCAGCTTCCTGTCTAATCCTGACCGATGTCGATTGGCCTAACTGACATTGGTTACTATGACACTCAGCAACCTCCTCCATATTTACATACTTGTGAAGCTTTTATCTCCACAACCTAACAATCTCCCACTTGGAGATAAATAGTTGCACCTATACCTATACCTGTACCTGTACATCATCTAATTTTGTTTCCTAGCTTGTATCCCTCTTTAAGTTCAATCTTGAAGACCAACCACCACATATCTTGTGGTGCTACTCCTGTCATCCAAGTAATTTTCCATCTCCAAATCTACATATCCATGGAGAGAAGTGTTTGACCTTGCATAGCATGAATCCCTATTGTTGGTCTCTCTCAGATACCTGAGAATCCACTAAATTGCTTTCTCGTGCTCTTTTTCTGAATTGGCCACAAACTTGTTGACAACTCCCACTAGTTGGGTAATATCAACTCTACTACACATGTGCTCAACCTCATCATGTGATTTGGGACACTATTCTGTGAACTGTCCATCCATAGGTGTGCTAACCGGTTCTGTATCCTACATATTGAACCTCTCCACTACCTTATTCACATAATCATCCTGAGACAACATCAACCTATGATCTTCCCTATCTCTAGAAATACTCATGCCAAGGTTTTCGCTCCTCCTAAATCCTTCTTGTCACACCACTGAGCTACTTTTACCTTTAGCTCAGCAAATCCCTACATGTATGAACCTGTAACAAGCATATCATCCACATACAGTAACAAGAAAATGTCATGACCATTATCCAACCTGGTAAAATAAACACAATGGCTACATTGACATTGACTAAAGCCATGCTTTGTCATACACCTGTCAAACCTATACCACTGTCCTGGAGCTTGCTCAAGACCATATACCCTAGCCTTCTATCTCACGTGTCCATTCTCTCCTTTCTTTAACCTAGGAATCCATTCATCTTTCAGTGCTTTCATCCCAGCTAGAAACTCTACTAAATCTCCCATTTGGTTCTTTTCCAAGGAATCAACTTCCTCATTCATTCCATGCTCCCACTGTTTCCTGGATTCTACCTGCATTGCCTCTTCAAAACTTCTTGGTTCTTGACCATCAGTGAGAAACAAGTTCAAGTAGTATAAAGAAGGGGAATAATGAATTTGAGGCTTACATACCCTTTCAGTCCTCTATATGGGCATTTGAGACTCCTTGATAGCTTGCTATTTGCCCAAAATCCATTCTCTGGTCAACCCTGGTCTGCACCTGACCAATGTCGATTCCACCTAATTGCCAATGCTAGTTCCCTGACTAATGTCAGTGTCCACCTGCCTTACACCATTGACTCTGGTCTACACATGACCAACGTTAGTACCTGCCTATTCGATGTCAGTTCTCACCTGACCGATGTCAATAATTGTGTTTTCCTGTGAGTGATGACTTTTACCTGTGAGCTCACTTTGGATCATAACCTTGTCCAAATTTCCCTACTCAAAATTATTCAGCCCCTTGAGCTGATCTCTATCCATCATCTCCTCCATGAAAACCAAGGCTTTCCAATTCTTAAGTTTGTCAAAGACATGAGACTTCCTCTTAAGAATATGCATCCCCTTCTTATTCATGTGACCAAGCCTATAGAGCCACATCTTTACATCTACATCTGAAGTAGATAAACCAAAAGGAGAATCAGTAATACAAGTAGATAGATAAATAGTATCTACTTTCTTACCACAAGCTAATTTAAGTGCACCCTTGGAAACTTTCCAAGATTCCACTATGAGAGTAACTATGCAACCCTCATCACCCAAATTTCCTACAGAAATTAGACTCCTCTTCAGGACTGGGACATGCATGACATCCTTCAACACCCATGTGTTGCCCATCTGCAATTTCAGTCGCACTTCCCCTTTGCCAACAATTTGACAAGGCTCACCAACCCCTAAATAAATTTTTCCAAAGTCTCCATGGACTAATCATGGAAAAATACTCTATTTGGGGTTGCATGGAAAGAGGCAACAGAATCTAAAACCCAAGATTCTACTTTATCCAAGGAACATACAAGAGCATCATGTGCAACAATACCTTCAACATCTACTTCTTCATTTCATTCATGCTGATCTTCTACCAACCAGTAATCTTTCTTTACCTGCTCTTTCTTTCCATAATACCATGATTGATAATTCTTGCCATTGAATTCCTCCATTCTTAGTGTACTTTATTCTACCATTGCTTTACTCCCACTCAATCAAAAACCCCTAAGAGTGACCTATAATCAACAAACACTTAACACGCTCTGACCACCTGTTAGTGTACCTAACCAAGCTCTGATACCACTTGTCAATGGTATCACTTGGTGAACCTAGCTCTGATACCAATTGCCAGGATCTCTACTCCTTAAGAGCACAATTGATTACCTTTTTATAAGCAACTAAACATGGAATTTAACTAGAAGTAATATGTAACTAGAATTCAGAAACAGCACAGAATATGAGAGACAATACAATCTTGTATTAACACTCTTCTAGAAGGAAATACAATGAAGAAATCACACTCTTCCCACACCTCTTGGGTGTACCAGTAATTCTCCCTCAAGAGTTCTCTCTCTCAATTACAAACCAATCAACTCAAACACAGAGTTGTTGTTTCCACCAGTCCGTAACAATACTGCCAGTACACCAACCAGTAAGTGACAATCAACTCAACCATTGTTGCCTGCTTCTAGTACCACTGAGTACACCATGTACTCCAAGTAGATCTCCTTGATCTTGATCCTTGTTGTGTTGCAGATCTCCTTTGACCTTGCACACACACACACACCTATAGATCAACTGACCTTACTTACCATGTAGATCTTCTACCTGATCTTGCACAACCTACAGATCAACCTGGTCTTGCACACCTACAAACCTAGATCTTACATTCGGGAAGAACCCTTGTCCTTTCCTTTCCAAGTCCTTATGATTCTCCAAATTACAATACAACCCCATGGGTCTCTTACATAGATCCCATACAAACAATAATTAGACTTCCTAATTACAATAATTAGAAACATAGACTCAAGACTAAAATTAGTCTTTTACATGCAAACTGACTGTCCGTCTAAAATTAGACCAGTTCTGGAATGCACAGATGACCGACGTTGGTCACTGTCTGTCTGGAGATGACCAACATCGGCTGATCCATGACCGATGTTGGCAGCTTCCTGTCTACTCCTGACTGACATTGGTTATTGTGACACTCAACAACCTCCTCCATGTTTGCATATCTGTGAAGTTTTTAGCTCCACAACCTAACAACCACAAGATCATCTAGTGTGGTGGGGTCGTATGATGACATAACTCTATCCACAATGTCATGGTACACTACAATGACTAAGGACCCCCATGTGGTCTCCTCTATTACTATTAGATGGTGGGTCTTGATCTTATTATAATTCCCAATTACTGATAGAGAGGGTTTGGGGGGCCAATTCCACCCCCCCCCCACTATGTTTGCCATGGGGGTCTAGTGGGTGGTAACCTATTTTGGAACCCCCTAGTGGGGGTTCAGGGGTAGTGCCCCTGAAGCAATTTTTTAAAAAAAATACATTATAAAATATAATAATTTCATGGTAAATCTAGACCATTCACTATTAGGTCATAGATATAATGGTATAAATTATGTTGGTGCATGTTTTCCCTAATATGTAACCCTATTTTGATATGAGGGAATTATAATAATGATGACACACTATGTGTGAGTGAAGAAGATATTGTAGTGAATGTATTACAGGTTTTTTCCTTCATTTGTTGGACTAAATAAGAGAAGAATTGGCTATTTTTGTGTGGATGTAGCCCATGTTGGGTGAATGATGTTAAATATGTGTCTCTAATTTGTGTTTTTTGCATTTTATTTCATTAATATTTCTCTATATTCTATATTCCTAATAGTCATAGGGTCTATACAAACCAAAACTTAGATATATATCAGATCATATATACATCTCAAAATTAATTTATCTATCTACAATCATATATAACTAGTATTCAATCTCAAAGACTAAAAATCACAACCTTTCTTACCTATCCTAGTGTCACCAACCACTATCTCCCTATCTGCTCATCCATCAAGCATGCTCTCTCCATCATCCCATCCATCAAGCACCTCATCTATGGGTTATCTCCCTATCAAATAAAATCTTAGAGTCACCACCCATGTATTCCTCTTGCCTCTCCTTAATGATGCCTCTATCGACCAGCTCTATCTTGTGCCAACTATTGGGTCATCCTATGTGACCACTCTCATTTGTGTTTGATCTCACCAATAGTATCTCCATTAGTGGTGTGGTTGAGATGGATTATTTTCTTATTTTATTTATTTTCATGGTACATGATGAACCACTACATCCACATCCATTCCCTCTCCTCCTCTAGTTATCAATTGTCATCCTTGACCAATCCATGGTCTCATACACCATAGCCTGATCTTTGATCTCTTAATTAGCACCCCTCCTCCTCTCTTCTTGGATCTCTCACATGTCATGCCCAAAATTTAGGTAATACTATAGGAGCCATTAGGTGCAATAATCTAAATTATCTTCATAAATGTATCATTGGTTGTAGCTCTACCCACTAGGTATAGCAGTTCATGATCTATACTAGAGTCAACCCTAGTACCATACTCGCTCAACTAGGACAAATAGTAGAAATATGTGGATAAGGCTACTACATGATCTCTCCTCAAAGGCATGGATGAAATATTTGAATATAGTCAACACAACCCTAGAGAACACTATAGGTTAATTTATTGGGCCAAATGGCATGATCTTATAAGTGAATGAACCCCATTCTATTATGAATTTGTTTGTTGTCTTGTCCTCTTCTATGATATGTATCTGATGGTAACCATTAAATACATCTATAAACAAGAACACTTAATGCCCTGCGATAGCCTTTAGAACTTTAACCATGAAGGGAATGAAAAATGGATCATTGACACAAGTATCATTGAGGATATGATAGTCTCTATAGTTTCATATCTCCCTAATCTTATTTGGTTTTACTACCATGGGGTTAACCTAGTCATCTTTATAAACTAGGAATATAATTCCTAATTCCAACATGTGATCAATTTTAATTTTAAATTTCATATTCATGTTTGGTTTTAGCTTATACAATCTCTACTTGATTGGCCATGCACACTCCTTTAATTTTATGTGCATTTGAATTCTACAAAAATTGTAGAAAATACATCTTGATAGTCTCAGAGTAACTATAACACCTCTAAGATATCTTCCAACATCTAATAGTCTTTGACATACACCATTTTGGATCCATCATTTGTGCCAATATTCTTTGTGTTCCTTTAATGTATCCCAATACATCTTGTATTCTTCTTCAATAATGAAGTCATAGAGTATCCATTCTCCTTCATATTCTAGAAACTGTATATGTCATAGATTTTCTCTCTTTGTTTCCTTTGTGACTAGTTTTATCAGAGGATCTAACTCTCTCTCTAGATAAAAGAGATCCCCTATATCCATGTAGTCCTCATTGTCCATCTTAGAGGACTAATCATCCTCCTCTTGTATCCTATGGTAGGGCTAAATCCATGGTTAGGCCTTTGCTTGTCCAATTTCTTGAATCTATTGGATGTGTGTTGGGTTT
Source organism: Torreya grandis (assembly GCA_037957365.1). NCBI lineage: Eukaryota > Viridiplantae > Streptophyta > Pinopsida > Cupressales > Taxaceae > Torreya > Torreya grandis. The sequence continues at coordinate 627,847 of JARHVA010001798.1, read as the reverse complement.
TTCTCTATGACTTCATGCAAACCTAGTTCCCATGGAATTGGTAAGTCTTAAACTCTTTCGTGGCATAGAAAGGTTTTCATCTTTTATAAATCCACTTTTTCTTAAGTATTTCCACTCTCAAATATTAACATTTGAATGTAATTGAATTGGATCTATGCCCAATGCTTTTTTCTCTTCTTCACACCTAATAGATATAGCATGATATATGGAAAACACCTAGGCTATAGATGAAACTATGTGGCCAGTAATTAGGAGTGACACCCTCTAACATCCATACCTTAATACATTTTTACACATGCAATTTTGTGAATTCACCTTCCTAATAGATAGGCCAGTCTCTTCAGATAATCTTTGATAAATTGAATTGAACTATAGTGGTCCACATAGTTCTTCCCATATTAAATAAGAATCCCTATAGATGGCCAACAAATTCATAGTAATTCCATTCATCACATAGTTGAGGGTACTAACCCTTTGGTTCTCATCATGTACATACTATTAAAATCATATAATGAACTCCTCAACATCCTTCATAACAAAATAATAGGGTATTTGGCACCCAATCAAAAAGACCATTCACAAAGGTTGTAGCTCATGATCATCTTTCACCTAGTTTAGTACATGGGTGTCTAAGTCTCCACTTATTGAAGAAGCTATGTCCCATGGAAGAACACCCTCTATATTTGGTTCTATGTATTCTTACTTAGTATGACCTATTTGATTTATAAAATCTATATTAGATTATATAGGATATATTACCATCATTAATCTCACATCTTCATCAAGCTTCTAAGGTATATCTAGGGTATTTAGCCTCATCTTACCCAAGAGTCATTTTGTATTTAGAATGTGAGTCTTTGGAATAGTGATTTTATAGAGGAAAATATACTATGTTTCTTGCAGATCCTTTTTCTTGTCTTCAACTATGACCTTCATCCATCAAATTAGTAGTATTTCCATTGTCCATGTATTAAGTATGTATGGATTTTTGGTTAAAATTGTGTCAAAAAAAATTAATCAATGTTTTAGCTCACACTCCATGAACCATCATCAAGATGATAAATTTTAATCAATTTTTGATTTTCATCCTAATGATAGTTCATGGAGTGTGAATTGAAATGTTGATTAAAAAAATTTGACATAGTTTTAACTATAAATTCATACATAATTGACCTTCATCTAACTGGCATTGGCACTAGCATAAGGTGAATCTAGATCTTTTCAAATAATGATGGCCTAGATTAAGTATTGTTTAGAGGAATGATAATGATCTTGTCATCCTAATGAGACTCTAACTAATTCATGACTATGTTGACAGTCATACACCCATCATAGGCCCAATTTTCCCCTATCAATGCATGGTAGTTAGTCTCATCTATCTTCATATTGATCATTTCTAAATTAACTTACAGATGCAATTCTGTGACTTTGATTGCTACATCCTCTAGGTGACCAATAGGCTTGACCCTTCCATATTCCACAAGGCTGAGGGTGATAAGAATATAGGTCAACGTATATCTTCCCAAATCTTCCCAAGTAGACCTGGGGATCATATTTATAGTGATTCAAAATTTGAATATATCATTGGGTATTTCATACCCATCTAGCTTTATATCTATCTTCACATCAATGTCTCAAGGTTTTTTGGTCCTTACAAACCAAACTAACTTATCCATATGTTGTTGGCCTTTTTATACACATTATAGTAGGTTATGGAGTAGTTTCATGATGTTTTATGAGATATCTTCATTTTTTAGTGTATTGAAGAGTTTTATCAAATTTATTAGTATAGTGATAACCCCATCCTATTTTAGTATATGCACCATCTACCCATACGTTTGTGTGTTAAGATATGCATCATCCCCTTCATTCATCCCTTGATATTGGATTGTCTTCAAAATTTTCATAGATTTTTGCATCAAGCCTTTTTTAGTGGTAGGCTCTAGATATCTATCTAGTTATGATTTTTTAATACCTAAGTCTTTAGGAATTTACAATAGAGGAAACCCCCATTTTGAATGTTATTATCTAGTTACTACCTATAATGTTTCATCCTCCCTCAACTATGCATGGATCATGCTAACATTTCTAATAGGTCTCTCCTTCCATTCTCTTTCTAAACTGGATAGTCATTTATATTGTGTTGCTTTGTCACCCTTTAGTATGCATAATAAGGTTTCCTCTAGGGATTTTTAGGATAATTTCTCTACACATGATTTAGTTCTCTACATAGATAATAATGAATGAGTGGTTTGGGCCCATTATTGACTTATCCTCCCTATGAACTACCTCGATATCCTCTTTTGTAACCTCATTTATTCCCCTAAAATCCCCACCCATCCTGGTGTTATTGTTTCCTAAAATTGCTAGTGTTCTATGATGAATTCCATCCTTGTTGCTATGGATATTCATTAAATCCAACCACTTGAGGTTGTTATGGGTTTAAGACCCATCCTAACTAATACACTTGAGGAATCACAGGATTTCATGGCACTTTTTATGGGTAGATTGTAGTCTACTATGGTAAGTTCTACAAGGTGATATTCTAGCTCTACCTAGAAGGTAGGGTACTTGATAGTAGATGTGGTTATTGATGTGATTCTAGGACCTAAGGTGTTGTTGATGGATTCTAACTTGGTATGATGTTCCTCAAGTTAGGAGTAGCATATGTCATAGTTAAAACTTTTTACACAATAACCACAAACACATTCTTAGTAATGTCCTCCTTCAATTCATATAGTGCCCAGAAATCCTTGTCATCATGTGTAGGTGACTTACAAAATTTATAGTACATGTTCTATGGGGTTTTTATGTACTATTTTAAAACATGACACTACAAATTTTTATGCCCTACCACTTTACTTATCTTTTATAACTTTGTCTTAACCCTAAGGCATTCATTTCTATGATTCCCTTGTTATTCACACTCTATACACCATATACCTGACTTGGGTCTCTCAACCCTTCCTTGAAATTGATCTAATCTTTTTAAAATAATATTTAAGTTAATTTCTACCTTAAATGGTGGCACAACCACATCTCCATACTCTTCAATCTTCTCCACTCAAATCATGATGGATCTTACATCTACTTTATCTTTGAATTAAGTTTGGGCCATGGAAAATCTGATCCTTGGTCTTAAACCCTCTACAAACTAATCAAATTTATCTTTTTCTTCCAAAATAAATTATAGTTTTTTCATGATATTGGATAATCTATTATTATAGTCACCAATGGTCTCTTAGGGTCCTTATTAGATCTCTTTCAAATCGTAGATTGTCTAGCTTGAACTCTTCTTAAAAATGAACCCTATGATGAGTCAATTCTTAACATTTTTAGGGATGCTCTACTTATAAGTTTCCTAAATATTAACTCCATTATATGTCCACCCAAATCACCAATCAATTCAAACTTCTTTATATTATCATAGGTGATTGCTTTTGCCTACCATTTCATATCACAAGTAAGTATTTTTTAGGGTCTACAAACCCATCATAGGGAGCCAGGTGTATACAATCCCCCAATTGAGCTCCCAAAATAGGGTTTCCTATAGATATTGTAGTTGATTGCATTATAATTGGTGTCAAGGATGGTTGTAATTTTGGAGACTTTTATGCACTTTGATGTGGATTTTGGTGGTGGTTTTGATGTCTCCTCTAGTTCTATGGATGTGGTAGTTGTAGATATATCTCTATCATTACCTTTTTATTCTTATAAGATTTGAAGTTATGTAATGGTAGCCTAGATAAGGATTAAAGGATGTGTCTCTGTGTAAATCAATATTGTTATGCTCTTTTTCTATCAGTCTGAGAAACTCTATGCAACTTCATGATATGGAGCCTTTTGTACTTCTAGGGTTTTTCCAAGAACTTTTTTTATAATTGGTCCTTGTCAAGTGTCATCTTTTAAAGTTGTATAGGAATTACTATAGTTTTTTTTTAAATATCAACTCAGGGACTGTGTGCTTCATGTGGAAATGATTCTCACCTCCAAAGATATATCTCTCAAAATTTGAACCTGTACTATGTATATGATTATAAGGTAATCCTTGATTTTCTTTTTGGGAAAGCGTTTCTAGAAAATATGAACTTTTACCCATCTATTATAATTTTATACTACTACCTTCTTATTTCATCCATGATAAATCTTCATCACTTCCTAGCACTCTATCTCTACTTATCCTGGGCTCCTCTTTCTACTTATCTTCATTACGCCCTTCTCCTTGTTGTCTCCTTTCATCTAAATCATCAATTCTACTACTTCTCCTCCTTTTATTTGTATTTTCATAAAACACACTATATTTATTCCACCTCCTTTGTTGTTACAACTCTTTTTATATCTCTAAAGTCTTTTTTAGTCCCTTTCCTATGGATTCTCCATACTAGACTCAATTTTAATCTCTATGTTTTCATCTTTGATTCATTCTCCTTTATCTCACAAACACCCCCATATACCCAAAGTGACTACTCCATATTAGCAAGAGTGGGCACCATATCCTTTTTTATAGCCAATATTTTGATCAATGTTGGGATTCATTACAAAAAAATTCCTCAGATTCCTCTCATAAATAGGTCCTTCACTATGTCAAAGGATAAGTATCCTTACACTATGAATTTAGTGATATATCCATCAGTAGTGGAAGTTATCTAATGATCGATCACATGAGTCTAGTTTAGCTCTATATTCTAAAACTATTTTATCTTCCTCTTGATCCACATAATGATGTCACTTGATCATGGCCAGAAATAGTGATATTCAATTTGAGCCAACTAATCAACTAGCAAGCCTAATAATCCACACCAAAAATTATCATAAATTTCACCGTAGAGGTATTCTTGTATAATATCCCTTAGAGTACATCCAATTCTTTAGCCTCCCCTCTCTACGAATTTAGTAATTTTTTGTAACAACCAACTCTACACCTTTCTTTGAGTTAATAACCATCGCAACATATCCATTCTCATTGTACCATTATTAGCAGAGATTATTGGGTTTCACCAGAACATACTAATTACAGGGATAGAGTGTGCAAATTTACATCAAAATATTCAAGGATGGTTTAATCAATCTTTGGAATACATATGCAAGGTTTATCATAGAGAATTATTCTTGTTTAATGGATCATTTATGATGTAAACTACTTATATATATATATATATATATATATATATATATAGAAATATATATATATATATATATAGAAATATGCATCAGAGAAGTATACTAAAGGAAACATTCATAATAACATAGAAAACTCTATGATTATACCATAAAATAGCACAAATACTTAAAATTAATATTAAAAGATCTAGTACTAGGCATTATAACAAGGAAAGCTTCATAGATCAAGGTCCAATTCTATCAATACTCTGAGTTAAATATCTCTAATCAAAATTTATAATCACTATTCTATTACTCACATGCATGTCAACATCAACCGTTTTATTGTATTCTTTACAAATACTTATAGGCATTAAATTCATATAGTTGTAACTTCCATTTTTACCTACGTTGAGAATAGTACTCCATATTGCATTTTCTGGAGTCCTGACCAATATAGATATTCTCGTAACAACTCCTAACAACTCATAAATAAAATATAACCATAATTATCATAGGATGTTCTTGTACATATAACCAATTTTATATTTACTTTTTACCTCTAACAATAACAAACATAAATAATGCAGCATTAGAAGAAAATATGGCATGATTCCCACATCAAATCAAGAATATTTAAAGAAGGTGATTGGGCACTTTTGTTGACTCCAATTTTTAGCAATTAAATACAAGTTGAGAATAAGATGGTTAGGTCCATATCAAATAGAAAAATTATTTGAGAATGGATCAGTATAATTGTTTTCAATAGATGGAAATCAGATCACTTTTTTGGTGAATGGACATAGACTCAAATTATATCAAATACCTATCAATAAGTATGAGTTTGTTCAAAACATTAAGCATGAAATGGTTTTCATGGAAGGACCTAGTTATTCCATGATAACAAATCCATGATGGTATATTCTGTAAAACAAAAGGAGACCACTTCTTGGTTTTCTTCTTCCAAAAAAAATATAAAAAATGTATAAAATAAATAAAATAAAAAATTCAATAGTAAAAATATTTTTCTAGACACTATTAACAATGTTGAGCAGAAAACCAACCTATTGATTTGTCATGCATTGAATAATGATCCTTGGCTTGAAAAATAGAAATGACTAGTCAAGGGCAAAATAAAAAATATATAAAAATTAGAAAATAGTAAAAATTTGATCAGTTTGTTTCAGACAATAAAATCATTAATGTATTTATTATTATACATTCATAAAGACTAATTGATCCATTTTCTCTCTATTTAGAATCATGTGGAAGGAAAAGAACAAAGGTTATGAGTATGATTAGATAAGTAGGGTATTTTATTTATATGCATTAGGTTAGTATAAGTCCTTCTGGTTCATGCATTTTTATGTTAAAGAGGAGGTTTGAAGAGAAGATGTCTTGCAAGTCATCAAAATAATAACCAAATAGTAGCGTTTGATGACATGGAAAGGTAAAAAGTGAAAGGACACGTAAGTAAAAGGAATTTCATGTCAAATTTATTAACATATAAAAACCATCTACTGACTCATTCCACATTAATTTGAATAATGATGATGTGTTAGATGGAATACAAGTCTAATAAGTGTGATATTACATTAACTCTCTTTCAAAGATAGTTTCATTTAAAACCTCCACGTCATATCATGATTGGTCTAGATCATGATAATAACTGCCAAAACAAAATTAATAACCATTTGATTTTTGCCTTTCATTTTCATTAATCACTCTTTTGTTTCATTTTCACTAACTATTTACACTTGATAAACCACCCCCATCTTATATAAAATTGCTAGAGCTACCATGGGACAAAAAAAAAATGATTTTAACATGAGTCTATAGCCAAACTAATGAATGATGACATTTCTGTATTAGTATTTGATAAAGTTGGTTGGCTTCTATTTTTTCAAAAATTTGAAGGGAATGATGAAAATTTGGTGAATTAATTAATTTCAAATCTAATAGAAGACTCCAATACATTTAAAGGCATTAGCATTCCAATTTTTAGCACAATCATCATCAAAAATTTTGAGATTGTTAAACAAGGTAAGAGAATACTTGGGAGAACTCATTTTTTTTAGTTAATTACATAGTTCAATAGGAATGAACAATTATTTATTGCATGCATATATAATCATAAAGTAAAGGTAAAAGGGATTATAAGGGAAACCATACCTGAGACCTATAAATATGTTTCCTTTTGGCTTATGAAATATTTCATGTGTGAAGGTCAATGCAGTGCTTGGGGTGTGAAGCTATGAGGATCATTCTTCACCTTAAGTATGTAAAACAATAGATTCAACATAGGGTTAACCTCCCCTTATGACTATATATATCCATTCAATTTGGCCACTAATAGGTTAGCTCCACTTCGTCATCATGGCCTTATTCATTTGATTATTTATCATCATTTCCTTTAGTAAAATAAATTAGCATGGAAGAATTTTTAAAAATCCAAAATTAGTCAATCTTCACCATTTCTTTCAAAATAATATATAAAAACACCAATAACCAAGGAAAAATAAGAACCTTATTATGCTAAGGTTAGGGTTTTATCTAGCGAAATATGATAAATTAGATCACAAACAACACATGTGATTGAATAGATTTTTCAGAAGACTCCAACAAAAAGGAGAGCAAGACCTAGGGTTTCATAGTCTCATTTAAACCTTGAATATATAGATTTCCCTTTATAAATCACATCATAGGTACCTAAAAAAACTAGAGTATCAAAAAAAATCAAGGATATCTATTTAAAGGAGCCCAGTTCCCTTGTGCAGACCAAAAGACATAGAAAATTAATCTTGACACAAGATGATGAGGATACATAAGCAAGTGTAACCCTTGATATCCTTCGACAATTACCATTATTTTCTTTTCCAACAATAGTAGAAACAATAACACTTAATAAAGAACCTATCATAATAGATATTCTTGAGTTGATAACAGTGGATCTTACTGAGGAAGCTATTCAAGAAGGCAATATACTCACATAATAAATCCTAGTACAAGAAGTAAAATCCCCTCCATCTTCTTCAATTCCTAATATAAGACTATTACTAGACAAAGGCTTTTAAGTGTTATGGTTTCTAAAGAAGAAAAATCATCTATATCCACTGAAGATCAAGAATTGTAACTCATTCTTGCACTATCTAAAGCTGAAGTCATCATCAAATAAAAAACTGTAGATATTGTTTATCTTTTAGCTCAACTACAATGTAAGTATTTTCTCAATTCTTATTTAACTCAAGGATTATATAGTTTTAAAAAAAAAGCTTGGATCACATGAATAAAATCAATAGGATTAAGGAATGAGTAACTCACTTTGATGAAGAAATGTTAAATTCTTGGATATATATCAATGAATTAGAAAAAGAAAACCTTTTGTTGAAACATCAACTCTAGAATTCTTAGCAACAACATCTTTCTCTGCAAACATCATATTCTTCTTCTAAACCTTTAGTTGATCAAGCATGTCAAACTATTGTTTCTAATTCTAACTACCTAAACAAATGGAATCGGGTGTGTTTTGAGTTTAGGGAATTCAAGGAACAAAATAAAGCCTTAGAAAAAAAAAATAGATAATGAAGGAAAATTTAGAGAAAGAAAAATAGCAAACCCAAAAAATTGAAGGTAATCTACAAATTACATGTCATATAGGGGAATATATTCCATCTTTCATATCTCTTTCTCCCTATTATAGCCTATACTTACATGAATAATTTTATAGGTGGAAGCTACTAAGGATTCGTGTGATCTACCTCATAACATTGAAGATCCTCTTATGTTTGTGAACATTTTTCAAGAATCCACTCTAGAACAATAGGATTTATTATGTGAATTTTATTTGTGTAATATGATATTAGGGAACTATAATAAGTTTATGGTCAATCTATATGTGGGAGAAGTTTAGATTAGAGATATTATTTCTACTTATAAAAATTAGATAGCTTAGAAAGCCATACATGAGGAGTATGTGACAAAATCCAAAACTACAGGGCTATGTATTAAACCTACTTTTTCTAGTCCCTAAAAAATTTATTGATCAACCTCATATTTCATTATTTGATGAATTTAAACATTAAGGATTATTACTTGTAAGCTTTGTATAATATTTTTGTCTCTTTTGATCTATATACAAGACAACATTTTGATGATATATGTATAGCTCGTGTCAGGTGTTGGGACATATTAACAATTCCATTAAAGAGAACATAGGTTATGTCTCCAACCAATTTATGATGGAGATTATGAAGAGAACAAGATATAAACTACATGATTTTTGATTTCATTAATTTAGGAGGTGAAAAAATTTAGGTCGGCATGAGATTTAGGCCACCACTTCTTCTGAATCCTATTCCACCATGGCATAGATGTAGTCCTCAAACAGATGACCAATTTTAGAAATGGAAATAGATGGGTTAAACATATCATGGTTTCACCAATCCCCTAAATGATAATTTTAATGATGAATTTAACATATATGACCTTAGCCAATATTTACAAGACATAATTTGGAGTTATGAGGGGATGAGCAGTAGTTGAGTTTACAAAAGGGACTTTCAAAAGGTAAAGCATGGACGAAATGATGTGTCCAAAATATGACTCATTATTACTATCAATTTTCTTCCATTACCTCTCCTCTAGACTAAAAAATAAAAGGATCTTAGGCTTGTATCTAATCCTAGTGTAGTAAATGGATGTTTTATCTTATTAAATGTAATTAAATTCTAAGTTACTAATTCTAACATTTAATTCTAACTATTTGCATGTTTAGTCTCTCAATTTTGTGTATATACAGATGATACAATAGTCTATAAGGAATAAGGACCCTTTTGATGATATTTTAAAACAACCTATATGAAACATTTTGACATTTTACAATCTATGAACTCATTAAACACACTTCTATCTCATTCAAGTCTTCTCTAGACTAAGCTATAAACTTGTCCAATATCTACGGACTCACATAGTTTCTTGATACAAACTTGCCTAGTAGATACAGACTCGCCCATTTTGTAGCTACGAACTCATTTAAGATATGATTTCATTCTTCACTGAAGCACTACCATTTTTATCATCTTAGTAGCCTTGTTATAGACTTCTTCAGCATTTAGTATCCTTAAATCAAGTTATTATGGACTTCAATGGGTTTCATAGAAATAGCTCTGGACTCTACTAGAGTTGTTATAGACTCTACTAAAACTATTCTAAACTCTTCTAGTCCAAATTCTGAGCTTGTAGAATCAAAAGATCTATACTTTCCTTGTCAACATATTTGAAGATTGTTTTGGCAACTTACTATTTATATGATTACTATAAATAGTATATCTATAAATAGACTTTGTGTGTGTGTGTGTGTGTGTGTGTGTGTGTGTGTGTGTGTGTGTGTGTGTGTGTGTGTGTGTGTGTGTTTGTGTGTGTGTGTGTGTTTGTGTGTGTGTGTGTGTGTGTGTGTGTGTGTGTAAATATGTCACATAGTCTTTTATAAGGTAAATTGATCTAATAGTTCTAAGAAGTCATTCTTAGTAGATATGCACTAGATTTTATAATGGACAGATCTTCCTATTTCAAACCATCAATCACCTAATTTGAAAAACCATTAAAATTAGGAGATTTGTCTTGATAATATAAGATTGGCTACTGAGATCTAGGGATTTATAGTTACAATATTATATAAGTGGATCACTATGTATTAATATATGAGGATATATAAGAGAGATAATAATTATTATTCAATTAATATTTTGGCATAGTTAACTTTATATTAATGTAGTTTATTTTTATCAATTAATGAAGATATCTCCAATTTTCAAGTACTAAATTTTATTTTCATTCTTATTCCCAAGGTGAGCAAGGGCCCACTCTCCTATGGAATCAAGAACATATTTATTTATGGTATTTTATGTATTTATATATTTCATTATTTATAAATATATTTCATTTTCATAACTTGTAGTAAATTATCTTTCAATTCTAAGAGTTAATTCAATATTGCAAATCAGTGTGTTTACTTTCAGCAAGTGTTCTTACTTTTAGCAGATTGTTTACTTTCATCAAGTGTGCTTACTTTTAGCAGAGTGTTTATTTCAATAAATTAGATTACAGAGTGTTTTAATTCTACAAGTGTGTTTTTCTATTGCATAAGAAAATGCTTTCTAGAATAAATTAGATTAGACATTTACAAAGGACAACAACAACCCCAAATCATCTGTGTAAGACCTATACCCATAAAACTTGATGAAAATAGCTTTGTATGCCACCCCTAGTTTGACTGACATTAACAAAAAAAATTGATTAAATGAAGGGATAAATGATGCCCATTAGATGTTAAAAATTTTAACTAAGAATAATTCTAAGTATGAAGGTGTTGGACATGAACCAATGATACAACCTATTTTGAGTGAATTAGAACCTGATATGGTAAAGGTGGGCCTTGATACTTTGATTTTGGGACCTAAGGATGTCAACACAAGACCTAAGAATAATGATGGCATTATTTAGTAAGGTGTTTCCATATATAGTATGTCCTCTTTGTTTGATTTTTGTTTACAGTTACTCTCTTGAACCTTTTTAATATTTTGATGGCATTTATAATGCCCAAATATGGTTTACCTTAATACGATGTTAGTTTTTTTGGATAATGTTTGTATCTTAGTCATTAAGCTTCTTAATTTTTGTTTAATCATTTATCCTTTTTATAAATATAATATCTTTTGTAAACATCATTTTAATTTTTTAAATAAAAAACATGGCATGACAATGTAAAATATTATATTTGAAAACAAATATAACCAAATTATATTATTTTAGCTTAGAGTTATATCTAAAAATATAATTATCAATTATTGTCTATACTAAAATTTTAAAATTTTAACAAGAAACCAAAAAACTTCATCAAAGATGTTTAATTTCACACTTCAATAAAATGTTAATAAATAATTGTAAATTTACTTAGTTTATTTGGTATATTATGCTACAATGTCATGGTTAACCATTGATGCACATAATCAGACTAATATTTCTTACTTTTTGTATGTTTGAAGTCATTTTAAAAAAATAAGGGGACATTTACATTGTCACCACAATGTCAAATCTTGCATTTCATATATTTCTAGGTCATGATAATTATTTATACAAATTTTGATTAATCATAAAAACATATGTGGCCAATTAAAAATTGAACAAATGTCATATTAAGATGAAACTTGGAAAATTCACTCAAATCCTAATTACTAATTGTAAATTTACTTGGTTTATTTTTTATATTATTATATGAATTTATCGGTTACCTTTGATGCGTGTATACAAACAAATATTTCTCACTTGAGGTGTTATTCAAAGGAATTTAAAGAAATAAGGTGACATTTAAATTTTCATCACAATTTCAGATCCTGATTCCATTTATGGGTCTTTGGAAACATTGATGGAAATTTTGAGGAGGTAGAGAACATTATGTCCAATTAAAAATTGAAAGGATTTGTTATGCATTTGATAGGTTTAAACTGGATTTTATTTTGATATGAGGCCCAAGAGTAAACACAGTGGAAAATCTACTTAAATAGATTTAAGATGGTTATGAATGGAATCAAATTACAAATGATAGAGAATATGAAAGTGTAAATGCATTCAAAGAACAATTAAATAAATAAATAATATGACCACCAATGTATAAATACAATATAAATAGTTTATTATGCTAATTTTTGTACAATATCTGAGAGATGAGATATCTGGTGTCTATTTACTTCCTAAATTCATCATTGTTTATGTATCTAATATTCAAAAAATGGAACTTTAAATTATTATACACTAGAGGAATATAGAGTGTTTGTTGACCATTACAATAGTTGGTAATGACCCCTTCATAATCAAATGATGTAGTGACATCACCATTTGTTGTTAGTGACAAACTGAGATCTATAATACCATCACTACAAGAGCTATGTGGTAATGTAGAAGTGTAATTTGATCTTACAGATTGACATGTAGGTGAATAACATAATGTCAAATATTATAAATTTATATCAATGTTATATATGTAAGATTAGTTAAATGTAATAAGATCTAGTATCCTAGATCCTCTTAGATCAATTACCCCTCCTTAAAGATAAATTGTCCTCATTCCATGTAGTTTCAATAAAATATGTGAAAACAAATTGGCAACCTAAAATTTTATAAACCATTTTCCCTAGAAAGGAACTTTACCTACTTTGATGATATATAAGATAGGGATATACTTTTGATATGTTCATTTGACCTAATCATTAATGACCTAGTCCAATTCTACTAGGATGCTACAATCTAGATTGATATCTATGTGCTAGAGAGTCTCTAAAATATCTAAAGTATCCAAGAGGGTTAGAAAGTAGTGGTGTAAGAGTTATGCATTGAATACTAGATGCACCCATGGTTATATGGAAGATTAATCTGAAAATCGTTATTTCATACTTGTTTGGTGATGGTATAGGGACCATACTAAAGTGGATGAATCTTTTGGTAAGGTCTTGTAAATTTTTCCTTATGAAGGTGTATCTAGACTCACTCACTAACCTAGAAGGTGTGCTATTTTTAATGCTTTTCATAGAAATGATTTTATTTCATGTTAGACTATTATATAATGTTCTTCACTTACTTATAAATGCCCTCAATAAATTTAATAACTTTTTCAACTTAATTTTGAGTTGAAAGAGTCATTACTAGTGTTGGTAGAATACGATAAGTTATGTCAATGGGTACCAAAGGTTGGAAACCTAAGCAAACCTAAAAATGGTTGTGTGGTAGAGTTGTTTAGAGATATATTGTAATTACATTGAATGAAATATAGGATTTTATCTCAAGTGTGTTTCTTCTTTGAATTGTATGCTCTCAGAAGGTGCACTATCATCCTTTTTACCACTTATGTTCAGTTCATATGGATGAAAGGTGGTATATTTGTTCAACTTTATGTCTAACATAGACAAAAATGTTTTTTTAAATTATTTAATAATCTTGTATCCCTATCATATATGATATATCTTTGATTCTGAAGTGGATCTAGACATTTTTAAAGTATAATTGATATGTTTCCGGAGCTAATATTACTTTCTTATAAGATACAAGAATTTCCATCTTTGAGAATATATCAACTATTAAATAAAAATAATCATTACCATGTTTGGTAGTATGGTATCTTGATATAAAATCCATCAAAATTGATTTCCATAGTCTCATTGGAACCATAAAAGGTGTGTAAAAACCTTATTTTTTGCTAACCAGTTTGGAAATTACACATGCAGTACAAGACATGATATATTGGGATACATCAGACCTTCGATAAATCCATAATAAGTACTTATACAACACTTAAATGGAATTTTAAATTAAAAAATGTCTTCCAAATTCTTTATAATAGCCCCCCCTATTATTTTCCACCTCTCTACCTAGTGCAGATCATACAATTTACAAAGGTGATATAGAATTCCATCTTACAAGTAGACATATAGAATTGAATTACCATAAATAGAATTATAATAGATATCTAAAAACTACATGTTAAATGGATATAATTTTTACCATGTGTTTACTTCATGTCCACATGTGTTAATTATAGAAAAAGAGATTGAAATGGTGGATAAATCAAATAATTTGTGACTAGATTAGCACTTCCATTCTTATGTTTTATGTTCATATGGAGTTGTTTAATATAATAATACCATTTATAATTCCACTCTTTCTTCAAATTAATTTTAATTTTAAGTAATTGAATCATATTATGATTTTTGTGGATCACAATAAATTTGCCCATGATATCATGCTTTTAATTCTTATATGTTTGAATAATAGCATAAATATCATGATCATAGCTTGGGTAGATTCATACCAATGCAATGAAAATTTAATTTTGGTAAGTAACCAAATGACCATGTTGAGTGATAAATGCAAGTGTGAATTTTGAGCCATTTGTCTCAAGCTAAAATGGTTGTTAAAGATCTGGTAAAACAAGTATTGGTGTGGAATTCAGTCTACATTTAAGTTCTTTGAATGCTTTATGTTGTGTGTCTTCCTAGATGAACATTTATTTAGTGTCACTTTATTAAATTTGTTTTTAGGCCAAGTCACATGAGAAAATCCAAGTAAAAATCTCCTATATAAAACTTCCAATCCTAGGAACTTGTGAAGTTCTGTGAGATTATTTAGTTGTGGTCATTCCTAGATGGCTTTAATCTTAGTCAGGTCCACATGTATTCCTTATGAATATAATATGTATCCCAATTAGTGTATCTTCTGCATATAAAATGAAAAAAATACACATTTTCACATACATTTCATTTCTATAAAATGTCAAGCACTTACTCTATATGGTACACATGTTCATCCCATGTTTTATTGAGTATTAATATTTCATCAATGTAGACTACAAAAAATTAATTAGTGAATAACATAATAATATTATTAATCATCCACATGAATGTAGTTGGTATGTTGGTAAAATATAATGCCATGACTATCCATTCAAAAAAAAAAATCTTTGACCTTGAAGACTATCTTCATACATCTGTAGGTTCAACATGAATCTAATGATACCCAGATTTAAGATTGATTTGGTGAATTAATTTGCACCATGAATTTGATCCAATAAGTCCTAAATTCATAGAAGAGGATAGTGGTTCTTCACTATGATATTATTTATAGCTATATAATCTATGAACAACCTCCATATGTGGTCTTTATTTGGTGCAAGAATAATTGGGTTGCCACAAGGCAATGAGTTGGTACTGATATGTCCTTTGTTTATGAGTTCATGAATATATCACTTGGTTTATTCATTCTCCAAAAAATATCTACAGTATGAAGTGGTATTAGGTAGAGTTAGTCTAGAGATAAAATCAAAAGTGTGATTTACCAAATAGTGTGTAGGAACTTCTTTTGGCAACCAAAAGATATCCTTGTATTCTTCCAACTTGTAGTTCAAATCTAAGGTTTTTGTTGCTACTATTGGAGGAACTATGGTATGGATTGGTGTGGAAAGGATGTGTTTACATTAAAATGTTACCATCAAAAGAATAAAATTCTTACTATATTTGAATAGTTTCTTACAATGTTCATCACTAATGAGTAATAGCTTAAGGACTACTTCTAGTATGCAGTACTCATCACCAACATCTTAACCATATTTCTAGGATTTTTATCATAGACTACATGTTGATGTTAAATATATGTTTTACCAAGTAAAACATCGCATACCTCTAATGGAGTGACATTACAAAGGACTGTATCTTGAAAATGTTTGATGTTGTACACCTATTGACAGTGTTGAGTGACACATTTCTCAAATCCTACATTGAACCATCCAATAGGGTATGGTTATGGGTGAGGCATCACTAGGAAATTTAATCTAGAAACTACTTTATGAGAAACTAGATTATTATAACTTCTATTAGCAACAATAAAGTGTATTGGTTAAACACTAATCCACATTTGAAAATAAAATTATCATTTTGTTTTCTCTATTTATGCAAGGTTAGTAGAGATATTTTAAGTACCAAACATGGCATTAGATTTAGGATTAGTGATCTACTTACCTTTATCCAATTATTTTGAATGTTTACCTATTGCTTCAAGTTATGTAAGTAGGATCTCCAAACATTTCATTATTCATTGGAATAATTATTGGAGTTATGAAGTGAACACCACTTTCTAGTATTTGGCTGCTTGTTCTTTTCTTTTAATGATTGTTTCTTATTATGTGGAGGTTTATGGGTCCATTCCCTGGTTTTTAATTATAATTGAAATATTTATATTGTTTTTTGGTCTTAGACTGAGAATCTTCAATCTTAGTCTTATCCTTAGCCTTTGCTTCAAACTTTAAATCAAATCTATAGGCTTCCCCAATGGAAGAGATCTATAATAAATCTATGTATGACTGGATATGAGGTCTTAAGTTTGACTTGTATTTCATAATAAGGTTTTATTCTTATTCTTGAATCCAAATTTTGGACACCAAAGTATGAAAATTATATGTGTATTATTTCATATATTATTCTTGGCCTTGGTGAAACTAATAGAACTTGATGTAATTGTAATCATAATTTATAACAAGGTAATAGGTTTATTTGAGTGATTTTATGAAAACATTGCATGTGTCTACAAATGTGGGTAAATTGACTTCATCTTCATGATTTTCATGTGAGTGAAAAAAAATTCCCACCATTTCTTTACTGATAAATAAAATATTTTTTTCTTAGTCATAGAATTGATTAACCACATAATATGAATAAATATGGTTAAGCCAATTCTCTAGTGCATCTACATATATTTTACCTTTAAAGATTGACATGTACATTGTATGGCATTTGACCAACAAACATCTGATGAGAATGGGAGGTGATGGAAGGATTTTTATACTTTATAAGTATCAAGAAGTGATCAATAATACTTGATTTTTCACATGCATGATGTTCTTATAAGTCTTCACATTTTATTTGTAATTCATCCTTTATAATATTATGGAATATTTTTTAAGTTGGCATTATCAAATGTTTGTCTCTCATTTGAGAATGTGAAGGAAGGTATGATGAAGGATCCCAAGTATTGGGCCCTAACTTCCTTTTACTCAAACCTCATATGAGTGGGAATTCAAATAGAGATAAAGTTTATATACATCATGATACTACTTATAAATGATATGAAGTATGTATCTTTGATACCACTGATCCAGGGCCGAAGAGGATATTTAGTGGACAACCTACTTAAATATATTTAAGAGGGTTCTGAATGGAAGTAAATTAAAAATGATAGATAATATGAAAGTAAAAATGTGTTTAAATAATAAGGAAAGATGATAACCATTAATGTAGAATTGTAATAACAATATTTTATTATGCTAACTTATGTACAATATCTAAGATATTAGATATTTATTGTCTATGTCTCTAATCCACAAAGAATTCAAATGTACATTATTATATAATGGAATAATATGAAGTGTTTTTTGAACTGTTACAACCAAAATATGTAGTGATATAATTAACTACCATTACTAACAAGTTGAGGTTTGTATTATATTTGTTGTAGGAGCTAAGCAGCAATACAAAAGTAAAATTTGATCTTATAGATTAAAATGTAGGTGAATAACCTAATGTCAATTTTTTTGCTATTAGTGAAATATTAGATATGTAACAACTATGAACTACATTAATATTTGGTGACCTAGATCCTCTTGAATCAAAATTTGTTTTAAAAATAAAAGTTCCTATACTTACATCATAGTGGTTCTCTCAAAATACATGGAGTTGTTTTAAGATTTATTAGAGTAAATAATCATATTAGTAACTAATCTAACTATCAAATTTTAAAAATCACTCAATCTACAATAATGTGTAACAATGGTGATTCACATTATATTAAAACAACATCTAATTAGGGTTACTATAAAAATTTACTATATTGTGATGTTTCATCAATCTTAGCCTCCTTAATAGGTTGGATAAAGTAAGTTTACATAACATATATTCTTTAAATGTGCATGTTTTGTTCTAAAATACAATATTTTTGTACAAAAATTTGGTGTAATACTAAATTGCCTCACTAATGAAGGAGTAAATTTATGTTCAATCAAATATGTTAATGCTTTAAAATTTAAGAAAATAGAGAAAATCCAAATTAAAAAATGTATATAATAAAAATCATGCCTTCTTATTATCATAGTTAGGGTCATAATGGAATGAATTTTTTATAAAAATTGGTAAATGGTGGCTAGTATTAATAGTAATGGAGGCCACTGTGTTGGGGAGGGGGTTGACAGTGTGGTGGGAGAGAGGGGATATGCAATCCTAAATTACACCCAACAAGATTAGAAATGGATGTTGTAAAATAAAGCAAGGAATATCTATAATTCTATATTTCATGGTGAAAATGTGGAATGAAGTGCTTCTTATATTTATGATGTATTTAAGTGAGTCATTATCAGTATTGATATGTTGTTGGTATTTTTAAAGGTGGATTAATTATTCCTCATATGATTACCTCAATGGTGAATATATTAACATCATTAAACAAAACCAATACCACTTTGACCCTAATCATTACCCTATTTTTGTCTTCCATATACAAATATAATTAAATCAACCTTTATTAAGCTATTCATATGCAATTTTATAGGTGAATTTAATTTAATTTGATCTTGTAAATGGAGACAATATAATTTATCTTTGGTAAGGTTATGGTATAAATTATCAGTAAAATAGGATTTGAAAGAGACTTCATCAATTTAGATTATGAAACTATACTCCTTGTACAAATTTTCTTAATATTTATATTGGGCAAACAAAATTATTTGGTCATCATTAAACAGATAAGATTGAGTAAAAATCTCTCTAATGATTTGGAATCTAATTTTCCCTGATAAACATAGTGATAGGAGGTAGGGATATAATACCATTTTGTTATAATATTTTCCTCAAGTTAGTACTATGTAAAAATTGCATATATGATGATGCAATTATAGGCAGTCTCAAAATCATATTATGAGGTTGAATTTCATTGTCTAATGCAATTAGCTACCACTATTCAAATATTAAAAAACCACAATAAAAGTACACTCTCAATATTACATACATTAGAAATAATATTGTGTCTTAAAACAAGTTAAAAATGATAGTGATTTTTAGCATGTATTTTATGAAATACATAAATGATTAAAATAAAAACTAGTATAAACATCCTACTATTCAATCAATTGATTTATTGGAAAGGAATGTTATATAAGGACATATAGGAAGCTAAAATATGTTTAGCCAATGTGCTTATCGACAAATTTTAGCTAAATAATTGATGTGATTGACTACTAGCACCATAACATACAATATCATCCTTTAATTATAGATATATGTCTATGAAATAATTTCTTTCCTAAATTTTAAGTGTTATGAAATAAAATAAATAATCTAAGACAAGATTTAATATTGTTAGACATGGATTAAACTATAATTAATTAGATAGAGTATAAATAGAAAAGCCATACATATACTTTAATAGCTACCTACAAGGGATATAATTTAACATGACCATAATGTTGAAATATTTTATAGGTCAAATGAATTCATATGTATAATGATGCAAAGGCATATTTTGTCTATGTAAGCACCCATTTCAAAATGGATGGTTAAAAATAATAGGCCACCATGCTAGACTAGAAATAGACAAAAACACTCATTTAATCCAAAGGTAATATTTGTTAGCCTTGTTTGTAAACTCCATTAGTAAATAAAATCAATTTGAATGTTATATATGTAGAAGAGGTGTGACATTGGATGGTTACAAAGAAATGAGTCATCATGCTCATTTATAAATAATATTATATATGAACTTTACTCTCCTAATATCAATACCATCACTAGCTCTAAAAAATACACATAAATTTATTTGAATAATTGTCTCACATAAATTCACTGGAAAAACCTCTAGATTAAATAGCTTACCCCAAAGGTAAACATTTTTTTGGCTCGTAGTTCAATATAAAATTATTACTATAGACAACTTGGAAAAACATGGGATGACCATCCCCAATAAGTGTGTTATTTGTAAATTAGTGATAGAATCTATGACCCATCTTTTCCTTAATTTCCCCTTTAGGTCTTCAATCTGGAACATCCTCCTTTATCTATTCAACATGTCTTGGGTCAAACCTAGCTCTATTCTTGATCTCATAATCTAATGGAAACCCCCCTAGAAGCTCCCCTTTTTGTCCTTCCTTTGGTCTTTGGCCCTACCCCACTTTTTATAGCAAATAAGGTTTACAAAGAATGAGCACATATTTAATCACAAAATTTACAACCCTTCAAGTTATTTCCATAGGCTTCAGACTATTATTGATAAGAATTAGTGGGTGTCAATACCCAATGACAAGCTGAGAGATACCAAGGTAGATTAATTTATCCTTAATAAGTGGAATCTCATCCCCCTACCCCCTATAACTAATGTGGCTATGAGCCTCATAAAATGGGAACACCCCCCTCATGGTGGATGAAACTAAACTTTGATGAAGCATCCAATGGGAATCTTGGTAAATTTAGTGGTGATTGATTCATCAAGGATGAATTAGGGGATGTTATCACCACCTATACGGGTCTGATGGGAATTCAATCCAACTACATGGTCCAGACTAAATCTGCCATGTGGGGCATCCAATTTGAAATCCATCTCAACATCACCAAGTTGGATATCAAAGGGGATTCATTCAACATACTCATTGCCATTTTGGGTAAGGTAAAACCTTCCCACACTTTTATCCAAATCATCACCAATGCCATTAGTCTCCTTAATTTAACCAATGAGTGTTTGATCTCCCACATTTACTGAGAGGGAAACACGATTGATGGCACACTTGTAAACATGGGAGCCTTTAGCCCTAGTTTTTCCACATGGATAAGACCTTCCAATATCCCCCTCCCTCTATCTATCCCTTAATAACTAACTATTTTCACTTTCAAGATTTTTAAGTTAGTGATGAAAACACATGTGTGAAGGATGATCATGTCTAAGCAAAGTTCAATTCACACTATGTATCATAATTATAACACTAAATTTAAATCCAATAATGAAGTGCATAATTTCAAAAATCTTCTCATCAATGACTATTGGATAAAACAAAACAAAACAAAACAAATCCAAACTACTATTCATCTCTTCCCAACTTTTAGCACTCAATCTAAAGGAAGAACAAAATTATGGGGGGGGGGGGGATAGGGATCAATATGAACCCATTTATTATGTGAAAGTCCAGCCAAATTGCAAATTTTGGAGAAATATTAAAAAGGGATGACTCACTAAATTTATGCTCTAAATCAAAGGTCATAATGAAATGTTGGTAAGGGATTTTGTTATAGGCTATAAATAGTGCCAAGTTACCTTCAAGGGTATTAGGGTGGATATAACTGAAGAGCTTATTAGGGATGTCACTAGATTGTCCTATGAAGGCACTAAGGCCTTCAAGGACAAAATGTATAATTGGGAACTTATGCAGGCATTTTTTGAGATGGATTTTGTGTTTCAAACTGATAAAAAGGGCTTTCTCAGGGCTGACATTTTGAGGTGAAGGTTGGATATATGTCTATAGGTAATGTGTTATCTAACCCTAGAAGGCAAATTTACACATTTTTTCTCACATTATTTCTTGTTTTTAAATAATTTTAAATGTCTTTATATAATCCTACCATATTACCTTCTTATGTCATTGGAATCCTCTATTGTTTCCTTCAAAGATAAACCCTCTTTTTGATTTAATGCACCAAGGGTTAATTTTCCTACTTACCGAAAGAGGAAAAACTATGAGGAACCTTGAGATTAATATTGAGGATAGAAATAAGCAGAAGATACCTAGTGATGCTAAGGATAACTTTTATAATGATAGGAAGGGCAAATATTTTCCTTCTCCTACCCAATTCACCCTCAAGTGTGGTCAAGAAGAAGGAAAAAAGGAAATCCCTCTCCTCCTTCAGAGAAGAGTGTGGGAAAGAAGGTAAGTATAAGTCTTGAGTTTTCTTGAGGTATCAAAAACCCTAATTTTTAAATCTATGAAATTAAATTAGCTAAATTTTGGAAGAGGGATGAAGATAATTTGGCATATTTTTTGAAGGGGTTTAGGCCACAATTGGCTAAATTTCATGATAATCTATAGAAAATGGGTAGATAGCTAGTACCACTGATGGAACAGTGGAACAACCTCAATAAATAAATGAATATAATGAGGTAATTTATTTCTTACCCAAAGATGGCATAAGGAAGTAGATTGAGGCTAGAGGGAACCCCAAACAGGGAAGGTAAGGACATCCTCACCATCGCCCTGGGTAGCTCCAATTCCAAAAAAGAAAAAATAAGAGTTGAGAAGGAAAAATGTTTGATAGATCATAGGGGAAATTTGGTGGAAGGCACTCAAAATAGAGGCATGATCAGTAGCACAAAGAAGAAGACTAGAGGCAACAAGTAAGAGGCTCACTATGAATAAATCTAGTAGGTGTTCTAGTTGTTTGTCTTATTTTTTGGGTTCCATTTTTTTCTTATAATTTTACTGATATTTAGTGTTTATTAGGCCACTGTGGCATGGTTTTACTTTTTTCTCATTTGGTTGGTTTTATTGTTTATTAATAAAGTCCCTATAAAACTATATATTTACCTACCAAATAAGAAAAATCATATTCTTATTGCTACAATGACCATAAATGATAGAAATGAACTATATTTTACTCCAATAATAGTTTCTAATTCCCATAAAATGATTGAACAACTTATTAAAATAAACACCTTCCAATTTTCATATACCTATAATCCTCCTAGTGATTCTTCAAGGGTATGTAAACATGTTATTATGGTCACAATATTTTAAATGCTCTTGTGGAATTCATAGAAAAGGAAAAACTAGAAATATTTTCAATCTAGCAAGAACATATTTTTAAAGTTAAGTTGAGGGGATCTAATTAGATTTACCTATTTAGGACAATTTTTTTTTGAGGATCCAAGGTTTTCATTTCCATTTCCATTTCCATTTGTAAGCCTCGAAAGGTTTTTAAAATTTTAAGAGGAAACTTTTCCTTTATAGATGATGGATATCAAGAAGGTGAAGTTGATACCATAGGTGTCCTTCGACATTTATGCCCAATTATTCCATTCACCTTATAACATCTATAGTGTATCATATATATGATAACTTTAGGGATAATGTTTTTTTATTTACCTTAACACATTCCTATTTTTAAAGAAAAGAACATGAAGTATTTGAAGGCACTTACCCAAATCACTCCTACCATTATTTGCAAAGGCATTGTTAGATAAAATTAGAATTAATAGAACTTAATTTGGTAACATTATATTTGGCACAGTCCATGCTTATGGCTCTAAAATAGATAACCAATGTATATTGTACTACCATGGACTATTGTAATAAGAAATATCTATAGGAATTCTCATTTGGAGTTCAATAAGTAAGAGATATTACAATATCCATTAGCTTTTATGAGATCAACATTGATGTTCGATCATAACTACGACTATCGACCCAATTATTTGGGAAGGCCTAGTGAATCCAAGGACTGAAACTCATGAAAGGGAAGAAGATTATCTTTCTAAAAATTAGGATCATTTCATAAAATTCCAATGAAGGGAGATTGGAGCTCTATACTTGAGGAGATAAAAAATCATCCTCCATGAGATCACCTTTAAGCTTCCCTTATGTAGGGTTTTGTCCTACACAATCCTTCTCTTAGTCCTCTATTGATCTTTGTCTCCTTATTTAATTTTTTGTGTGTTGGTTATGTGCTACTATGTAGTGCACATTTTTTTGGTGTGTTTTAATTATTCCACTTGTTGCTTGACCAAGATGAATTTTTAAGGAAACTTGTGATTTTAACCTAAAACTTTACTAATTATTTTATATTTCTTATGCATGGGATAAGTCATTAATGACTTTAAGGAAATTGATAGCACTATGTAAATTAATAATTAAATTGATTTTACTAGGAATGGTGTTGTTGAGGCTAGCTAGAGAGTATGGGGTAAGAATAAATACTTTATATATGTGGTGCTCAAAGAGGATTTTTTGATGTGTCGTTCAATACTAAGTTTGAAGATTTAATAAAAGATCTTAGAGGTAGAGAATGAAAATATAACTCATCAATTAAGCCCTCTACCAAGGATTTATCTTTAATCTTGGATCCAAATGATGTCATGGTATATGTGTTAAAGAAAAAAGAGGCAAGAATTAAAAATGTGGGTCTCTTATTTGTCTATTAAACAAGAATTACCTTCTAGAAAGTTTTTTGAAGATTGGGTTGTTGTTGTTTGGTGGAAAAAGATTGGGATGTATGTCAATTTATGCCATATGATACAATCCAGATTCTTTCTTATTTTGTTTATAAACTTGAATATGTAAAGGAGGGAAATATTTAAGCCCTTATAGAATGTTGGGAGGTTAATTTTAAAACCCTTATAATGGGTTATTTAAATTAAGTGGGATAAGCTTGTGCATCAAGATTTGTATAAATGGGTCAAAGTTTTTAATGTCCCAATACAATTTTGGCACTTTCTTCCTCAAATTATTGAACCTCTTAGAGATGTCCTATAATTTTAAGAATAAATAATAATCCTATCTCACATGAATGATATATTATTATTTTATTTGAATTACTCCCCTCCCCTCCTTGAAACCCTAATTGTTAAACTCCTTAATCAAGAAGTTATGTGCCCTATTTCAGGGTTGGGATGGATTAACACTTATTTTATTTTCAATAAATATGGTTGTATCAAAAAATATTTCCCCTTAGTTTTTTAGAAGTCCCAGCATGTTTCTCAACTCATAAATTTTCCTCATAATGTCCCTTAGTTGGTTGAGACTCTACCAATTTTTCTAAGTGTAGATCTGTTGGGATGGCTAGTGGTGTAGAATCACCCAATTTTATAGACAACTCCTTTGATATTGACCCTCCCCTTGCCTTTCCTCCTCCTTGAGTGGATATGGAAATTTCACTGACAAAATAATATGGCTTATTTGAAGATTAGGAGGTTATTTTTTCAAAAAACATGGATAAAAATATTGAAAGTGAAGTTAAATATTATGTATATGCTACTAAGGTAGATGAAATTATAGATGCTCATTTGAAAGAGTGGGATAAACTCACATTTAAATTAATCCAAGAGTGGATAGGGTTCCCTTTCCATCACCTTATCCTGTACCTTCCAAGAACAAGGTGAAAATAGAAACTCCAATTTATCTACACAAAACCATGTAGTCAATAGGATCCAAGTCTAAGCAGGGCTCCAAAAGGCTAAAAAAATATGGAGCTTTTGATGCTCTTGAATCACCTTCAGTGAAAAATGAAGAGATATGAAAGAAAAAAGTTTTATAGAATTTTAGGGTTGATAATTCATGAAACAAAGCTAGGGAGGATAAGTGTCATCTTATTTTGAGAGGTTGTATAATAGTGTAGGAGAATCTAAGCCTCTAAGTTATTTGTCCCCTTAAATTATGAAAATTATAAGTTAGAATGCTAGAGGCCTTGAAGCGCATGATATAATATATGTTGTTAGAAGGTTTTTTAGTTCTAAATAGGGTTTGATTTTTTTGCCTTTGCAAGAGGTCAAGTCCATGAGTTATGTCTTGAACTCTACCCTTTAATTTATGTGGACTAGGGTGTCCTAATTTGTCACTAAACATAATAAAGGTAGATGAGGTTCTCTCATTCTTGTTAATAATAATTTGGCTTAGTTTCTTTAATAAGTTGGTTGTTCCCCTTCTAACAAGGTTATTTGGTCTTTACTAAAAATGGGTGAGCATGAATTTGTAATTTTTTCACTCTATGCACCTAATGATTAAAAAGATAGAAATAAAATTTGAGTTTGGATTACCAATAATTTGAAATATATCCATTAGATCATTGAAGGTATTTTAATATGGTTGAGATCAAGGAAGACAAACTATGGGTTCACTTGTTTGAGTGGAAGGGTAATGAGTAATTCCAGTCGCTCAAAATGAAAAGTTTGTTGAGACTAGTTGGTCCCTTATTCAAGGGTAAGAAGGATAATAAAGGTGTTTGGTATTCTTCATGTAATAATTAGGCTAGAAAAACTCGATTATATTCAATACTTGATATCTTTTTGGTTGATAAAGAACACTATTATTCCTCCAGTTGATAGGGATAATTTGGTCAAAGTCTTTCCATACACAATCTCAAATCATCATATAATTTAGATGATGTTTTAGGTAGACTCAGTTATTATAATATTAGATAATTAATGGAATGGATTGTATAAATTAAATGTGTCCCATTCAAGGGATGATGATTGTTTGAAAGGGTTGAAGACTATGTATGGAATTTCAAGAATTTTTCAGCTCTCCCTTTTGTAACTAGCACTTGGAATCAGTGTATTGCCTCTTTTCATAAGGGTTTTTGTAAGGTGAAGCCCAAGATTAAATATTAAAAATAAAATAAAAATAAAAAATTGGAATATTTGATCATTATTGAAGACAAACTTCATAAATCTCTAGATGATAAGTTCTTATTGAAGGAACTAATAGATATTAAGCACCAACATAAGGCATACCAATATTATTTTCATCAAGGTTCTAAGGTTATATTTAGGATGATGTGGCTCAAACATGTAGATAATGAGACTAAATACTTTTTTAAAATCCTTAAGGTTAAACATACTGTGGAAAACATTGTTGCAATTGATATTGGGGGTGTAGTGTCAAACAACCCTATTATCATAAAAATTTTCTTTTCATTTTCCCAATCACTTTTTTTGTTTGATGGATCCTATAAATATATTTATAATAATAGGGCCATTTTTTATACTTATGTAACTCAAAAAGTTTCAATCAAGGTTTCTCAAGACCTATATATTAATGTTTCTACGGATGAGACTAGATATGTTATTGAAAACCTTTAAAATGATAATTATCCCATTGTTAATGACTTTCTAGAAGAATTATATAAAACCTTGAAGGATTGGATTATGGATGAGATTAATGTATATTTTCAAGAAGAAGTTCAAGTTGGGACCTTGGAACATCAAATCAACCAAGGTATCATCAAGCTCAATCCTAAAGATAGAGATTAGAGATAAATTAAGAATTATATACCTATAACCCTCTTGAATGTCTTGTAGAAAAATTTGGCTAAAATTTTAGCTATCACGATTTCTAATGTTTAACTTGATATCATTATTATCACATAAACTAGATTTATGTTAGGAAAATCCATTCTTGATAACCTTGTCACCAGTTTGGAATGTATAAATTGGGGCAAGAGTTGAGGATAGAATGTTTATATGGCCTTGCTTGATTTTTAAAAATCCTATGATGGAATTGAGTGTCCCTTTATTAATCTCATAATGAGATCACTAGGGGTTGGGAATAAATTTATAAGAACGGTCTCTATTCTTTTTCTAGATGCTTTTGCTCAAGTTGAAATTAATGGGAATCTCACAAAATATTTTATGCTTCAACATTCTATTAAGCAGAGGTGTCCTCTAGCTCCTTTGTTTTTTATGGTTGTAGAAGCAATGTATTATATTCTTAAAGATGCATTGGGCCCTCATGTTAGGGGGATTGTGTTTCCTAATGAAATAGAGTTGATTGATATTGTTAGTATACCTAACCAAGCTCTGATACCAATTGTCAGTTGGTATCACTTGGTGATCCTAGCTCTGATACCAATTTTCAATGGTATCACTTGGTGATCCTAGCTCTGATACCAATTGTCAATGGTATCACTTGGTGAACCTAGCTCTGATACCAATTGTCAGGATCCCTACTCCTTAAGAGTACACTTGATTACCTTGTATCAGCAACTAAACACGAAATTTAACCAGAATTAATAAGTAACTAGAATTCAGAAATAGCACAGAATATGAGAGACAATACAATCTTGTATTAACACTCTTCCAGAAGGAAATACAATGAAGAAATAACACTCTTCCCACACCTCTTGGGCATACTAGTAATTCTCCCTCAAGAGTTCTCTCTCTCAATTACAAACCAATCAACTCAAACACAGAGTTGTTGTTTCAACCAGTCAATAACAATACTGCCAGTACACCAACCAGTAAGTGACAATAAACTCAACCATTGTTGCCTACTTCCAGTACCAACCGAGTACACCACGTACTCTAAGTAGATCTCCCTGATCTTGCACCTTGTTGTGTTGCAGATCTCCTTTGACCTTGCTACCCCGTAGATCTCCTTTGACCTTGCACACACACACACCTGTAGATCAACTGATCTTACTTACCATGTAGATCTTCTACTTGATCTTACACACCCTATAGATCAACCTGGTCTTGCACACCTACAAACCTAAATCTTACACACCTGGAAGAACCCTTGTCCTTGTTCTTGATAAGTCCTTATGATCCTTCCAATTACAATATAGCCCCATGGGTCTCTTAAATAGATCCCATACAAACAATAATTAGACTTTCCAATTACAATAATTAGAAACACATAATCAAGACTAAAATTAGTCTTTACATGCAAACTAACTGTCCGTCTAAAATTAGACCAGTTCTGGAATGCACAGATGACCAACGTCGGTCACTGTATGTCTAGAGATGACTGATGTCAGCCGATCCATGACCGATGTCAGCAGCTTCCTGTCTACTCCTGACCGACATCGGTTGGCCTGACCGACGTCGATTACTATAACACTCAGCACCCTCCTCCATGTTTGCATACTTGTGAAGCTTTTAGCTCCACAACCTAACAGATATTTAGTTTTTAGATGATACTTCCTTTTTTTAGAGATGGATCTCTCCATTTTTTATCAATTTATTACAAGGATGGACATTTATTGTTATGCTTCTATGTCTAAGATTTATGTTTCTAAATCATTGTTATTAGGGTGGTTGGAGGACCCCCCTAAGTTGATTTCCTCTTTTAGTTGGTCTTGGGGTAGGCTTCATAATATGGTGAGATAATTAGGTTATTTTTTTCCTCTTATTTCATCATTTAATGAGATTTGGTAGTGTATTTTTGAAAAAAAAATCAAATAAATTTACTAAGTGACAAGGACATATTATACGCTTTCTTAGTAGAATTAAAGTTTATCAAAAAATGTTTTCATCCTCAATTTACTATTCTTCATGTTTTGTTTTTTATTTCTCCCATGTGGATAAGCTAGACAAGACTATAAGTGATTTTATATGGTTAGATAATATGGGAGGTAAAAATATATATGATTTGAAGTGGGATGTTTCTTGTAAATCCAAAGTCTTGGGAGAGTTATAACTCAAAAATATTAAGAAGCAAGGTTTTGATCTAGTAGTTAAATGGATGTTGAGATCATTGTCGCATTTTAAGCCATGGAAGATTTTGGTTAGATTTTGTATGGATAATGGTACTCTAAAATGGCATAGGTAGTGGAAAGGATTGAATTTGATTGATTTGATGTTTGGAACATTCTTAGTTAGGCATTTAGGGTCATCTATTTTTTAGCTTATTTGGAAAGATTGGGAGCAAGTGAAGTCCTTGGTTGTCAATCAACCCATTTTCTCCTAGGTTGGCACTAGATGTCATGGGTGTAGGTCTGTATGGTTGAATGTTTTTTATAAGGATAATCCCTTGGCTCTAAATATAAGGTATTCTATTTTTTCTTGGTTCAGCAAGGGGATTAAAAACTTTCAGGAGCTATTTATATTTGGGAAGTGAATGTCTTGTGATGGTGTTAAGGTTATGTATAAGATCCTTCAAAGTCAAACTAGAACTTATATCTTCTAATTAGTTTTATAAAACCTACTTCTCTATCTCTCTTAATGAATGAGGATTTTTTTTTTTTTGGGAAAAATTCAAATGGTTAAATGTCCCTCCTCTACTTGAAGTGACTTATAGGAAAATATATTAGAGTTTGGATTTAAAATATAAAGTTTATCTTGGTCTTAATAATAATTAGAACATTTGTGATCCCTTTACAATTTGTAATGATAGGTTTAATGTTGTGTCATCATGTGTTGAACCTAATAAATATTATTTTAAATGCATTTTACTTCATAATAAAATTATTGTGGGTGATATTATGTTCAAAATGGGTATAGGTAGTCGACATTGTTTTGTTTCTGGTGCTGATGAATTTGTTAAGTATGTATTATTTGATTATCACATTTCATAATTTTTTTGGGTTAGTTCTTTGTTTTCCTGGAATTTTTTATATTACTTGGAATGATATTTTATTTAGTATTATTATCTCAAATGTTTGTATCTTTTTTTTCTTGCATAAACTTTGGTTCTTTATTTTGATTATTTTTTATGGTTTCTATGGAAAGATAGAAATAATGATGTGTTTGAAGGAATAAGATAATGGATTACTAACTTCAATGGTGAAGTTTTAGTCCATGATCTCTCTTTAAAGGTTAACATATAGATGAAAGTCACCAAAATTTATTTACGTACATTCTTATAGTTTGGTACATTAGTGTGGACCCTAATTATCTTGAAGATATTGGAAACTTTCCTAAGGTCAGTAAAGTACCTATCTTGGAGGACAAACCTGAATTTGGATTAAATGAGGACCATTTTATTTCAAGATGAGACTCTGTAATACTTTTAGGTTGAACCTAGTCCATGGGAAGATGATATGAATTTAGATTATATGATTTCAAGAGATGATAGTGTTTGTTAAGTGATACTATCTCAACAACCTACTCAGAGGAATGTTGTAAAAGCCATTCATCATGTGCTTACTAGGATGGAGATTTTACACAATGTTGTAAAAGTCAAGCTAGTGATAATTCCTTAAAAAATTTACACAATGTTATTGGTATTAATAAGGAGGTGGATGGGACTAAATATGATCATGTAAACCTTATTGGTGTGGATAAAGGTGAGGCTCTAGATAATAGCAGTTTCAAGGGAATATTGGATGAAATTTTGCATAGGCATATTAATTAAATATTGCATGAGCTAAAACAAAAAGGTGTGACATTAGAGAAGTTTTTGTTATATGGTAGAGGTGATGGTGATTTAGTGTGTGATAGTATGGGATCTATTTAATATGTTGGCAGCATTCCAATGCGACATGTGAATGACAAGGTTGAGAAGGTTGAGAAGGATGGGCTCTAACTTGAGAGTACAGGTGTTAAGTTTGATGATTCTCACTCTAACTTGATCTAAAATTATTTTGTTTCCTTTGGTACTTAATTCTTGGTTGTTGTTATCTATGTTATATATTTTGTAAAAACACTTGAAACTTTGTCCCCTTAATGGGGTGTACTTTTTTCTAGTGTGCATGTTGGATTTGGCTTTGATATATTTTAGTTATTTTGGTTGCCTATATGGGGTTCACTCTATTCTGTATAGTTTCTAATCATTATATTATTAAAATCAAGCCCATGTGATTATAATAGAAGTAATTAGTGCCAGATGTCTTATTTTTATGTCAAACTACATCATATTATTGTAGTAAGAACTATTGATAATAAATTCTCATCTGGAGTTTAATAAGTAGTAGATGTTGTAGCATCCATTAGGTTTTGTGAAATCTTAATTGATGCTAGATTAGATCTATGACTATCAACCCAATAGTTTGGGAAGGAAGATTGAATCCAATGACTAAAAATCATAAAAGGGAACAATATTATCTTCTACAAATGGATGTCACTTCGTAAAATGCCAATGAAGGTTATGGAGTTTCACAAGAAGCATGCATTAAATTTTTTGTTGAATTCAGAGACATGCAACTACAAAAAATGTTGTGGTAAAGTTATAAAACATTTTTATATGATGGGATTCCCATAATGCCTCTGTTGTTTATATATCCAAGTTCAAACTTGTCTTTAAGTAGGATGCAACACCTACTTCAACAAAATCAAGGGAGATTTGGAGATGTAGTTGCCTTGTTTATAAAATAACTATGGTAGTCAAGAAGTGTTAGCCCATATAATTTATTGGTGTATTCAAAATGATAGAGATATTGGATTCAACCATTATGCTAATTGGCCTAGTTTTTGCACTTTCACTAGAATTCACCATAACTTCGGTTGAAATTAGTGATATCAATATTTTTTAGATTAATGAGGCCCCACTTCATAGTCTCTATACTACTACTGAAAAATATAACTTAACAACTAACAAAATTTATGGAAGAGCCTTCATTAAACCACTTGGTGTAGTGAGTGCTCATGTGGCAACATCATTGATTGAAATCAAATGAGACAATAACATACCTGGTATTATCTCCATATGCATAAACCCAAGAATGGAGGAAGGAGCAAGGAAGTGTTTTAGAACTAATGAGAAAGCTTCTCAAGATAAATTTAATTAATTGGTTTCAAAATATGCATATGATAAACATATTTTAATTTTTATATTTCTTAGATTAATTGAGAAAGGTGGTCTATTATAATTTTAACTTTGTTTTATGTTCAAATATGTGCCAATGTTTTAAGTATTTCATGTTCTAAAAAAATATTATTCCATATAACATAGGGTCTCTATTTTCAAAAGGGGCTTGAGGCTATCTTGAAAATATATTGCTAATAAATGTTTTGGATTTGTAAAACGAAATCCTTAGGCACTAACAATTGGCATGCATATTATTCAATAAGAAATGAAATATTATTGTCCTATTGAAGAGTTAAATATTTGACAAGGGTTTTGGGGCAGAATTTGGGTCTTTTAATTCCAACGCACTATTCTCCATAAAAAAACCTCATAATCAATATACTCAATGTGAAGGTTAGATATAATTAGTTTCTAATGATACTATCTATTCTACACATTATTCATCATTTTAAAAAAATTGCATGGAATAAGATATGTTAATAACATAAGTTTTTGATCTATAAGCACATATATAATGGTTTTCATGATCAATGTCTCTATGATGGGAGCATAAATCAATCTAAATTACCAAATGAGGATGCATAATCTAACTACGATTATTATTGACATAGATTACCTACATTATGCACACATTTTCCACATTTACATAAAGGTTGAAAATTTCCTTTCTAATGATATTTCCACCACTAAGGTCAAAAAATTTAGGCTTAATAAATTAAAGGATAGTTTAATATCCGTTTTCATGACCAATAATGGAAGGTTCTCCTCAAAACCAAATCCTTAAAAATAATATTTATTCAAGGTTGTAGGATGTTATTAAGGAGATTATTAGTATCAAAATTGATCCTCTTTATAATATGCTTAAATAAGATGAATACGGGATAGAAGGAAATTTTTATTGAACAAGATAACTTGAGAAATATTATATTTTATTTCTAGTGTGTAGGAGAAACCATTCTCCAAGAAATTTTCAAATGACTTGGTCAACATCCTAAATGGAACTCTCCAAGTGAAGCCTCCACCTCTCATTACATCCCATTTTAGTGCTTGCATCAATCTTAATATGTCAACAATCAAAAGGGATGTAGAAAAGAACTTAGACCTAGCCACCACTTCTTTCGTTGCTACTTTTTCAAGATCATCATTATCCTTTAAAACACAATTTTTCATGAATATATTATGCATTGCTTCCTATAAATAATATCCAAACATTTGGAAAGGTTTGTTATTTTGTAACACTCTCCATCTCTTCATCTTACAACATAATCTAAAAAGCGTTTTGATAAATATATGACACAATTTCACAATATTTTATGATGGATTTCAACTAGTCTTTCTCACCCCAATATTATCACATTAAATCACTAATTTTCATCCCAAGTTCATAAAATGAAAGATCACACAGTAAATAGAGAAGGAACACATTCAATACACTAATATATGTGATATCATTTGATAGGATCATAATGCCCAAAAACATGACAATTGAATTGGAAAGTGTAATGATGAAAGATAAAAAAATTGGTCATGTTTTAAATTCCCATTTTATAGTTTATTCAAGGATGTAATGGACTTGAATATTTAGGAGTTTAAGATAATTTCCGTCATGTGGTTGCATAAATGTAGCCAATGTGCTATTTTCGAAGAGTCATGTCAATTTCTATATGATTATCCTTGTAATATCTATACCATCAAAAACTCTAATAAATATAAAGAGGATTATTTGAATAAA
The DNA here is from genome assembly GCA_037957365.1 of Torreya grandis. NCBI lineage: Eukaryota > Viridiplantae > Streptophyta > Pinopsida > Cupressales > Taxaceae > Torreya > Torreya grandis. Next base: position 593,210 of record JARHVA010001798.1, on the reverse strand, counting down.
AATTTATGTGTTATTGACTACAAAGGATGATAAATATGCAATATATTTTTTTCCAAAGGTAATTTATAATCCCTATATCAACCAATTTTAGTGAACCCATTTCCAATCTTCATCTACCTCTGATCCTTGTAGTGTTTCCATAAGAGTATGTTAGGGTTTTATTATGGGTTAAATATTGGGAAATCTTAGGGAATTAGTAGGAAAATATTTTTAAAAACCTTTAAATGAGCTATTATTATACTTTATTATTAAAGAGTACAATATTTGACTAGGAGATTTTGGTAGAAACAGGATTTTCCAATTTCCAATTGCATTATTTCCTACATGTAAAAGTTTGGTAATAAAACAACTCAATTTGGAGTATGGGTAGAAGTAGTTTACATTGACACCACTCAATTCTAGGGGCATTTTTCATTTATATAAGTCTATTCATGATCAATATCTTTTTGGTGAGATGATGTGTCAATCTAAATTGGAAGAGGATACCACACATTTTAACTATGATTTCTCTTGCCATAACATATTTGCATTATAAATTCATGGAATACACCTACAATGGTAAATGTAAATTTAATTATTCATGATATTTTCACTAATAAAGTGAAAATTTTTGGTCTTGATAAGTTCAAAATTCCATCTAAGTAGTGAAATTTCTCCCAAAAATTAACTCCTCCATAATACGATGTTTTTTGGATATTATGCAAATTATCCATTGCATAAGGGATCCACCTATATGTTACTTCACATAAGGAGATATAAATTGTATGAAATCATATAAAAAAAATATGGGAGGATTTAATGACAAATCATTTTTGATATAAAATAAAAGTAAGTTTGCATTGAAACAAGGTAGAAAATGTACTATAATTTCCTTTTGGTGTATTTATGAGAAAGTATTCTTAAAGCATTCCATAAATAAGATAATTAAGGTCATTTATGGAAATCTAAAACTATAGTATTATCCCATGACATCCCATCTTGGTGATCACACAATAATATCCATATGCCAATATGAAAAGTGATAGAGGAAGTACATAAGTTGGTGATAACATTTTATGTTATAACTAGCTTTCAGACCATGTGTAGACCACATGGCACAAGAACATTATCTTATTATCAATGTCCAAAAAATATCTCCCCCCTAATTTTATCATATCAATTATTATTTGTCACCTCAACTTAATTACAACAAGACCCACCCATATCTAACTCTTCTACTTCCTATTAGGTTCATTTCCTAGGTTCTCAATATGAATTATTCAACCAAGGGTTACCAAGAAACAATTACCTTTGTAATTATTTTTAAAGTTAATTATTTATTACAATTGTAACATAATAGAAAAGGTGCCTAAGTTTCAATGTATTGATAAATTTTAATTGTTACCCACCCATATGTATTATTGTTTTTAATTCAAACAAAACTCAAAAACTTAAATCCTTCTAAAAATGATCCCAAAATTATATTTTAGAGATGCAATTATCCTAGTGTTGGCAGTGTAGATACGTGAAAAGCTCGAAGGAAAAGGGAATAATTATAGAAGCATAAATGATCCTAGATAATAATTCCAAAATACCACTATATTAAAAAAATCTTCTTAAACTTATTTTTCTAATAATTTTGGGCTTTTATTTTATATAAAGAAAGAAAAAAAAATTAATGTCCATGAATGACCAAAATTAGGTCAATGGGACTCGAGAAACACCTAATTACAATATAAATATCTAGGGAAAAAGGACCCTAGTAACAATAACTAAATAAAAATAAGAATAAGAATAAGAATAAAAGCACTAAAATAAAGTGTGGGGTAAACCTAATTTAGGAAAATCCCCCAACCCATGTTGGTAGGATAATAATACAAATATCCATGTGTGGGAGAAGAGCCCTTGAATAAAATTGGATAATGAAATTTTAAAGTTGAAAAGATTGGATGTTAATCTCATCAAACATATCTGACCATGGACGATAGATAGAGGAATCATCTATGTCATTATCTCTCATTGTGAAAGCATCAATACAAAACCTAATAATGCTTCTTGGAAAATGTTTGGGGATGAAGGGGATACATTGGGTAATCCTAAGAGGAGTCAATGTAGTCCCCCTAGAATGCCTCCTAACATCCAATGTAGAGTAAACTTTCATCATAGAATAGATACTCATAATGTGTGCCTTCCACCACAACCCAAGAGGTGTTCATGAAGAATAAGATCCATGACATCGAGGAGAAGATCCATGATGTTGAGCAAGAGCAGACCTTATTCACTAAAACCTAGTTCATGAGGGTACATTATGAGTAGTTTTATGTAGATTTGAGCATTGAATCACTAACCTACCCTATATATTATGTGAATAAATAATATCCAAAGGGTGCTTAATGATTCCAAACTCTATGAGGAGATAAAATAATGAATTGATCACCTTAGGGTCTATATGGGCTCCTTGAAGGGACCTATGTCAAAGGGTGATAACCTTTTGAATAAAAAGGGCCAATAATACCATTGATCTAGATACAAAATAAAGTGGATAGAGAGTTTACCAAGTCTATATAAATATAAGGATATATCTATTAGATCTTGGAATAAATAAGGCATCTAAAAATTAAGTGTTCCTTAGTCTCCACTTGAGAATTTGATCCCCACATGGTGTTGTAGTGAAATTTGGCCATCCAAATTTCACTACACTATTTTATTCATTTCTCATAATTTTTACATTTTGTCTTGTTTTCCTTAATATTTTACACGACTTTGTGCCCAATGGACAAGGCATCATCTTTGATTGGCTCATAGGTAGTTAGTTGTAGATTTAATGTTGTGGGATTGACAAGAAAAGAATAGCTTAATTATGTTGTTAATTATTTAATAATTAATTAATGTTAATTAAGGTCATTAAATTAATATATTAATTTTAGTCATTAGATATATTAATTCTTTTCATAATTAATATTTGTGTGTAAATGTAAATCTAAAAGCCCATTTTTATATTGTGAATTTGCCTAAATAAAAGAAAATCAAAATAGAGACAAAGGAAGGGATTTTCATCTTCCAAAGAAAAACCATTGTACAAAAGGGAAAAACCTAGATTTTGTATAGTTTATTCTTCTTTTCCTTAAGCTCTTAGAGAGAGTTAGCTAAAACTTTGTCTGGAGCCATGTTATTTCTAGATTAGAGCAATGAAATGTAAGCAAGCAGGCGAGACACTTTTAGGGTTTTATTGATTTTAATTCTCTTTGTTTAAAAATTTAGATTTCCTATTTGCAAGCAAAGACTCCATTAAATTTTTGCATTTTTTTGTTTATGTGCAACAAAGGTGTTTTCCACACTTTGTGTTGAGAGACTCCATGGATGAGCTTCATTGATGTCCATGAGTTTATATGTATTTGATCTCAGTGGAACTTTGTAAAAAGTTTATGTAATCAATTTTTTTAGGAGACTTTGTGCTTTCAAGCATGCCTTGTGTTCCTAAAATCCTCACTACTTCTATGTTCATTTTTGTGTGCGAGGAAGGAGTTATATTTATACTATTTACTCTTAAATTATCCTCATGGTTTTCCATGTTTATCTCACTATGGGTTTCTCCTTTTTTATATTTTTTCCTTTCATAATTTCAAGTGGAAAGTACACAAAACCCGCCACCCCCGCCGCTCCCCCCCCCCCCCCCCCCCCTCCCCGCCCCACCGAATTTTCAATGTCATACTAGGGATTTTCCCCTCTCAGTTGCATAAGTTAATTATCATTCTCTACGGTGATATCTCCAACTATTGGTGAATTGGTGTCACTTCACATTGGATGACTCAAAAACCAAAAAATACTAAAAGTGCTTATTTTTATACCAACAGATTTTGGTGACTCTTTTGGGAATTGAAAATGTGTCTTTTGATGCCTAAAATTTGAATTAAATCTTCCCCTTAAAAGAGAATATTGGTGACTCCATTGAAAATATTCCTAGAAATGATGGAACACAACCCATGGTTCTAATATTATGCTTTTTATATTGATGCCCATGGTCTAATTTTGGTTATAGGTATGAATAAGTTTAAGCTGAAAAAAGAATATGCACACTTGGGAAACATTGGGTGGCAAAAGTAAGAAAAAATAGAAGAGATAAATGTTTCAAATGAGCTTGAATTAGGGGTTGATTGTATTTATGCAGATGATGATATAATAAACAATATTTTCCTTTTCATAGAAGATCATATCTGAGAGGTTGTTGATAACATACCAAGAGTTCAATTTCTGAAAAACTTCTTAGAGCCATACAAGTAAAAAAGAAATAGATTTGTCCATTCTAAAATTCATCTCAAGTGGAAGAATGCACAGAAAAGGAAAATTCAACCACCTTTCTATAGCATGAGACGAGTCATGAAGGTAGTGCGATTCATATGGATGAAGAGAGTGTGTGCATTGATGTTGAACATGAACTTATAATAGCTTTTGAAGAGTAGACAAAAAGAAATTTGGAATAAATTTTCAGCCATTTTGAATGCCAAGATGTTTTAGCCCCAAACTCACATGTGGAGGTGTCTCTGGGAGATTTAGTTCAACCACTCATGGTTAAAGAATCAAAAGAGAAACAAAGAGATGAAAGTGTTGGAGGTATGTCCCATATTGTTCATGTTTCATACTTCAAGTTAAAACAAATCCCTTTGATTCATGAGTTTAAAAATACAATTTGTTTGTTGTGGTGTTTTCCCCTTTTCTCTATGTTACATCATTGAGTCAAAGAGGCATTTGAGTGGTTGTGTTGTTTGTTTAAGATCCTACTATTTTGGTGAAGTTTTGGAAAGTATTTGGCATACATTCTTACTTTGTATTTGTTAATTTTCTCTTGGGTTTAATTTTTGAAGGATAATCCATTCCTCTTGCATCTAGGAACATAAAATATTTTAGTTTCAAGGTTGAAGGCTACAATGAGCCAACACTCACCCTCATATCTAATTCTAATGACCATCTTTCAATAATATTCTACCAAGTATGTTATAAGTTTTTTTTTAAATTGGTGCAATATTTTAAGCTTTTATAGTTATTTCCAAATTGGATTTTGCCTTTGAAAAATGGAATGTGTGTATGTCATGTTGGACTTTGTAGTTTTGAGTGAACATAACAATAAGACATGTTATTTATGTTTTGAATGCTATCATTTATAATATAAAAATATCCTCCTTAAAATCCAAAACCATTCCGAGATGACAACAAAGACAATGAAAATACAAAGGTATTAGAGAGAAAAAACAAGCACTTTGAGAAAATACATAATATTGAACCAATGTGTCTACAAGATTTTTATTATAAAATGCATCATTTTCAGAGGTACTATTTAATTATTCCCATATTGATTGAAGATAAAATAGTTAAAGTTGTTTTGACTGAAAAACTTAATATGTTTGCCTTTAAACCACCATTGAGCCCCATGTCATTTTCTAAGATAAAATAAATAATTGGCATGGTTGGTTCTAAAGATGAATATGGAGATGAAGTTCAAGTTACTACCTCACATAAAGGTTTTTTTAAGGGCCCTTAGGAAAAATCCATATGTAATTTTTTGATGAATATTAAAAAGTTAGTTTTAAAATTGAGGCAAAATGAAGGGAAAATAGTTTCATCGGGAAGTTGAATCCTATGCATCACCCTATGGAATCCTAGATAACATGCTGATTTTTTGGATGACATCCAGGTCTCTAGAGAGTGGCTAAAACATGTGGATGACATCTAAACTCTGCATATGGCATCTGAACTCTGTGGATGATGTCTAAAGTTTGTGGATGACATATAGAGTATGTGGATAGTGTCTAAAGTTTTTGGACATTGTCAAGAGTCCATGGACACCTTCTAGAGTCTATGGATGTCATTTAAAGTCTATAGATGTCATCAAGAGTTTGTGGATAGCATATAGATACTATGAATGACATTCAGAGTCTATATATGTCATTAAGACTCTATGGACACCATCCATATTCTAGGGACATTGTCTAGAGTCTATGGACACTATCTAGAGTCTATGGATGTTGTCGAAAGTATGTAGATGGTTTCTAGACTCTATGGACATTGTTTATACTCTATGGATGGTATCCAGAGTCTTTGGATGGCATCTAAAGTCTATAGATGGCATCCAGAGTCTTTGAATGTCATCTAGAGTCTATGGATAGTGCCTAGAATCTATGGTTAGAGTCCAACTCCTCTAACCACCATCCACACCCTTTAGACCTTGTCAAGACCTTATAGATGGAGTCCAAGATTCCTATTCATCATCCATATTTTATAGACATCATCTAGAGCATGTGGACAATGTTTAATCTATCTTGTCAGCATCTTGCTCTTCTAGATGGTTCTTAAAATCCATGACAATGCTTATACATATTCCACTCCCCTTATATTTGCTCATTTATATCATTTGGTTAGTTTAAACCTTGATCTCATCCTCTAATTTTAATCTCATAAATGGATTCCAATCCCCGTATCTTCTTCCCCCAATCACAAATTTGTTTGTAGATATCTTATTTGCCCAAAAATATTGAGGCTTCTAGAAGATGAGAAATCTCACAGTGACTGGATCAATAGATGTTGTTTAAGAGGCCTTATTTACATGCCCCAGTATGAGATGGATATAAATTTGTTGAACATTCTTGTGTCTAGTTATAAACTTGCTTCTTGAGAGTTTTATTTTACCCTTGACTCTTAGACTCATACTTTTGGCACCTCGCCTTTAGACATTGAGTGTTTGTTAGAGTTTCCACATAAAAACATTGAACATGTATCCATGAAAGTTATTTTATCTAAGGAAGACAAAATATATTTGTAAAATCACCTGGCTATTAATACATCCACCTTAGTAGGAAATATTATTTTTGTTAATTAATATTCAATGTTTTATGTATGAATTTTGAAAGTAAATGTCTCAGTTAAAGTTTGTAATAAGTTTTTGCTTCCATTACAGTCACTCCTAATAATTTGAAAAGGGAAATTTGAGTTCAAAATATAACAAACCCATATCTAGAAGCCCTTGTTGAATTTTTCAGGTGAGGATTGTTTTATAGGGAAGACTCGCAGACATCCCTTTTTGGGTTGTAGCATACATTGTCCATTCTCTTCATGAAAAACAATTCAATTGGTGTACATTCATTTTGAATAAGATAAGAAATGATTTGGATTGTGATTTTCAAAGGGAACATGAGCTAAAGGGAACAACTGTTCTGACTATCTTGCATGAAAAAATGATATCTAATTTATTGGCCCTTGATGAGTTGGAGGTATGTTTGAAGTTTACTTGGAAGTCATAAAATTCTCATGTTATTTACTTGTTACAATTCAATTTTTTTTTTTCTATTTCCTTGTAATAGAGAAGAGAATCTATTTCTCAATCAAGAATAGAAGTCACAATGAAAAAATACCATGTTGTCAAGGGCTCTGTGGATTCTCATTCAAATAGAGGTGATGACATAGATTCTAGTGCAGCGACACCATTGATAAGTAAAATGAAGATATGGAGATGTATCTCACATGCTATTTCACATTGGCTAGGTCCCTTAGGTACATCCATAAATCTAGGTTTTAAAACTTTATAAGTTTATTAAAATTTGATGTAACAATATTTTTTTTTTTCGGAATTATTAATGTTTCATTTAATTTCTCAATGGCATTTGACATTGGCAACATTTTCCATGAACCTGCTCAGCATTTTCCTTCAATGCAAGGTATTTAACTTTATGTTTGTAATTATGTTATTTTTTAAATTACATGAAATTCAACATGTTAAATTGAATTTTTGATAGTTTGAAAAAAATTGAATCTTCACCTTCTCTTACAACATGTTGACCATCACAAAACATATCGACAACTTGAAGTATGGATCCTAAGTCTAATAGCTCTAACCTTTAGTTTAATTTAGTTTAAATTTTGATGAAGTTTGTTTATTTGTTTATGATGGCATTCCCTATTGTAGGGCAACGTTCCTTAAGAAGTAATATTCCATTGCCACCCCACAATGTACAGATTAAGGGGAAGAATTTAGCAATGCTAATAGGTAGTATGGGAATAATGCATATTAAAATAATTAATTTACTTAGTTTTTCTATGGGTGGAGTATCTATTACAATAGTTTACATTGTAGTTTTTCATAATATTGATCTTGATGATGCTTTCCTTGAGGGTATTGATTTTATGCTTACAAACAAATTTATTGCACATAATATTATTCAGGGATCTCAATTTCAGGTTCCTGAAAAAATAGTTGAGCATGGTTTATCTAAATCAACACCTGAGCAATGCAATGATGAGGAGCAATATTTTGATGAATTGACATCTTTTCCATTGATTAATCTTATTGCAGATAATGCTTTTGCTTTGTTAGATGACATAGTATATATTGATTTGAAAGTATTGAAACAATGGGAGATTTGGGACAAGGCTTTGGTAAACAAAATTATGGAGCATTATCATAACCATTCACAAATATATTCTTTATATTCTTTGGTTCAAAATGATCCATCCAAAATTGGTGTCTTGGTGAATCAAGATGAATCAGGATCAATTATAGAGGAAAAACCCTATAATGATAATGTTTTAGAAGTAATTATAAAGAGATTAAAAAAATTAAAATGCAGAGGCATAGGCATACTATGACAAATGGGAAAGACATAAAGACCTTTGACTCCTTGCCAATGTAAAGAGAGATAAAGCTTTGTTAAGTAATAAGTTTTTTATCAATTTTTAATCACACTTTTGTAATTTTTATCTGCCCCACTTTATTTTCTAAATTACAGTCAAAATATGACAACCTAAAGAGTGAATCACAAGTACTTAATATTCATCTAAAAAAGTGTGAACAAACTTAAATGCAACAATTGATTGGAATGAAAAACTTATCAAGTAAACAAATAGAATAATACACTAAAGAGGATCATCAAGGAACATGGCATGGATCTAGAATTTTTTGTGAAGGAGAAAATAGATGTGGATCCCTCTATACTATTGACATGAGATGTAGTGCACGAAGAAAGGACAATACTTGAAAGTATTAATGCTATATCTAGGGATCTTGTTCGAGAAGGTGTCTTATAATTTGATTCAAGGAAAGGGGAAGCTAAGCAAGCATCATCTACTTCTCAATAACAAACCAAAACTCCTCATATTGAATGATACATATTCACTACATGTATCTTTCTCTTTAATGCAAATGGGATATCCAAATTAGTTAAATCATGGAGAGATGATTTTAAGATTTTATATATATGTTATGTTGAAATTGAATAGTTTATATTGTAAATTAAACTGACAAGTTTATATATAAGTCTATTTTTCTATTTATTCAGTGCATTTTCTCTATGATAAGTTTTTCATTATATTAGAAATTTACTACTTAAGATGTATAGTGATAAGAACATAATTCATCAATGTGTAATATTCAAAAAAACATGAAATAATCACTTCATAGCAAAAATAAAGTGTAAAATAAATATTTTATATACATATAACCTAAATATATTGTTTAACAAAGCTTGAATTTCAAGCAATTGTGATATAACACAAAACTATTTCAAAATAATACAATAACATAATTTATGAAGTCTTTAAATTTATATAATAGCAATGTTTTAGTGATTTCCGATACAAATGATAATATAGAAAATCAATTTCAAAATTGAAAGTTGAAACATACATACTAAAATTTAGGTAATTGAAATAGTTTTTGAGTATCCCATTCTTCATAATTGTCATTTGTATGTATTGTATCTGATGCATACAAAGTCTCAATATCTAGATTATCTATGTTATTTGTTGTATTAGTAACTCCTCTTCTTTGAATGAGCAAATTTTAAATTTGAAATGCTCTAACAAATGGAAATGCATCTACTAGATAATGTGAAACATATGATCTCAAACATGTGTCTAGATTTATATCTTGTCTATTACAAAGTTTCAATTTAACAAAAGATAATGCACGAAAGACTCTTTCATCTTCCACAAATCTCACAATTATTATTTGAAAGAGTTCATATAATTAAAAAAATCACTAATGTATTCCTATAGGATGGTACTGGGATATAGTTTTTGTCATAGCCTTATAATAGCACCATTTTCAGTTGGCTCATTTAGACACTTAAATTGATCAATCATTGTGAATCCAAAATGAGTAGACTATGTTATCAGTAAATCTTTTCGTTAAATACCTAGAATTTCAACTTCATTGATATCCACAAAATTATAAAAATGTTAAATGAGAGTGCCCATATATCTGAGAAATAAATTATTGGTTTGTTCTTTATCATCCTCAACTCTCTAAAATATGGGATTCACCATTGCCATGGCTTCAAACAACTCATCCCATTGAAAATGTTCTCCAGTTTTCATAAGCAATCTATCCTTTATCATTCTCAATTTTATATGTGTTTCAATTATAACAGTTTTGTAAAGAATCCACGTTGGAAGGCCTTCTTCAATTTTTGATCTTGCTCTATCAACTCATTTTTGGAAAGAGTGCAATGGTATTTCCTTTCCATTAACAAAGATACAAATATGATCATTAATATTGAATTTCAAATAGAATTTTAGATCATTAATATCTTTAAAGTTTGCCAGCTAGCAGGGAGGTTAAACTATCTTTCCCCAAGAATAAGACATGAAGAGATTGACAAACCTATTTTCTCAAATGTATGAAGTCTACAATATATATGGATCTCTCTTGAGCATGTTTCATAAAATAATTTATTTCATTCAACATTGGGAGAATACCATATAATGTCAAAAGCATTTCTAAATATGTTAAATAGTATGATAAATCATTTGCCTTATCAACTTCCATATGATATTTAAACTTAAAACTTGCCAGCAATGGATATTCTTCAAAAAAATTGCATGCAGGCTCATACATGAAAATCCATCTTGTATCAATATATTTTATAATATTTTTACCATTAGTAACCCCAATTTCAAATTTTTGAAACTCTAAAATTCTTTTCAAATTGCTTGACATATAAGTGTGCAAATCACGGATAAGTTCCTCCACTTTTACATTATTTTCAAGTGTGCTTATAATTTTGTATGCAAGATTCATTTTGTGGGTCTTGCAATGAATTAAAATCATATATGAGATAACTACTATCTTTAGTCAAACACACAAACTATTTTTGTTCCCCTACATTACTATTGCACCATCATCTCCAATGCATACCAACTTTGTAGCTAGAGCATAATTATCCATCCCAGCAATATCCCTCAAATTATAAATAACTAACTTGAAAAAAAAATTGTATTGTAATTTTTAAGCATTTTATGTATAGCTAACAGATGAGGTGTCCTTAAGTTGTTCTCAAAAGTGTAAACATTAATACAAACCAATGTGTTGTCAATTATTGTGACCTTATCAATGGAGAATGAGATAAAGCTTGCATTTTTAATTTTTTCTTTCAAATCTTCCTTCTCAATCATCACAAAATAGTTTTTCATGTCCCAAACACTGCCATCTAACCAATGTGATTATGGAATGTTATGAATTCCATTATGTTGAAACAAATTTTTATAATCTGAAAATTAAAATATAGTTCTATTTTTTTAAGAATATGGTAGATCGTTGAGAACTGTATATTTTTGGTATATTGATTAGATTGAATAAGTTTTCTTATTTGAGTTGTAACTGTTCTTTTTTCAACTAGATGTCGCATATGTATATGATTATTTTCATACTCTGATGCATATCTAATTGCATGCATTCATTAACATTTTTCCATCTCTGAGTCTTTTTAATTTGTCTATCATGTTCAACTGACACATAAACTTTGTCATAATGTTTCTCAATTGTGTCTAGCTTAAGTTGCATTTTTTGGTCCTTTCCTAATTTTCAAGAACATATTGTGCATTTACATTTAGTTAGGGTATCATTACTATTTTTTGGCTCTATTGGTTCAATGAAAGGATTTTTTTTTTTCCAATCAAACTTAAAATACCTTCCATTTGTCCATCTGCTTCTCATTCTTTACACATATTTTTAGTATTTTTCTTGTCTAAAGTTTGTGTCTATTGAATAGAAGTGTCTTCTACTAGATTGATCTCATCATCTATAATGTCCTCAAGTCTCCTCTTGGCAGAAATTTTGAATTTGTATTTGAAACGGGAATTGTTGTTTTATGAGATCTATAAATTTGTTTTAATGTTTGTATCATATCATCCATTTTGTCCTTCGCTATAGACATGCCATGTTCAAGAATGTCAAGTGGTGGCATGCCATTATTAATAATATATTTAAATGGTAAAATAATATTGCGATTAAATCTTTCATTTGGAAAACCACTATCAGTGGAAGGATCTATGTGCATAAAGATGTTTCTATTATCCTTCAAATGTTAAATAATAGTTATTACAAATAAATAAATAAAATCTATAAATCATTTAGCACCTGTGTTTTGAGTGAGTGTAGGTTGACTTTGCTTAGGTGTTCCTATTGACTACCCAAAATAAGATAATATGCTCTTTGTCATTGATAATTGCCCTGATCTCTTACCGTTATCACTAGATGAAATTGCAGACAAAGTTTTTTTGCAAGATAAGTTGTGGCCTAACACTTGGGTACTGTGTAGTTGCTCGTCCTTTCCATGTGGCTATTATTCAGAGCCCCTATAGATGTCAAGTACCTCCAAGTACTTAAGGACTCTATGGACATTGTCCAAACCCTATAGATGGCATCCACATTATGTGGACAACATCTAGACCCTTTGGACAGTGTCTAGTCTATCTGGTTGTCACCCAAACCTTGTGGATGGTGCCCAAACCTTGTGGATGTCATCCAGTCTATCTAGTCACTATTTGGACCCTATGGATGTCATCTAGTCTATTTGTCACTATCTAGACCCTGTGGACGTTGTCTAGTCTATTTGGGCACTGTTTAGACCCTGTGGATGATGTCCAGACCCTGTGAACACTGTCTATCTAGCTATCACCCAGACCTTGTGGATGGTGCCCAAACCCTGTGGATGTCATCCAGTCTATCTAGTCACTATCTGGACCCTATGGATGTCATCTAGTCTATTTGTCACTATCTAGACCCTGTGGACATTGTCTAGTCTATTTGGGCACTATCTAGACCCTGTGGATGATGTCCAGACCCTGTGAACACTGTCTAGCCTATTTGGGCATTATCCAGACCCTGTGGATGGCATTCAGACCTTGTGGACACCATCTAGTCTATCTGGTTGCCGTTTAGAACCTATGGATGATGAGCAAACCCTGTGGGCATCGTCTAGTCTGCCTGGTCATCCTCTATCCCCAATGGACATCGTCTAAACACTGTGGGCACCTTCTGATTTTGTTTGCTATATGGGCCTTATGGCCGGTGTCCAAATCTTTTAGCCGCCATCTTGGTCCCTAGTTGTTGTCTAGAGTCTATTATCATCGCCTAGAGCGTGTGGATGTCATTGAGCCCATGAGGTCATTCGGGGTTGGGTTGAATTTCTGATTGTGATCATCTATGAAATTTATATTAATATGTGGTGTATAATATATGTTGACGAAATAGTGCAAAATGTCCTTCGATGCCATGGTGATTTATAGTTAAAATTGTGGAATTAGTTGTCAATGGTAGGCGCCCTGACCTCTAAATCATATTTACAACCTGAAATTTTTGGTGACCTAGTGCTCTTTCTTGATCTGAAAAAATAACCAACTCTAAATTTCAGAAATTAGAATATTCATGAATTAATGAAAATTCACCACTAAAAAAACCATACCTCATATCAATATTCCAAGGTTGTAAGTTACAGACAGGAAAATTTGAAATGCAATGGTAATAAAATGTCTCCATTTTCCAAGAAAACACAAACTCTTTCAGATGCAAATGAAACAAGAAGATTTGAGTCTGTCTCAGAAGTTGACTCCGCTTGATTCTGTTTGACAAGATATTTGGGAGAGTCTTTTGTAAATCAAGCTGGTTTGTAGTTTGCAGTTCATATATGCTAGTAGAAAAACACTTCAAACATGATTCCTGGAGAATTTGAAACTTGGAGAAGGCATAGAAGGTGTTTACATCTCAATAGATGTTGGTTGTCTTAGTCTCTCTCTTTCACCCGACGTCTCGCACATCGATCCAGGTGGTATTTCGTTTCGAGATGTGATGAACATTGTGAAAAAGTTGCAAGAAGACATTATTGCAGGTAATGTTGTCGAATTTTAACCCACAACATGCGCAATTGTGTGGATATGGTCAGATATATATTTCAAGTAATGTTGATATTACAGAATCATCTCTGTAGAAATTCAGAGGTGGATATCCAAATGTAAACCAATCTATTGATCAACACATTGAAAGAATTCATAGCTCATTAGTTAGATTTCCTATGACAGCTGACAGTAATCCAATTTTTTCAACTATTTCAATGTGAGCAACAACTCCTTGTACAGGTGTCTGACGGCTAGAAATTTGGGTACAGAATGTCTCTGGAACAGTTGGTCAAACAAATCTCATGCAGTCAGATTGGTGCATTTCATCGAGTCATTTTTTCAAATAGTTCGCAGGCTTCGGTGGGTGAAAAAAAAGATGGAAATGCAAAGCGACAGGTGTAAAATTCAGTCCACAACCTTAACAAACATCCTCCAAATTTTTGCCTTGTGGAGGTCGACGGCTAAGTAGATGAAGACAAAATTCATTGATGCATTTTGTCAAACATTTCACATGCTTTTTAAATTAAAAAAAAAATGCAATTCGTAGGTGTGAAGCCAGGTTCATTACCGTGGCAAGTATTCTCTAATCCCGTGCCAAATGGGTGCAATCCTATCGTGCCACCTGTGTTTAGTAAAGCATTCCCCCCAGCCCATGGCAAGTCGACAACACCATGAAAGTTTCTTCGAGTCATTTTGTCGAATAGTATCCGCTAGTTTATGAAATGGGTACAGCTGGGCAACTCAAAGGGGTAAAGTACCAAATCTTCAATGTGCAGTCAACTTTATCTCTAGTAAAATAACGGAATGCAGTGAATTCTGAGCATCATGAAAAATTAAGACGTTGATGAATAGCACATGAATAAAATCTTGTTAAGTTTCTAATAGCAAAGGATTTTCAAGTGGCCATCCATCCTAATAATAATTGAAGGTTTTATATGTTTGTAGTATGGAAATGTAAGAGACTTGTAGATCTCTATAATGTTTTTATCATGAGGAGCATTATTAACCTGGTATGAAGTAGAGGCACAATAAAAATGAATAGCTCAATTTCTATTGGAAACGAATTATTTGGAAAGTATTACACAGCCATATACACAATTTATATGCAAAAATGAGAGAATTCGTCTTGGAAAGTGAATCAGGGGCCTTCTATATGTGTATTATGCTGCAACAGTGAGGAGACCATCTCACACTTGTTTTTTCAGTGTTCTTATGCCAAACAAATTTGGCACGCCTGGTGGGGTACTTGGGGCTACTCATGCTGGCACGCCTCCTCTCTGCGTGAATTTTGGGATCGGCTGGGGCAGAGTCCTTCCAAAAATTCTTTTTTGCAGGCGGCCTGGTCAACTGGCCTTTCCTTCATTCTGTGGAACATCTGGCTAGAACGGAATAGAAGAATTTTTCAGGGCATACAGTGCGAGTTCAAAGTTCTGTGGAGGAAAATTGCAAATTCCATTCAAGTGACCCTTCACGCTAAAGGAGCGACTGTGGCTGGAATGGACTCGGTCGATGTTGGGATATACTCGCGGCTTGTTGTCGCTCCTCCCAATGATGCCCCCCTTGTTCCTCACACTCCTACGCATGTTCGCAGGCAGCAGTCGGCCCCTGTTGACCGGACTGGGCGTTGGTCTCCCCCGATTGATGGAACTTTCAAAGTGAACACAGATGGTTCGTCGTTGGGCAACCCAGGACCTGCGGGTATAGGCGGGGTGGGGCGAGATAGCTCGGGCAAAGTTCATTTCCTTTTCTCCATCCACAAGGGCCACTATACGAATAACCTTATGGAAGCTCAGGGGATCTTAGTGGCTGTGCAACAATGTTGTCATCTGGGCTGGAACAGAGTCATTTGCGAGTCGGACTCGCTTGTTGTGATTAACTTGCTGAATAAACAGGACTTGGAGACGATGGACTGGAATCTCGCTGGAGTGGTGTTACAAGTTCTTCAGCTTTGTACTTTTTTTGAATCGGTGTCCTTTAAGCATATTCCCTGGGAGTGGAACGGGGTGGTTGATTGCTTGGCCAAATGGGCCTCTGAGCAAGGGCCGCCTTGGAATATTTTTGATCAAAGCATGTTGCCCTCGAATTTATCACAAAAGCTGGCTCATTTGATTGACCAGGATAAAACTATGTAATTCTCTTTATGTCGTTTTCGGTCTTTAATAATATTTTTACCCCTCTTTTAGTAAAAAAAAAAACATGGTGCTTTGGGGAGAAGAATTGTCTTAAAATCAGAGGTTTTAGCATGCAAATATGTAGATTTTTCACATATGGATCATAGGACAAGAGTAGTGGTAGATTTTCAAGGAGTTTGAATAGGTATGATCTGACTTGGTAACTCGTGTTCATTCCCATATGATGGGGATAGGTAAACTGGTTGTCAGGTTGTCGGATTAAGATATTTGAGTGCACTTGTAGGATTAGATGAGGCACAGGGCACTAGCATCTTCTAGAGTTCTCTTACATTCTGCGAGGGAATGCAATCCCACATTCGGAGCCAACTCTTATTGTGAAATTTGGCCGTCCAAATTTCACACACAATTTTATTCATTTTATGTCATTTTTTCATTTTGTCTTATTTTTCGTAATATTTTGCATGACTCCATGCCCAGTGGACAAGGCATCATCTTTGATTGGCTCACAAGTAGTTAGTTGTAGATTTAATGTTATGAGATTTATGAGAAATGAATAACTTAATTATGTTATTAATTATTTTATAATTAATTAACATTAATTAAGGTCATTAAATAACTATTTTTTTAGTCATTAGATATATTAATCTGTTATAATTAATTAACATTAATTAAGGTCATTAAATGACTATTTTTTTTTAGTCATTAGATATATTAATTCTTTTCAGAATTAATAGTTATGTGTAAATGTAAATTGAAAAGCCCATTTTTATATTGTGAATTTGCCTAAATAAAATAAAATCAAAATAGAGGCAAAGGAAGGGCTTTTCATATTCTAAAGGAAAAGTATTGTACAAAAGAGAAAAATCCAAAAATTATATAGGTTCTTCTTTTCCTCAAACTCTTGGAGAGAGTTAGCTACAACGTTGTGTGGAGCTATGTTATTTCTAGATTGGAGCAATGAAATGCAACCAAGTGGTGGGACTCTTTTGGGATTTTGTTGATTTTAATTTTCTTTGTTTATGAATTCAGATTTCCTATTTGTGAGCAAAGACTCCATTAAATTTATGCATTTATTTGGTTATGTGCAATAATGGTGTTTCCTAAACTTTGTATTGAGAGCATTTATTTGGTTATGTTCATTTTTGTGTGAGAGGGAGGAGTTATATTTATACTATTTATTCTTGAGTTATCCCAGTGGTTCTCCACATTTTTTCAGTTGTGGGTTTCTCCCTTTTCTCTTTTCATTTTCTATTGCGTTTCATTTTATATTTTTGGGTGAAAAGTAGATAAAAACCCCTAAATTGATAATATCATACTAGGGAACTGCCCCTCTCAATTGCAGAGGAGAGTCACCAATCTCTATGGTGATATCTCCAATTATTGATGAATTGATGTCACTCACATTGGGCAAGTCACAAATAAAAAAATACCAAAAGTTTCCATTTTTCCACCAACACATGGAATATGATGATCAATCTCACCCTGTAGCTAGTGTGAGTATAACTTCGATTGTTCAAGGTGAAACTTCAAGTGATGATACTAATGACATTAAAAATATTCAATTTTATGAATGACACCATCCACCACCTTCAAAATATATGCAACATAAAAGACAATCTTGGAGCTGAGCAGCTAAAAAGGAGAGGTCCAACCTAGATGTATTCCCTATAAATATCCTCTTTTATGGATCTAATGATGAGCTCCTTTATAGGAATAATTTGAGGAGGGTAATATAAAGAGTACCTAAAAGGAGGTATCCTCTCAATAGAGATTTCAATATACCAGAGGAGCAAACTAGTTTTAGAATACCAATAATGTCAATGTCTATTGGAGCCAAAAGATGCAATCCTTTTGGAAGAATATAGGAATAATTTTAGATACCTTACATGACCTAAAGTTGAATCTAACATAATGTATAAATTAAACCTAGACTACTATTTTTCTATTGTATTTTTCATAGGTTTGAATATTGAGTGGTTAGAAAAGTGTTGAATAATAGTCCTTCAGCAATGAACTTACAACCACATAATAATTATTTTAATATGTTTTATTTTTTAATTGTTGGAATGCCTATTTAAAATATGGGAGTGAAATGCATTCCACCTAGTTGGTTCATCAATACAAACCAAGTGTAGAATGATGAGTTGAGCTCATTTTGATGACTTGTTTCATATTTCTTCTAATTCATATGAATTATTACTCTGCAAAAACTCTTATTCCTTTTGGACATCTAGGGAATCTGATGAATAACTTGGTTGATTAGTACCCAATTTAACATTTCATAATTACATGCCATTACAAATAATTTCAATTTATCAAATTCTACCTAATATTTTGCATAGAAATCACCTCGGCTTCCATTTTAAGGTGAAAAATAAGAATTGCAGGGGGGAGGGTAGTGAAGGGTGGGGGCAACTTCACTACAAAATAGGAGACTACCAAAAATAAATTCTCACTACGTAACATTGTATACTTATTTAATAAACATGTGAATGGATTCAAAACACTAATATAATATAATGTTTCCCACTATGTACGTCTTTTAGCATGAAAAATGCACCCATATGGAAGTGATTCCCTTTTAATGTAAGACTCACAATTTATATTGTCATTTATTATAACATATAAAAAACCAAATAAATTAAATAATATTTATATAATATTGTTTCCTAAACTCCAAAAAAAAAAGAGAGGATAGTATTTTAAAAAAACTCCCAAAATACATAATTTCCAATACCAAAATTAAGAAGTTAGTAGCTCATCCAAGGTGAGATAACCCAAAACATGAAATAAGGCTAAATAAAATATTAAGTTGCAATAATATCCAAAATAAAAGCACTCATTTTAAATATGGCTAGTTCCCCTAAATGCAGAAGGCACCCATGTAGACAGTGTCCATTTAATATGCATGTGAACATATTCGCACCACTAATATGGCAGATTATTTCCCACTCCATAGGTCCTTATGTGTGTAGAAAGCATCCGTCCATGGAGAGTGCCCTTTTATTGCATAGACAATTAAAATTCATTTTTTTAATTCTAATTCCTTATAACATATATAAAGGTAATAATCTATCTATTTTTATGAACCAACTCTTCCCCAAATCAAGTATACTCAGTGGGTCATGCCATCCGATCAGATTACATAGTATTTGTAAAATACGAGTCATTGTGATTTTATATTAAAACATATAGTATCTACATAAAAAGATGTCCAAATACAGAAACTTTATTTTCTAATGCTAAAGATATATTTGGTTGTGTATTTGGTTGTGACACATCCAAGTTATGACAATTCAAAACATCCACTACATAGAACTAAATTACTCAATTTTATACACACTTGTAAAATAGCATGATCCTTTATAAAACACCCAAATCTATATGTATTAAATAATATTATTGGATTCACCCCAACAATTGAATTCATTCAATAAACTTTTCAAATACAAAATTACGGTACTCAAACCCATAACATATCTAATTCATGACAAACTTGAACATGAAACATAATTGAGCTGCATTGCCTCTGAGAACAATAATATCTAATCTATTTACACCTAAGGTTTTTAAATAGAACTCAAAAACATAAATTCCATGACACATTCAATTTATCATTACACTTAAATATTATCAATCAAATTATTAATATTTTTATTTTTTATAAACATTTATATGAATTTGCTTATAAAATTTATGTAGTTTATAGCTAGTTTTAAGTTTACAACTCCAATACATTTTTTGATATAATCACAGATCAGTAATTTATTAATAAATCATTCATAACAATAATGTAATATAATTCACATAAACTTAGATGCAGTTCCATCTTTAATCAGGTATTCAACAAAATTCAAAAATTACATTGCATTCTATCACATTCCAATTTCATCAAAAAAATTGATTATATTCTCTTTTGAGGGAGCCTTGTGGCTCTTAGGATACCTCATGATATTAAAATTAATCGTTGAAATTGAAATTTTGAATAAACATAAAACTCTAAATATTCAAGATGGATTTCTCTATACACTTTACGACTATTAAATAAATAAATGAACAAAAGATTGTAAAATAAAATATAAAACAGAAGGAAAACATAACTTACCTTACCATCCAATGAAAATGACTTAAAATTCAATTAAAATAAGTTAAAGTGACTACCCTCCTCATCCAATTTAAATACCCTCCTTCGACTCTTATCATAGCCACATAAACATAAATACAACTAGAACATACCCATCACATACTCTTACCAAAATTAAAAACATATAAACAAACTTAGAACATAGCCCTCTATATTAAGAACCCAACATTTTGGAGGACTATGGATGAAAAAAAATAGAGGAGAAGACAGTGTTTTACTTTCTTATATATAATAAATCAATATCTTTTTAATGATCATATGATTTTAAATAATTTTTTATAACACACATGGATCTAATCCTATTATACTTCCATTAGTAGACATATTCATTACTCTATATGACATTTTTCCTTGTATATTTTTTGTGATAATCACAAGAAAAAGGGGGCCCACTTAGCACAAAAACACCATAAGCATTTTTTACTAGAGAAAAATAATAAATCTCACTCTCTAGCCTCTTTCCCATTGATAAAGTGATTGGAACATGGAATGCCTTTAAATCAACCTTGTCTCACAAATATTACCAATGTGGAATTAGTCCAAACATGTATTTGTATTAATTAATTAAAAGCTTTCATAATAAATTTAATTAGATTATCATTTTTGTTGAAACACATTATTTAGACCATGAATGAATGGGGAATTGAGAGTCGTAGAAGCAATTTCAATATACATGAAGAGGTGTATTGATTGAGCAGTAAGGCATGTATTTTTATATGGATTATGAATCCATAGAGGAAATGAGCATAAGGTTGAGCAATAAAATATACTCATTCTAAAACCAATCAACCATTATGTTAGTAGGAGGGTTACTTTTATTATGTAATCACTCCTATTGGTATAAGGATTATGGTATATTGAATTTACATGTTGTTGTGAACCAAACCTACCAACCAATATTAGAGTAATGATTTGAATGAATTAAAGTTTTAGATTTATAAAAAGTAATTCTAAGATGCACTAAAGAGGCATATCAAACTTGGGGAATTAAGACATGTATTTAAAGTTATAATGCCAAGACACAATGAAGAGGTGTATTTGACTTGGGGTTGTAAGGCATGTATTTAAAAGGATTTGAACATGATTCTTTTGGGATTATGAAACCACAAAGGAAGAGAGGGGTAAAGTTAAATCAAGTAAACATAATCATTATGTTTGTAGGAGAGCCACTTCCATTATGACATCATGTTGTTATTTTCATTTTACTTATAACATTTATAATATGTGTCTCCTAGTAAGATGTTGTGTAGTATTTTTTATTGTGAATAATATAAAAAATGTTAATTTTATCTCACTTTAAAAAATGATTTAAAAATAGATCCATCTAAGATGGATATAATTAAAAAATGTGATCTTACTAAAATAGTTCATCATTAAATATGTGATTTGCATAAGATAGTTTATCATTAAAAAATTGGCTTGCATTAGTTAATGACTGAAAAAATAAGTGTTTTCCATAAGATGGTTTATGTTTTTAAAAACATGATCAACCTAAGATTAATTATTTAATATTTTAAATTGAGATTGAAATTTTTGTCATTTATAATATTTTTAAAAATAAAAAATAATTAACCATAGATGACTTTGAAAATCTTCTCTTTTCCTAAAATCCTAAAGTTTAATAGAATATTTTATTATATATAAAATTAAAGATGAATAAATCTATAAACTACCATGTACAGTATTTTCTCCAATACCATCATAAATAATACCCTAAAACAACATAAAATTGATAGATATGCCAAATATGTAGCTTAGTTATGGTACGCAATATTAGACCTAATAGACAAAGAAAGAGAGAGGAATCATTGAAAACTAACAAGAGCATAAAAGTAAAGACAATAAAATCATAATAAAGGTATAGGGGTTTCATAATTGAATAGAAAATTAATATTGCAATGGTTAACATCAATCGAATTTGAACAAAGAGATATACTTATTTCTACACTATGTAAATAGGAGCATGGGTATGTATCAAACGATGTTACTTATTGAAAATGTAGCAACATAGTAAATTTATGTGGGCAGGTGAAGTAATTTTAGTAGCCACATATATTTTGTGAAGGTTTGGTGTAAGGAATACTAACATATTCGAGGCCATGAAATTTTTAGTTTTATGAGAAAACTAAACCATCTAAAGGTCAAGGTTAAGCATTGGCATTGGTATGAAATTGGTGAGTGACAGGATCTAGAAAAACAAAAAGCTCTGATACCACTTGTTAGGATTAGGAGCACAATTGATTACCTTGTATAAGCAACTAAACACATAATTTAACCAGAAGTAACCAGTAACTAGAAATCAAAAACAACACAGAATTTGAGAGACAATACAATCTTGTATTCAACTCATCCAGAAGGAAATTCAATAAAGATATTACACTCTTCCAACACCTCTTAGGCATACCAGTAACTCTCCCTCAAGAGTTCTTTCTCTCACAACCAATTACAACCACAACTCAAACACGGAGTTGTACCCTCCACCAGTCAGTAACAAAACTGCCATTCAAACAAGTACTCAAAGTACTCCAAGTAGATCTCCCTTGATCTTGCAACAACCTACAAATAAAATGATCTTACTTACCATTTAGATCTCCCCTCATCTTGATATACCACATATCAACCTGGTTTTGCACACCTGCAAACCTAGATCTTACAATCAGAAGGATCTCTTCCTTGTCCTTGATTACAATACAGCCCCATGGGTCTCTTAAATAGATCCCATGCAAACAATAATTAGACTTTCCAATTACAATCATTAGAAACATAGCTCAAGACTAAAATTAATCTTTACATGCAAACTGACCGTTTAACAAACTAACTATTCGTGTAACTAACAGTTCTGGAATGCACAGGCGACCGACATCGGTCCCTGTCTGTCTGGAGATGACCGACGTAAACCGATTCCTGACCGATGTCAGCAGCTTTGTAACTGGATATGACCGACATCGGTTGATCATGCCGATGTCAGTTGATTTAGCACTCAACAACCTCCTCCAATTTGTATAACAGTGAAGCTTTTAGCTCCACAACCTAACAATCTCCCACTTGGAGATAAACAGCTGCACCTATACCTGTACCTGTACATCGTATAATTTTTTTTCCTGGATTGTATCCCTCTTCAAGTTTAGTCTTGAAGACCAACCACCACACAACCTGTGGTGCTCCTCTTGTCATCCAAGTAACCTACCATATCTGAATCTACATACCCATGTAGAGAAGTGCTTGACCCTGCATAGCATGTTAACCTGTTGTTGGTCCCTCTCAGATACTTGAGAATCCATTGAACTGATTTCCAGTGCTCCTTTCCCAGATTGGCCACAAACTTGCTGACAACACCCACTGCTTGGGCAACATTAGGTCTAGTACATACCATGCACTTAACCTCATCATGTGAATTGGGACATTGTTTTGTGAACTGTCCATCCATAGGTGTGTTAATCAGTTCTGCATCCTGCATAACGAACCTCACCACTACCTTATTCACACAATCATCCTGAGACAACATCACCCTGTGATCTTCCCTGTCTCTAAGAATACTCATGCCAAAGAATTTTGCTGCTTCCAAATTCTTCATGGCACACCTCTGAACTAACTTTACCTTTAGCTCAGCAACTCCCTACATGTGTGACCCTGCAACAAGCATATACATAACATACAATAACAGGATAATGTAGCTAATATTATCCAACCTAGTAAAGGAAACACAATGGTCACATTGACATCGACTAAAGCCATGATTTGGCATACACCTGTCAAACCTCCATTGTCCTGCAGCCTGCTCAAGACCATATACCCTGACCTTCCATCTCACATGTCCATTCTCTCTCTTCTTTAACTTGGGAATCCATCCATCTTTCAGTGCTTTCTTTCTAGCTGGTAGCTCTACCAAATCTCCTGTTTGTTTCTCATCTAAGGAATCAACTTCCTCATTCATGCCATGCTCCCACTGTTTCCTGGATTCTACCTGCTCTGCTTCTTTAAAACTTCCTGGTTCTTTACCATCAGTGAGCAACAAGTAGTCTAAAGAAGGGGAATAACAAATTTGAGGCTTACTTACCCTTTCAGTCCTCCTCATGGGCGTTTGAAACTCCTTGACAGCTTATTATCCGCCCAAAATCCATTTTTTGGTCGACCCTTGTCTGCACCTGACCAATGTCAATCCCATCTGATCGCCGATGCTGGTTCCCTGACTGACATCAGTGTCCACCTGGTTGCCAATGTTGGTTCTCTGACTGATGTCAATCACCACCTGCCCGACACCACCGAGTCTGGTCTACACATGACTGACGTCAATACTTGCCTATTTGACGTCGGTTCCACCTGATCGACGTCAGTAACTATGTTTTCCTGTGAGTGATGACTTTTTACCTGCGAGCTTACCTTGGATCATAACCTTGTCCAAACTACCCTGCTCAAAATTATTCAGCCCCTTGAGTTGATCTCTGTCTGTCATCTCCTCCTTGAAAACCAAGGATTTCCTGTTCTTGTCAAAAACATCAAATTTCCTCTTTGTGCAATAGACCCGATCCTTTCTTGTAGCATGAGTTTCAAGAAACCTCACTTTCTTCTGTTGCTTACAAAAATCTTGATTTATGCTTCCCAAATCTAAACTCTTACCTTTTGACTCAAGAACATACATCCCCTTCTTATTCATGTGACCAAGCCTATGGAGCCACATCTTCGCATCTACATCTAAAGTAGATAAACCAGAAGGAGAATCAGTAATACAAGTAGATAGATAAAGAGTACCTACTTTCTTACCTCTTGCTAAAACAAGTGCACCCTTGGAAACCTTCTAAGAATCCACTGTGAGAGTTACTGTGCATCCCTCATCACCTAACTTTCCAACAGAAATCAAGTTCTGCTTCAGGACTGGGACATGCATGACCTCCTTCAACACCCATGTGTTGCCTGTCTATAATTTCAGCTGCACTTTCCCTTTTCCAACCATTTGACAAGGCTTACCATCCCCTAAATAAATCTCTCCAATGTCTCCTTGGACATATTCATGAAAAAATTCTCTATTTGGGGTTGCATGGAAAGAGGCACCATAATCTAAAACCCAAGATTCTTCTTTATCCAAGGAACATACAAGAGCATCTTATGTAAAAATACCTGAAACATCTGCTTCTTCATTTCCTTCATGTTGATCTTCAACCAACCTGCAATTTTTCTTTATGTGCCCTGTCTTTTCACAATTCTAGCAGATTATTCTGCCATACCTGGATTTGGATCTCCTGCCTATCTTTGACCTTGATTTCCCTTGCTTGATCTTCTCTCTTTGCCTTCCCCTGCTTTCAACACTTAAATCATTACCTGATGATTCACCTGTGATTTTCTTGCAAATTTCTTCATTCAAGATTACACTAACAACATCATCAACTTTCAATATATTTGAAACAGACACAATATTACTAACTGCCATTACCAAACTATTCCAACTTTCAGGTAATGAGCATAAGATTAAGAGAGCCTTAATTTCATCATCAAAAGCAATATTGACAAAAACTAACTGATTTACTAATCCATGGAAATCACTAAGATGACTATTTACCGATCCACCATCCAACATTTGCAAATTAAATAATTGCTTCATAAGAAATACCTTATTCGAAGCTGAGGGTTTTTCATATAAATTTGCCAAAGATTCCATTAACT
Source organism: Torreya grandis (assembly GCA_037957365.1). Classification (NCBI taxonomy): domain Eukaryota; kingdom Viridiplantae; phylum Streptophyta; class Pinopsida; order Cupressales; family Taxaceae; genus Torreya; species Torreya grandis. Next base: position 567,137 of record JARHVA010001798.1, on the reverse strand, counting down.
CTACCATTGTCTTAGCCTGTGATAAGTTAGAAATCATAGACAATGCCAGGCTCAACCTTATAGATCCCAGAGCCTTCCAATCAAGAACCTTCCATTCTTTATCTTTCATATCTGTGGGCTTACTTGCAACCCCACCCAATGGTAAGTACAAATCTTTTTGATACAGATAATCTTCTATCTGCATCCTCCATAATTGATAATTATTTCCATTGAATTTTTCCATTTTTAACTTACTTTTTTCTGCCATTGCTTTACTCCCACTCAATCAGAAACCCCTAAGAGTGACCTGTAATCAAACACAAACCTACTCTGAACCAGGCTCTGTGAACCTGCAACCACGCTCTGATACCACTTGACATGATCTAGAACAACAAACAACTCTGATACCACTTGTTAGGATTAGGAGCACAATTGATTACCTTGTATAAGCAACTAAACATGAATTTTAACTAGAAGTAACAAGTAACTAGAAATCAAACACAACACAGAATTTGAGAGACAATACAATCTTGTATTCAACTCATCCAGAAGGAAATACAATAAAGAGATTACACTCTTCCAACACCTCCTGGGCATACCAGTAACTCTCCCTCAAGAGTTCTTTCTCTCACAACCAATTACAACCACAACTCAAACACAAATTTGTACCCTCCACCAGTCAGTAACAAAACTGCCAGTCAAACAAGTACTCAAAGTACTCCAAGTAGATCTCTCTTGATCTTGCAACAACCTGCAAATCAAATGATCTTACTTACCATGTAGATCTCCCCTCATCTTGCTATACTGCATATCAACCTGGTTTTGCACACCTACAAACCTAGATCTTACAATCAGAAGGATCTCTTCCTTGTCCTTGATTACAATACAGCCTTATGGGTCTCTTAAATAGATCCCATGCAAACAATAATTAGACTTTCCAATTACAATAATTAGAAACGCAGCTCAAGACTAAAATTAGTCTTTACATGCAAACTGACCGTTCATCAAACTAACTGTTCATGTAACTAACAGTTTTGGAATGCACAAGCGACCGACGTCGGTCCCTATCTGTCTAGAGATGACCGACGTCGGCCGATTCCTAACCGATGTCGGCAGCTTTGTAACTGGATATGACCGATGTCGATTGATCATGCTGATGTCGGTTGCTTTAGCACTCAACAACCTCCTCCAATTTGCATAACAGTGAAGCTTTTAGCTTCACAACCTAACAGTGAGTTTTTCAAATACCTTCTTATAGCTAAAGAGCATTTAGCACTAGTATTGGAAATAGGTTAAATTTTGAAATATTTTTAAAAAACCACATGCTTTTAAAAATCAATTGATATATTTTTAGAAATAAGTCATAAAAACCAGCTTGTTCCATCACATGGATACATAAGAACACTTGGTTATTCAAAAATTGTCTACCATTCAAAAGATAAAAAGTTCAAGGCAAGAAATCAAAGTTTCAATGGATCCAACATGGGGATTAAGACCCTAAAGTATTTCATAATTCAATTCTAAATAGGCACCACATTAATTAGGTCACATAAATCAAAAAACATAATGGCTCTTTTATTAATTATTCACAAGAGATTCTTTCATATGCAACCAAGCTCTTTAAATATACCTTAATTGAAGAACTAATCAGACCAAATTGAATAAAATCTAAAAAAGACAAAGAAAACACAACCAATATCATAGATAAGGATAATAATACAACACTTATGGGACTGATCATGGAGGAATAACTTAAGGCTATTATCCTCTCTTTTAAAAAGGATAAATGCCAAGGGATGAACAACTTCATAGCCTTATTCTATCAAACATTTTGGGTCTTGATCAATGCTGACTTGCTTGCTATCATGAAGGAACTCCCACACAACAATAAAATGATTTGCATGTCGATTCCAAAAATTCGGTCCTTATCCCAAAAGTGGCCCATGGGAAACATGTAGACCAGTATCAAAAAATAGCCATCTACACATGGTTTATCAAATATTATCCAAACTATTACCATCCAAAATGAAAGCATTATTTCCACATAATATCTTAGACTCGCAATCAAATTTTTATCTTGCTCTTCAAATAATAGATAGCAACCTCTTAATCAAAGAGATCCTCTATATTCTAAAAACAAGTGAACAATTATAGTTTTTCATCAATTTGGATATGTCAAAGGCATTTTATTGTTGTAGATAGTTTTTAACTAACTAAGTCTATTTTGACTTTAGTAAACCAATGGTTGAAACCATTAGTTTTTTTTTTAAACGTTTCCTATATGTTATCTCTATTAAATTTGAATCCAAGTTCCAATTTTACTTCACCAAAGGGATGAGACAAGGAAACCCTTAATCCCATACCTATTTATCATCATGGTGGAGACATTATGTAGACTCCTAAATTTGGAAAAATACAAAATAAAATCCTCTAGACTTATTTTAGTGGAGATGGGCATCATTTATACTAATTTCCATTTTGAAAAGGATATGCTTCTTATTTTCATGCTTAGTTTGATTTTATTAAGCATCTATATTGATTATTTAAGAACTTTTATTCTACCTCAAGTAATTTGATCAATAATAAAAATAAATATATTCTTTTTTCGTCAATATTCTAGCCAAAATGAAAGGAGAAACTCTTAGAATTTTGGGCTTCATATAAGGCAAAAATTTTACAAAATATATCAATTGTCCCACTACACATAAAAGCTAGTAATTACCTTTATGACTATTTATATAGCATGAAGCTCAAAGTGGCATATTAAACTAACAGATGTCTTATTTGTGCATGGAAAGTAACTAGTCCAAACTCATGTGCAAGTTGTTCCCATATAATGTCTCACACTTTTTCCCATTCCTCATCATTTGGAGGAATAACTAATCTCCATTCAAAGCAAATTCATTTAGAGGTGCATTAGATGATTAGTTTTTTAGCCTAATCACAATGGATAAATTAAAATTAATAACATAAAATACTTCAATGAATCATTATCAATGAAATTTGCCTAGAAATTATATAAGAATTTAACCATCCACTAGAGCACCATCATTCAAAAGAAATTTATGTTTCCTTCCAATGTTAATTTCTTATTCACCAACTACCAATGTTATCAAAATTTGCCTCATGTGTTTTCAAGAAAATGGAATGTCTTAAGAAGCATATAGATCAAATACCACTTTTTAGGAGGAAAATGGGAATGGAAATTCTCTACTCTCTCAACTCAGCCTCTAAGAACTCTATGATTAGCGAAACGACAATGGTATGTATTGCATCTCTAGTTATTACTATGCCATTTTTTATGAAAGAAAGATTTAAAACTAGGATAAAATCATAATTTTGGCATATCTTGGGCCACTCAAATAATTCAATCATCCCATGGGGTGATATAATTCAATATCAATATATGTTTCCTATCATCAATGATTTCATGTTCACAAATTGCCTAGATCATAAAAAACAACCTATCATAATAAAATTGATTTCCCCTATTTTAAAAGGAAATGGAACTTCTTAGGAATCATAAAACATGGTAAGTTTGGGATGGATAAAGTACCCCTTTCTAGGAAATGATTTAGAATTTCAATCCACTCTCCACACTTAGCATCCAATAAATCTAGGATTAGCTATCTCCCCATATTATGTATCACATATTTGATTATTACTATGGCTTGGTTGATAAAATAACATTTTTGGAACAAGAAAAAATACAACAGTATGAACTTTCTTTGGCCACTCAATCCCACATGTTTTTGAAAGAGCTATTGAGTAACCTACATTTTTATTTAATCCGTGGGATAATTTGACTAGCCTAATACATATAAAAGATAGTATCTTTAGGTTACCATGATATCACTTCTACCAATGGACACCCTAATAAGGCATGGAATAGCGTAATAAAACAAATAATTTGGCCAAAAATCAAGGTTTTGTTGCATGGTAATATATTAACCATAGTATCAAAAATCATTTCAAGAAAAATCATTTTTTCCAAAGTATAAGTGTTTTTCAAAAAATCATGATTAATCAGGAAAATTTTGGAAAAACTTGAAACCACCAAAAAATGCAGAAAAAGGAGAAATAACTAGTTAAAAATAAATAAAGACATTTCCATTGCATAAATATACATATTAGGTATTTCAATTTCATAGAGAATAGATACAAATTATGAGAGGAAGATAAATGAGATTGTATGCCATCAAAATCAGCCAACTATTTTCTTTCATTAATTTTCATATTATTCAATTTCATTACTTTTGAATTTTAAGATGCATACTATTGTAATTTACAAAGGAATATAAAATGGGAGGCAATAAATTACAATGAGGTAGAGTAGGAATCAACATGTATAGATGTTGAAGCTTCAGGGGTAAAGTCTCTCTTGATTTAAGTGTTGACCTTAGTATTGTACCTAGCCTTCTCCAATAAGTTGAAGTCAATTTATTCATAAATAGGATCATCATTATTTTTGAGCCATTCAGATTTTGGATCAATCTTGTCAAGGTTAATTGGATAATATTCCTCTATGGTATCTAATATTATCAAATAGAATGCATATAAATCAATTTTGGCAAATAATACTTTTCAAGAATATAAATTAACTTTCCATATGAATTTAGAATTAGAAATGCAAGATTTATTAACCTTGAGATTTATTCATATTCAAGTGAATATTATGGTAGACAAACACTAAATAATTCATCCAATCTTAGTGAGTCAATTTTAGTTTTTGAAATCTATATGCTTGAACACACTCCAACTACACTTGCAAGTGAATGAATTGCATGGTTGGCTCAAAATGTGCATTGCCATCCATAGAAGGTTTTTGGTTTATTTGATAAATAAATCCAACCATTGTGATAAAAAAAATAGATTTTTTCAACATTATAACATAAAAAATTATGTCAAAATTTAACACTTTCACCTTACGTGGTAGTTGTAACATTGTTTTAGGAGGAATAAGTACATTTGAACTACATCCATGAGGCAAACTAAAAAATAGCTCATTTTATTGGCACAACTTGCCTATCAAATTATTATTTAGTTTTGGAATATAAAAGAGAATATTTGGGGGTGGAATCCCTTAGTGGGGTAAAAGGGTAGTGCCCCTTGTGGGGTCATTTCCTCTTCTATAGCCTTTAAATCATTCACTATCGAATTAATTTTATCCAATTTTTTGTTTCTGAGCCATCTTCAACATGTTGCATTTATGTTAATTCAATGCCCACAATATTTATGGTATCTGTGTTTATTAAATGATTTTATTCAAGTCTCCTTTTATCATATAAAATTACAATAGATATATTTACATGTGATTCTTTATCACCTTGTGATTCTTTAACAAGTTGATTTTCTTCCTCAATATGGTTAAGGATACGGTTAGGGTTAGTGATCCAGGGACATCCTATAAAGATACCAATGATGAATCAATTTTGGATTGAATTAGTATTTTAGGTTTTTCATAGGTGTTATAGGTCATAAATATTCTTTAGGTGTGATCTAGGTAGCTTGAAGGTGCACAAAATTCAAACTATGGCTTTTCTCGCCAAAATGCTCATTTTGAAAATTTGAATTTACAAAGACTTATCTAAGGATTTACATGAATTTTATGAATATGTAAATGTGTATAAAAATTTATAATAAGTCTTGAGACTATGAAAAGGTCCGTAATATGTTATTTAGTCTATAGGCAAGGTCATACATTGGACATTTTATGTAAAATCAAAAATATGCATGTAATGAAGGACATCTATGTGGGAAAGTCTCCAAGATTTAGTTATGCTTCTTGGTAAGAGAATTATTGAGTCAATTTTATTTTTTAATATAAAAATTCCATTTGATTATTTAGAGATAATGGACTTGGAATAGATAAACTTGATGAATAAAGAAGGACTGTGATATTGGAATTTTATGTGCATTGAAATGGCATGCCTGAAACAGAGTATTTTGTGTGTTTAAATAATCAATGTGGTAAGAAGTTTCATCGAATGGTTATTTATTTTATTTTTGATAAAATCATACTATATTTTTAATATAGTGTAATTCTCATTGAGTTGATTAGTATTCACTTTTATAAAGATTGTAAAGTCTGTCAATAGAGTATGCATGTATACAGTTGTTTAAGAATAACAACCTGAGCATTGATCCTTTGGCATTGAGTTATATGGAGAATTTCTAAATGGATAATTGAATTAATAATAGGAGACAATATTTTTTAGTATACATTTAAAAATAGTTGTTATGGCAGGTGGGTCATTGGCATCAATCATTGAAACTTACAGTCCACACAAGATAAGGTTTCTAAATATTGTGTCTTAATGTTATAATGTGTATTTGAATTAAAAGATATTTTAAAGGGTTTATTATATTTTTATAATGTTTTTATAACCTCATTGAATTATTGGAGTCTTTAAATTTTTAAAAATACAAAGAAACCCTTCCTGTCCTCTTCTCAATCTATAAAATACAGTCAAAACCTACTAAGTTTTCTTGTTTGTGTTTGATATGAGTGTTATAAGATCATGTCCATTGAATGAAAAAATTATATGAGGCTTATATATAAATTTTCAAAAATTGGGTTTGATTTTAAACTCTTTATTGATCAATATATGGAAATCAATTCACCCTCGGTGTGCATAGTCACCCTAAACCGTAGTTGTTAGGGTTTTGATCATTGTGAGAAAATTAACCCTTGAAAAATCATAATTTTTTTTAATATTGTGTGTTTTTATATGTCCTAAGTGAATAATTCACTTCCAAACCCATAAAAACTAGGGATTTTGTATTTCTACCAAGTAGAGTTGTGAAAGGGCTAAATGAGGCCTAATTGGGTAGGCTACAAAAGAGAAAATGGATTTAGGGAGCGAGTTAGGTCATAAAAATTGACACACATGTGTATATTAATAATAAAAATGATATAATATAATTCTAAAGTCACAATAGCTTGTAATTTTTTTGTACAAGGGTATTTATAGTCAAAAAGGGATATAAGGATTGAGAATTGCATATGCAGAGTTACATAAGTGAAAGGGAAGGTGTTCGAGATAGTTATAAAAGGGCATAAATAGTTATTAGGAGGATCTTAAGATCAAGGTAAAGCTTTTGTATTCTAAACATAGTATAGTGATCCATTTATTTTGTATGGCGATTATTTTCTTAAGCCTGTGACTAAGGAAGAGGTTCATTGAACAAGGACTAGTTTGATAAACTTGTGAAATCTCTACATCATTTGGTATTAGAGGAGGAAAGGTTAGAGGATAGAATAAGATAAAGAGGAAAAAATGGTAGTGAGACAAAGACAACCTATTGCAGCTCAAAAAATGTAGTAGAATATGGCAAATATGGTCATTGAGATGAAGAATATGCAAGCAAAAATGGAAGCTATGGAGATAGCCCAAAGAAGAAGGGTCATAGCTAAAGATGAGCATGATAGAGAAGAGTAAGCTCCTATAGCTGAAGAGGAGGATGAAAAAGAAGACAAAGTGGAGTAAATATTGATCAAATCCATGATGAAGATGGGCTCAAAACTAAATTTGGATGTGCCAATGTATGAAGGCAATCTCAATGTAGATGAATTGGTGGATTGGATAGCAGCCATGGACAAATATTTTGATTATGAATAGGTGGATAACACCAAGAAATTAAAATTTTTAGTCCCAAGATTAAGAGGACATGCTTCTTTGTGGTGGGATGGAATCCAGAAGGAGAGAAGGAGAAGAGGTAAGGCAAATATCTAGTCATGAGATATAATGGTGATGAATATGAAGGGCATTTTCATGCCTAAGGATTAACGCGTGTGCGCGCACGCGCACACACACACACACACACAAACACACACACACACACACACACACACACACACACACACACACACACACACACACACACACACACACACACACACTTGTTTAGGATATTTTAGAATCTTATACAAAAGGATCATTCAATGAAGGAATATATCAAAGAGTTTCATAGGTTGACAATCAGAATAGGCCACTTAGAAGAGGATGATGAGAAGGTAAAAATGTACCTAAATGGCCTTAAATTTTCCATAAAAGATGAGATCAACATTCTAACTTTGAAAATAGTTGAAGAAGATTACCAAGCAGACTTGAAAGCTAAGGATAAGTTGACAAGAATTCACACACAACAAGCAAGAGGAAGAGGTAAACCAATGAGAGGAAGGGGAGAGTATGAAAGCAAGAATGCATATGAGGAAGGAGAAAGTAGTACAAAAAGGCATGAAACATAACCAAAAGGTGGTTATGGAGGTAGGAGGCCATACTACAAAGGTGGAGATGCATATAGAGGAAGAGGGACTAGTGGATTCACTAAAAAATGCTTCAAATGCAACAAGTATGTAGGTCATAAATATTGGAAGTGTCTAGGGTATCAATAAGAAAGAAGTCATAGAAGTGACAGTAGAAATCAAGTGGTGCAGCCTACAGAGGAAGAAAGTGTGGGATCTACTTCACACTTTGAAGCACTTGAAGAAGGAGAATCACTCTTAATGAGGAGGACATTGATGAAGCCACCAAAGGAGAAAGAACTTGCTCAATGAAAGACTCTCTTCATAACATATAAGTCCCATGGTAAATGTTGTAAGATTATAATAGATTCAAGAAGCACAAACAATTTTATTTCAAATGAAATGGTAAGTAAACTTGGCCTCAAAATACTACCACACCTTGCACCTTACAAAGCTACTTGGCTTTAGAAGGTATATCATGTACTTTTTAATGAATAATGTTTAGTATATTTTTATATTGGTACTTACAAATATCAGGTTATGTGTGATGTCATTCCAATAGATGTTTGTCATGTATTACTAGGAAGGCCTTGGCAGTTTGACAAGTCAACTAGTCATGATGGGGTTAAGAACAACTATTATTTTGATCACAAAGGGAACAAGCACACATTTTTGCCTTTTAATAATGATCATAAATTTTTTGGTGTCTATTCTAAAGTATTTGTTTCAAGTTACAAGGAGTTGGAGAAGCAAGATGAAGGTGTAAATATGGATGAACAACCCAAGAAGATAGTGGTATCCCAAGAGGAGAAGTGTGAACCTTTGCCAAGTAAGAATTTTTCAAGAAAGTATGTAAGTTGTTTACAAGTTTGTCTCAGCACTTATCCATGATTTATAGTTGTGATTTCATAGAATGCATGGCAACCAAGCTCAAATGTATGAGAGAGAGTCTTGAAAAGGAAAGAGATGAAAAAGAGATGGGTGATATACAACAGTTCTATGAAGGACAACCAAGTGAATGCAATAGTATGACAGTTTCAAGTCAAGAGAATGATAAGTTGGAAGAGAACATGTAGTCCTTGTATATGCAAGAGGTAAAGGGTAGATATAATAGAGAATCACAACAACAAACTAAGCAATTACACGAGCATGTAGCATGCAAGGACCCAAAGGATGATATGCATGAGGTGAAGTGCACAAAGCAAGAAGAATTAATGAAGTATAAATAACACACATTTTCAGTAGTAGTGTATAATGGAATCAAGGTTGTGATGGATCAGTTTGAAGGAGTGGAAGCATGGTATGCACATTCAAAGCAAGCAACAGAGGATAACAGTTGTCTTTTTTAAACAAGTTTGTTGCATGTGCAGGTAACCATTGAAGAAGAATAACTAGAGAATACCTAATTGTGGGTCCCAATAACATGTTCAAATATATGAGAGGAAAGTACCATCAAATGACTTCTATCAGGATGTATAATGCAAGTAAACAAGAGCATATACCAAGTTGACACCCATGACAAAAATTCTTTAGCTGGGTAGTATGATGCAGGGGCATCCTATAAGTATCCCAATGATGACTCAATTTTGGATTTAATTAGTATTTTAGGTGTTTAATAGGTTTTAGAGGTCATAAATATTATTTAGATGTGATCTAGGTATCTTGAAGGTGCATAAAATTCAAACTATGACTTTTCCCACCAGAATGCTCATTTTGATAATTTGAATTTGCAAAGACTTTTCTAAGGATTTCCATGCATTTTGTGAAGGTGGAAAGTGTATAAACATGTATAATAGGTATTGATACTATAAAAATTTCCTTAATATATTCTTTAGTCTATAAGTAAGTTCATACATTGGACATTTTATGTAAAATAAAAAATTTGCATGTAATGAAGGACCACTATGTGGGAAAGTCTACAAGATTCAATACACTTCTTGGTAGGAGATTTCTTGAGTCAGTTTTATTTTTTAATATAAAAAATACATTTGATGATGTATAGATAATGGACTTGGAATAGAGAAACTTGATGAATAAAGGACTGTGATATTGGAATTTTGTGTGCATTGAAATGGCATGGATGAAATAGAGTATTTTTGTGTGTTTAAATCATCAATGTGGTCAGAAGTTTCATTTAATGTTTATTTATTTATTTTGTGATCAAATAATACTACTCTTTGAGACAAGGTAATTCTCATTTAATTGATTAATAGTCACTTTTATAAAGACTGCAAGTTTGTCAATAGAGTATGCATGTATACAGTTGTTCAAGAATAACAACCTAAGCATTGATCCTTTGACATTGAGTTATGTGGAGAATTTGGAAATGATGAATTTAATGAATATTAGGATCCAATCTTGGTTAGTATACACTAAAAAATAGTTTTTATGCCAGGTAGGTCATTGGCATCAATCATTGAAACTTACAGTCCACACAAGACAAGGCTTCTGAATACTATGTCTTAATGTTATAATGTGTCTTTGAATTCAAAGAGATATTAGACACACACACACACACACACACACACACACACACACACACACACACGCGCACACACACACACACACACACACACACACACACACACAACTATTCTTTAAAACACTTGATAAAAAAGTTCCAAACTCAAACTTATTACTAACTTGCAAGAAGAAGATTATAAAAGCAATAAACAAATTGTTAGGCACCCAAAAAAAATAGAGTTGATTTTTATCATGTTTCTGGTTTTCTATATTTTGATGTAGAGATTGTTGATGATTAGTTTTATAAAAATTTTATAACCTCATTGAATATTTTTATTCTTTAAATGTTTAAAAAGACAAAGAAAACCAGCCTATCTTATTCTCAGTTTGTGGAATACAGTCAAAACCGATAGAGTTTTCTTGTTTATGTTTGATCTGAGTATTATAAGATCGTGGTCATTGAATTAAAAAGTTGTAGGATGCCTAGATATAAAATTTTCAAACCTTTTGTTTGAATTTAAACTCTTTTTTTATCAATGTATGGAATTCAATTCACCCTCGGCTTGCACAGTCACCCTAAACCCTGGCTATTAGGGTTTTGATCATTATGAGAAAAGTAACCCTTGAAAAATCACAAAATTTCATAATCTTGTGTGTTTTTAGATTTCCTAAGTGAATAAGTCACTTCAAGACCCATAAAAACTAGGGAGTATGTATTTATAGCAAGTAGAGTTGTGAAAGGGCTAAAAGAGGCCTAATTTGGTAGGCAACAAGAGAGAAAGTGGACCTAGGGAGTGAGTTAGGTCATTAAAATTGACACACAGGTGTGTCTTAACAATAAAAAGGATAAAATATCATTTTAAAGTCACAATATCTTGTACTTTTTTTTACAATGGTATTTGCATTCAAAAAGGGTTATAAGGATCGAGTATTACATAGGCAAAGTTGCATAAGTGAAAGGGAAGTTGTTGGAGATAGTTCCAAAAGGGTATAGATATTTCTTAGGAGGATCTTAAGATAAAGGTAAATATTTTTTATTCTTAACATAGTATATTTATCCATTTATTTTTCATGGTGATTGATTTCTTAAGCCTATGACTAAGGAAGAGTTTCATTGAACAAGGACTAGTTTGATAAACTTGTGCAAGCTCTGCATTAGTTAGGGTAAGGGTTTTATCTTGGTATTCCCCATTTGCCTTGGAAGTATCCCTTTACCTAGATTATACATCAAAAATATATTTAAAATATTAAGAATCTCTAAAAATCATTGGAAAATTACTAAAAAAAATTTTTGCTATAAAATAGACAAAAAAATCACATTTCTTGCAAAAATGGCAAAAAAATCATGATATTTTTAGAGATAAATCACATTTTGCCATAAACTTGTGATTTTAAAGTATTTTTGGCCTTTTTTTTGGGTTGAATATTTGACTAATAAAATCAAAATTTCTAGGTTTAATAAAATGTTTTCAATGAAGGTTGCATCTTTTATGTAATTAATTGTGTTTAAACAGAATTTTGGTAACTATGATCTTAACCACATAATATTCAATGAAATTAATGTATACCTTAAATGTGTCCTAATTATATGTGGAAAACTAAAGTCCCTATTGCCACCCCCACCCTTAGCCTATTGATTTTCTATCCTCTATTAAAATCCCTTTGAACCTTTGTGGTTGCTTTCTTTTATAGACCACTCTTGAACCTCAACTCAATTGAGAAATCATTATTCCAATGGACCAAAATTATAACTGATGTGTTGATCATGTAGTCCTTCAATAATCTTACCCTTGGATTCATCATTAGGCAAACATGGTGAAAAATAAATTTCATATTGTTTTACAAAGAAGACTATGATGTAGGGCAATTAACCTATTTAGTGAAATATCAAATTAGAAGTTGATTTAATTCAAGTAAAAGTTCCCATGGGATCATTATAATCAAAAATTATTTCAGACCTTCTCTTATTCATATTATGTATCATTCCCTTCCTGTATAATCTTCCTTTATGTGTGGTGACATCAAAGTGTCAGAAGTTGTTGTCTCCCAATGGTTTACAAAAACTAAATTTTGATGACCTCCCTATATCATTTAACCAAAATTGAGGATGATTCCTTGATAAATTTCAAGAATGACCTCAAGGAAAAGGAGGAATTATAAAGGGATCCTTTGAATAACAAAATTGTAGCTCCTAATAATTGGAAAGTTCAAAGTAAAACATTTGTGACAGTTTGAAATTTATGCAAGACATTTAAATTTCACATCAAGGACATCACAATATAGTTATTGATATGTTATCCAAGTTGGATGTGGATATTAGTACTCAGGGATAAATTCAACTACATGGTGATTTAAATGATCTCCCTATGCCTCTATAGTGAGATGTGGCTTTAGATAAAAAACCACCACATATCAAGTAAATATAATAATGGTTAAATACAATAGTGGATTTAAATGATCTCCCTATGCCTCTAATGGTTAAATCCAACTATGTTTTATTTGGGACTTTACACATCCATTCTTTGGCTTGCAAATAATAGTACTTCCACACCTTCTCACATACAACAATGTACTATTGTGTTTCTACACATTTTCCATCTTGTTGTCTCCTTTTATTGGGATGTTTTTTCCTCTATTTGATATACTCTCTTTGTTCCTAACTCCCTAAATTAGATCATTCCTATTTTTGTCTTTATCATTGTTACCTTTTGTGAAGGATCGAGTATTTCACTATTGTTCACACCTCAATCTATCAATTGAGATCCTCCCCTTCTTGACCTAACAGTCACTCACCTAAATAATGTAATATCATACAAGGGATTTAGCCACTTGTGTAGTGTAAGGAAATTTTTTGGCTCTAACTCCTTTATTGGTATAGACAGATCTATGCATACAAGGATGCTTGGTATAAAATATTACATGCATGATATTAGTCATATCACATATATAATGGATGAATCATGTATATAATGGATGGATGGAATTAAATCATGCATGTTATTTATACACTTGGTTGACTTAAATTTTAGGTGAGGTAGGTTGTTTGAATAGAGGTTCAAAATGCATGAATTTCTAATCACAATTTCACAACCATTTATCTAACCAACACAGTCAATCATAGTGGATAGGAATTTGAGGGGAATGAGTGAGACTATGTCACAAAATATTCTTTTTCACTCATTATCTAATTAAAATGCCCCATAATATGTGAAGTGAAGAAATTTATCTCTCATCCATAATGACACTCAAAATAATATAATCTAATCCACCCATGAAAATACTCCATAAGTGTTTTGAATGAAGCATGGATAAACTAAATGCATATTTCATTTTTACTATCTACTACGAGTCAAGCCCCTATAATTTTCAATGAGATTCGATATTAGCTGGTGATGAAGTCATTTTGTTAATCTGCTAGGTAGTGACTATCCAAATTCTAATCCAAGTGATGACATCAGTAGTCAATACTTTATCCATACCCCTAAAATAAGTTAATCTGTAAGCTCTAGATTGTAAATGAACCCTTCATCCAAATAATGAAATTTGGATGATCCCAGTCAAAGTGGATTGTCAGTCCCTGACTGAGATTTTGATCATAAGATGAATTAAACTCATGATCCAATTAATTTATGATACATGTGCATAGTGTACATGAATGGTGACTTGATTACCAAAATCATCACCATCACATAGTCGATTATATGATCAACTAGACAAATGATCAATTTGTAGATGAGATAATTTGAATATGTGTACGAGGCTTGGAAAAATAGGTAAAAGAAATTAACTAGACACACAACCCATTCACAATAGCCAAGATTCTTTGAAAAAGGGTAAAATAAAGCAACTAAACACACAAATGGTTCACCATGGCCTATAGAAACTACTGAGTTTTTTTGGTTACATTAACTACAAGATGATATTAAGAAATTAATCTATTTATTAATTTGAAAGATAGATTAAGATAAAAACTAAAAGTAATAAATTAAATTGATATATCAACAAAATTGGAATATTTAATGTAAAATAGTAAATCATACAAATGGCTGACCTAACAACATAAAAACTATATTAGGATTTAAAATGAATAGTGGATATCTTAATGCATCTTTCACTTGTTCTATCTCTTTTAGGTTAAGCCCTATAATCTGTAATTATATTTTTTATTAGTTGATTATGAAGTCAAGATGTTGATCCACTAAGTAATGACTATTTAATTGCTAAACTCGATGATAACCCTAGTGGGTGATCATTTATCCATACCCTAAGAAGCAATTGATCTTTAATTTCTTGATTGGTGATGAACATTGATCTCAACTAACTATATTAATCCTTAACTTTGTATTGAGAACCAAATTGTAATCATTGGGTTTCAAAATTTATAATGGGCATTATATTTTTCCTTAAGGTACAATCAGTTAGAATTATAAAGAATGTGATGCTATGAAGTACCTAGATACACAATAAAATGACTTGAAAATGAAAGATATCATACTTATACCTAGATATTATGATTAATGTTTATATAAGTGTCTATGGTGGTGAAAAATAAGGGTACAATTATATGCTCCAATTCCATCAAAAATATACAAGCAATCATGGCCCAAGATGATCAAAGATATCATTGACCAATGCATCAACTAAGGTGTTATAAGATCAATGGATGTGAGAAATCTAGAAGGCAACAAAGTGATTTAGTAAGTCATGAGCCTCCTTGAAGAGGGGAAACAACTCAATGTTTAAAACATTCTAGACCTCGATGAGTTAGGAGATGAACATAATTGAGTCAAATAAAAAAAACATAGGATACACATAATTCAATGGTTTCCCTAAATGCATTGATAATCATGTGGTACTCACCAATTTACTAGTCTCACTAACCAAGAAAATATCATTCCACTAAGAGTCACCAATAGATCATATGGTCACTACAAGTCTTGGATTGCCTCAATTTCCTCCATTAGTATGAATCACCATGGAGTGATAAAACATGGTAGAAGAGGAAAAATTATAGGTGAGTAGAATGGAAATATCTCAACATTGATGGTAATAATAAATTAACCCAAGGGGAACTAAGTCACTCATCAGAATGCAATGACTAGAAAATATAAACATCAAAGGAGAGAGAGGGTAGCCTAAATTTAAGGTCAAATATGACAATATGTGACCACATAGAAATGAGCATTGTTTGAATAAAATACAATGTTGAGATCCTAGATATTAAAAACTACCATGCATGGAACAACTAGAGAAAATGCAAATAGAGTTAATATAATATCATGAGAGATCAAAAATAACATAGCAATTTGTCAACTAACTCATTTAACCTAAATGAGTGTCATGCCAAGAGATGCCTTGAAGAGGCATGGGTTGATAAGTGACTAGTGAACTTGTAGAGGTTTTGCCAAAATGGGTGTCCAAAAGATATGTGTCAAATCCAACAAGGGGATGGGGAAATAATGGGATAGGTTAAACCAATGTGGTAAGCATAAGAAAGGGTCAAACTAATCAAACATTGTTACATAAAATGGTGCAAAGGCAAAATCAAATAGGTATATAATGAATTTGATTAAATCCATCTAGGACATATGCTAAAGGGGAGGTTTCATGATTCTAAAAAGTATAAAAGAAAAGTGAAACCCAAATTCTCAAAGGGCCAAAAATGCCATAAGTGGATCCCATGAACCTCACAAGGAAAAACTAACTCCACCACTATGTTTGGACTACACCAAATCCCCTATGTATTAGATTCCATGGCTATTGGATGTCTAATAAAGATAAAAAAAAATTATGACCCGCCTCATTTAAATCCTAAAACTTTCCAAACAAGAGCCTAGAGAGCCCCCACCTACCAAAAAGAAACCAATAGAGTCATAGTAATCAAAGAGCATCCACTATTATAAATGTAATCCTCATATGCCAAAAACATGTCAAATTTTTTACTTTTCACAAATAGGGGATTGGCAAAAAACTTTTTTTTTTTTTGATTTCATCAAATTTCACCAAAGAAGATTGATAAAACTAGTGTAAAAATATGAAATTTTCATGCATGTCATATGATTAATAGATTCAAAATGGATTAGGACCCACCTCATTTTCACCCTTAGACTTGCCAAACTAGATCATAGAGAGTCCCCACCTACCATAAAGAGATTAAATAACCATCACAACATTTGGAGAGCATCCACCATGGTATAGATAATCCTCATGACCAAAAACATGTTAGAATTTTGAGTTTTCCTAGATAGGGGATTGAAAATGAATAGTTTTGAAAATTTCACCAATGAAACTCATTGAAAATATTATAAAACTTCTTTTTTCCATGAGATGACCATTTTGAGAATGACCAATTATGGGGCCATGAAGATAAATGGGAGAAAACAGGTGTCCAAGGAAAATATTGACAACATCACATAAAATAGGGCAAGGCATGACCTACTCAAAGGTTAGTCATGGGTTTTCTTGAAATTTCATGGCCAAGATGTTGAGAGAGAAAATTTTGGATAAAACTTGTTACTTTTTTGTTTTATTTGTTTAGAGGATTGACATTAAAACTTTCTTATATTTATATGATGTATACACGAGGAACTCAAGGTCAATGGGGGTAGCAATAGTGGCATCAACACCCATAGATCATCTCTAGGACTGAGAGATCTATTGACATACTAAAAGTTATCAAACAGAGAGAGAGAGAGAGAGAGAGAGAGAGAGAGAGAGAGAGAGAGAGAGAGAGAGAGAGAGAGAGAGAGAGAGAGAGAGAGAGAGAGAGAGAGAGAGAGAGAGAGAGAGAGAGAGATTTAGACTAGTTGGGAGAGGATGAAAGTGTCTTGAAAATTTCAAACATTGAGCTTTTGAGAGTTGTTGAACCTAATGATCCTAACTTGGGTATGCAAGAAGAAAATATTTCGACTAGGTTCAGACATGGAGGAATTTTACTGACTATATGAGGTGGTCTTTATGGGACGCGATATCCACACCTATGCCTAGAGACAATATACCCTGAGAGGCTTATACTACTTTCTAGGTTAGATATGAAGAACAATATCCAAAGGGATCACACATCACACTTTTCCTAGTCTACAAATTTGAGAGATTACCTTGGATTTAATAGATAAATACATTAAATCGAATGGATTATCCATACGTTTTTACAAATTCCACCTAAGCCTCAAAGTGGAAAGGTAGAGGATAGTCCCAAAGAGTTGATTTTAGCGACAGTGTCCAAGCACCATTCATACGATATCTCTATGTGACAATTGTCTAGGATGAGGATGTTGAGGTAGATAGGTAACTAGGGGAGATATAGTTTGATGGAAAAAATGGCCACTATGATCATTCAGGGCCATACATTCTCACATATAGAGGTGGTCAAGGAAACTAAAGGTACATGCCACACATCAACTTGTAAGTTATGGGACACCAAAAGTGATATGAGTACCCATAAGAGGCAAGGCCCTTTGATATATCTATTTAGGGTGGTGGTGGTGCAAAGATACACAATAAACACCATCTCGATAGACTAGGTATCAATCTTAGCGGCCAATGGCTCTAACTAGGAATAATTATAGGTAGTCCACCTCTAATGGTCCCTCGATGAGGAACAGGTAAGAAACCCTATCAAACTATCATTTCACCCTTAGATAGTGGCACTAAGCATTTATATGTTATAAATATACTCACTCAATATATGCAAGTGGAGACTTAATATGGGCATACCCCAAGTGAGAGACATGTTGTTGTAACACTTATAGGAGTTTAAAGAACCATGACATGGAGAGAAAGGGATCCCTAGGGTTACCATTTGGGCATGCCTTGACACCTAGATCTTTAAGCATGTCATGCAAGAATAATTATAGATAGGGACACTACATATGAGACCAAACAAGCATGGTGAGGTTTTCATTCACCTATGGAGCTATAAATATTACAAAAAGGGCCAGCTGACCTAACAACATTTATGGTGCACCTAGAGGGCCTAAAGAGGTAAATCAAAGTGAACCCACTACCTACTAGAGAGTGGTCAAGGGCAAGGCCATCAAAACTATCTATCCAAGAGTAGTGGTGGTGTGGAACTATACACCAAACAATGCCAAGACAAACCAAGAGCATCGAGCTTATGGGCCTCAACTACCACCAGCCATAGGGGATCCACCTCCAATGGCCCCTTGATGAGGAGCAAGGAATAAATACTATCAAACAAGCATTGTACCCTTAAATAATGGCTCTAATAGTTTATATGTTAGACTAACATATTCATTATGTGTGTGTAGGTGAACCCTCAATATGGATGGGACTACAAGTGAGTGTTAGGATATACTAATGTTCACATGGTATTTACCATGAGATAAATTATATTTACTAGTAGGTTTGTTACCAGTAAGATTAGTTTATTAACAGTTAATAGTTAAATGTATATATTGTTAGATTAACAATATAATATGTATATAGCTTGGAGGTTGATTAGCTAGAGTTTATATGGATATTGATATCCCCATGTATAACCTATGTACTTCTTATGTAAGTGCTATGTAATGTTTTGAATGATGATATAGAGTGAGGAGAATACAATTTACTATTTGACTAATTTTTTGTGTTTGGTCTTCAACTTTATGCTTGGTCTCTGATTAAAACCAATAGTGAGAGACATGTTGTTAGATCTCTTTTTAGAATTTATAAATCCCTAACAAGAGGAGCAATAGCTCCTTAGGGTTTGTATTCGCATATGTCATAACCCCTAGTACTTTGAGACAATTGTGCAAGTATCACTAGGGATAGTAGCACTATAGATGAGATTGGATAGGTAGGACAAAGAGATCACGTACCTTATTTGCTAACCTAGAGGTCCTAGAGAGGCACATCATAGCAGACCCACCACCTACTAGAGAGGTCAAGGTCACCACTTGTTAATGAGGGTGACTCTTAGAGATCGACCAAATAGATAGTGAGTCATAAACTAGTCCAAAAAAATTATCAAATTGGCATTCATTATGTCACTTACATAGACATATATTGTATCAAACTGACATTGATTATGTATACATTTCCCTTGAAATACATTTTGAGTGTGTTTGTGTGTGATGTAATTTTAGCTTTGTTTATTTTTGGCATATAGGATTATCATATAAGAATGTTAATAATTAACCCATAGACACACATGTGTATGGCTCCTATGAGAAAATATAAACACTAAAAGAATGAAGATAAATGGAAGGCATGCACCACATTTAAACACTTATGTATGTCCATATTTTATTAAGCATAAAATAATTTGCATCAGTTGGGAAGGTTTATAACCAACCATTAGTTAATGTTTAACCAATAGCTAATTAATAACTTTAATACCCTCCCTTAATGACTAAACTAGAGACTACTCCAAGTTTGTCCCAAAATTTGACAAACAAAGTGGGACCAAAGAGTTTAGTCATTACATTTATAGGCTACTATTTAGATATCAATTTTAAATCTATAGCCCTTTGACATTTTTATATTGTCCAATGTCAAATATTAGGTGTAGATAGAAACCAAAAAATATAGCTAATAAAAAAACAATGATCTGGTCATGTGGACATAAGGTATATCAAGTTGTCTACCAATTCTTTGGAGAGTGATTCATTTACTAATGATGAATCATCATTAGCTGATAACTTCAACCCAACATCCATAGTTATAAATCCATAATCTTGAAAATGTTGTTCAAACAAATTATACCAAGGTCATGGAGCATACTTAAATACAGATAATTACTTAATCAAATTGCAAACCAAATGATCACTACAAGGTATCACAATGTTAGGACTATAAATGGAGGTATAATAGAAGTATATTCAATATTAAAATGTTATTTTATTTATATTCCAACAAAGATTTTATAAGGCTTTCTAGAGGTTTACCAGTTAGACTCAATGGTCCAATGGGTTCAACCACCCATGAAACCAACTCACTAAGAAATGACCGGCATACCACTAAGTTAATTTAATAATGGGTTTGTCACATGAAATGAAGCATGCCCCGAATAAATTTATTCAAATATTAAAACTAAAGTACTAATAAAACACTAACAACAATAATACATGTTATGGATCAACTAACCCAACAACACCCCCCCTTCCTTTGATCCAAAGGGTAGTAAAATAGGAAGATTTGGAGTTATGAATAAGATTTTATCAAAAGGCTATGTTGCATTTGAAAATTGACACATTATACATCATGGTAATGATCAACTAATGTCGCTTCCAAGATGCATGCTACCCCATGAGTTATGGCATGAATAATGAACATGATCAAGGTCTGCTCAATTACATTGATTTAAATAAGGTTTCACACATAACCCATTGATACAACCACCAAGTACTAATTGAAGTCCATGTAATATCCCTCACCAGCCCCCCCACCCCCACCCACCATTAGGTGAGAGGTTTGAAGTATGCGTCAAAAAATCTAATCCAAATAATTATGTGTGCTTCTTATCATAATATCAATGAACTAAAGAAAACCAAAACTAAACTAAAATCAATAAAATCCAAGTTAAAACTACCAATATATAAAAACCATATCTTTGAGTTAAAATCTCACTCAAGATGGTTGAATCTATATGTACTCATAACAAATCGTTAGGTCCATGAGGACCATAGACCTCGGTCATGTAGGATGCCTCATGGTCAAATAACGTTTCAGAATAGCCAAAGTAGCCATAGTAACTTGAATAGTATCCATTATAATGACCAACATAATTTTATTCAGCCCTCTATATGTGTTTAGAAAGTGGTTTTTCATAAGGACATACATCAACAATATGACTAATAACACCAAATTTGTAACATATTGGTTCTTACCTATGTTTTAAAGAACCAAAAGATGAGGAATCACTAGAGTAACCACTAGACCTAGAATAATTATTATGTTTATGTATGAGTTTGGATGACTCTTGAGAATGCTATGAAGATGTCAATGAGAATGTCGTGGAACATGGTTCTGAAAATGCCTTTGTCCATGTCCTTTTGGTATCTAGTGTTTCCCTGCCTTTATGAAGTATGAATCTTTTATAGGTTGAATTTTCTTCTTTGAAAATGGATGCTCATGTTGAGTGATAAATTCACAAATGGAATCAAATTTTTTTGTATTGAGCTTATCAGTAAGCTGTAACATTTATACAAATTTTGTATCAGTGTAATTGATTCCATCTAGAGAGATTGAAATGAGCATATCATCATATATTTTCCCACATGCAGTGGTGTATTCCTATTTTAAATTATTCATTTAGGAAATGTATTAAGATACATCTTCATCATATTTTAGTTTATTGTTAAATAGTTACATGAGAAGATCAATTTTCTTGTATGCAGGGTGTTTATCATACAGATCTTTTAGTATTTTCCATGATCTCTAAGAGTCTATTTTAATAGATTCAATATGAATAATAACTTGTGTAGAAAAAGATTATTTTAATAATAAAAATGCACATTTATCACATTTTTAAAATTTAATCAATTTAATTTCTTCAGTAGAAGGTGTGGGTTGGCTTTTGACTAGTTCCCATAAGTCGTTAAAAACTAAGGTATTTTTTATATCCAATCTCCACTCTTAATAGTTTTTAGGAGTTAGTCTCTGAGTTTCATAAAAAAAGGCTTACAATTTTAGTCATAATCATGCACACAAAATATTTTGATAAAATAATGAGAATGCTAAGTGGGGATTTTCCTTTACCCTCAAGTAGATTTGTAATAAAATAGTTATGATCCTAGGACTTATCAAACTTTATATGCAAAAGTCACAAAAAATTTTAAGTCACAAAAAAATACATCACACTTTGTCACTTCTCTTTACAAAGCCTTCTAAAAAACAAAATATTTCAGCTAAGATTCCTTTTACATACTAATTTGCATCAAAATTTAAGGTTGCCCAAAAATATTCTTTGGTTGCTTTTGAACCTAAGACCTCTCAATGCAAGTTTCTTACAAAAGAACTTCAATCAACTCCTCAACAAGAATTTTTGAGATATACAAGGAAGACATTGCATTTAAATTGTACTTTCTAATTTGTGAAAAATAAAGTAAAAAATAATTGTTGCATGGAAAACCTTTTACCCATATATTCACAAGTGAAAGTTGTGCCTTATTTATTTTAGTGGGACCCACTTTAACAAAATTAAAATATAGTGAATAACTATTAAATAAATTTTTTGCACCATACTAATCCCAATCATGATTTTATGTCATAAGGGTTGTAGTACCACATGGAAACTACATTGTTGTGCTCTGAAATATGTTGAATTTGCCTAAAAACCATACAAATATGTACATGTGCTTGTGTTTGTTGTTACTTCTTCAAAAAACATGTCTACAAATCAATTGAAAACCCCATACAATGGATAGGAAAATGCCATACAATGGGCATGTCTACGTTTGACTCCTTATTAGGTTGTACACACTAATATTTGACTCAAAAAGTACTGTGTAAATGATGTTTGTAGCATACATATTGTTGAAACATCAACTAGAGGCCATATAATTTTATTATCTTGCTACAGAGGCTTGTATTAAATCAAAAATATTATTTTAGGGCATCAAAGAGGCTTAAAATGGAATTGCAAGTCATCCAAATGGGATTATGCAAGTCATGGGCTATACAAAAATGAATTTTGAATGTTTTGGGTCATATAAACTAGGAATTTGGATCTTTTCAAATATAAAAAAATGTTTTTTAGAGATGAAAAACTCAAAAGGAAATATTGATATCTTCATACCTTACAAGATTGTTTCTCTCTCCTTCATTCACAATACTCAATCATGCAAATCCTCCTTCACTTGACTCTGGTACCACTGTTAGGACAATAAATAGAGGTATAACATAAGTATATTCAATAATAAGGCATTATTTTATTTACATTCCAAAAAGAATTTTATAAGTCTTTTAGAAGGTTTACCAATGGGACTCAATGGTCCAATGGGTTCAACCACCTGTGAAACCAACTCACTAACAAATGACTAACATACTACTAAATTAATTTACTAATGGGGGTGTAACATAAAATAAAGCATGCCCCCAAATACATTTATTCAAATATCAAAACTAAAGTACTAATAAAACATTAATAACAATAATGCGTGCTATGGATTAACCAACCCAACACAAAAAAAATTCAGGGTACACCATGTAGACCTCATAGTCTTAATCTCCATTCAGGAAACCAAATTGAGCTACTATGGAGAGAAACAACTAAAGTGTGACCACATTTGTAGTAGGAGTAAAAACCAACACTTAAAAAGAAAATTTTTCCACCCATTTGCATCCGATGGGTTGTTTAATTGGTAGTTTAAGTACCATAAAAAGGGCAGAATTGAGAGCAAAATGACCATGTTTTATTGAATTAAGAACCTTGTTTCCAATCCTTTGAGCCAGTGCCTTTGATTGAGGCATTTCATCCCCCTGCACAACTACCCATGCATTTGATTGAGGAATTGCATCCTCCCACACATTCTTTATAGTGGATTTTCCCTCCACAACTAGTGATATAAGTTGACTAGATCAAGGTCAACAAGCCTATAAGGAGTTTCATTCTCCAACATAGTTTGTATGGTGGAGTCTCCCTCCACACATGCATTTATGTTGAATTTGGTAGCGTCAACACCACCTTAGCCAACACCTATGGCAATTACTTCATCATGTTTCACATCAAACACAATACACTACTTGCCAAATAAATTTACAACAATTTTGGGATTTTTTGTTAACTAAGCAATAGATAAAAAAAAATTATTCATGATAAGAACATACCTAACATTAATTAATATTAGTTTTCAAGTATTATTAAACACTATATGAATATCTCCTATCCCCTATATTGCAAGTGACTCTCTACCAACTAATAAAACTAAGCTGGAAATATTTTTGTTTGTAATAAATGTGACATTATAATCCTTTTGTTATGTGAAATTCTTGGATGCATTGGAAACAATGAACCAACAATTGGTAGGACTATCATTCAAATATGATGCCACAAGGGCATAGTCTTCCTCAAAATCATGTTCATCTTCAACCGCTATCATATTTGCCTCCTAATTACTTCATTGAGAAAGAGCAAACTGTCACTTTTGGAAATCCTTTTTGACATGCCCAACCATATGATAGTAAAATCACGTCACTTGATACTCGGAAGATGAATCACCAATAATTGGAAGATGAATCCCCAAGGGTGAGTTTCCACTTCCCATTTGACTTAGCAACAAATGCACTCTCTATTTGTATAACACTTGACTCATTTTCCTATGTTTGTTTACAATCCTTCTACAACAAAGAGGAACTACCCTGATCAAATGTCAGGGTTTGGCTTTCTTCCATCAAGTGGAAAACCTCCATGAATGATTCATACGAAGGTGTCACATTATTTAGAATAAAAACAATTATGACATCACCATCATCCACCTTTTTGTTAATGGGAACAAGTTGGTCTAAGAGATTTTTAATTGGAAGAAGATTATTTGACAAGGACCCATCCTTAGTCATCTTTGAATAAAATAGCATATTATTTAGGTATAAGAATTCGTTGTTTGTCGAAGTTTGATAGTTGTTTTGAAGACTGGTCCAAAGCACACATGCCACGATGGCATTCTGGACCTTAAGAAGAAAATCCTCAAAAATAGAAAACTTCAACAACAAAGGAGCCTCCTTATGATGTTTGTCATAATCAACACAAAATTTGTAGCTCGACTAGCTTCTGTGCCAAGATTGATTCCATCACAATCACAATATTCCATAATTGATGACATTAATTTTTCACAATGCTAAAATTATTATTACACTATAATTACATCACTTTAGGAAAAATATTATTATATTATCCCATCAATGCCCTTTTTTTTTTAAACTATTAATCATTTTTCATGTTTTAAAATTAATTTTAATAAAAAAGGTACTGATTAGTTGGCCTCTATATTCATATTTTATGGGTTGATATTTAGGTTAAATTAATTTGATAATTTAAATTAATTTAAATAATGATATTATTATTAATTATTTATATATTGTCGATATCATTTTTCAATGTAATGCATTAGAATTTATTTTATTTTAACATTTATGATTTTTTATTTTACCAAGTCTTTAGAGTTTTTGCCAAAAAAAAATTGGCCACTACAAGACTGAGCCTAAATGTGCTTGCCAAGTCTCATTATGGTTTTAGCTGATGAAAATCATTTACATTGGTAATAATTTTATTTATTGGGCCATTATCATTAGTGACTCCATTGATAAACAATTATGTAGTCTGAATACCACAAGGTACTTTGTTATGACCTCATACCTAGCATATGTTATAGCTTGTAAAAAAATATTGTTGGGCTAACCAAGGAGGCTAGCCTCAATTCCATTATCGAGATTATAAACTATACCTTAAACTATTTGCATAAGAGAGCCTCCAACACTTTAGGGGTGTCCATGACGCTTTCTCTTGGTTCATCATAAAATGGTTGGAAGGCAACTTATCCAAGAGAATTTGAGGAAAGAGTCATTGAAGTGGACAAAGATGAGAGTTGGTGAATTCAATTTCCCAAATTTATGTATATCAAAGTCAATGGATTTAATGGTAGCCACAGTCGCTTGCCTATCTATATAAGCGAAAATTTGTCACTCATATACCTTTGCAAATAGTTTGCACGTGTACATAAATTCCTTTCTTTAAAGCACAAGACATGGATTGATTTCCACACCGTTGTTGCTCACATTGTTGTTTCTCAAGCTATTGGTGTTGTTGGAGCTAGTGGAGATGGGGAAGACTCAAATATAGATAGAGTATCTAAAAAGGCCTATCAAACAAGACAACCCACAAAGGTCAAGATTAATATTATGAAGACCCAATCTTCTTGGAAAGTTGTTATCCAGGTGCTCCTAAGTTGGCCTAATGGTAAAGAACATGTGCTCCTGGAAGGGAGGTCACAGGTTCAAACCCTATAGGGGGTAGGGATTACACACCTCGTATTCATAGCATAGCAAGGTGCCTCCCCATGATGGGAGTACGAGGTGGTCCCATATGCTAGACATGCCTTGTAGACCATAACCAAGGCATTAATTGGCATCGTGGACCTTAAAAACTATATTATTATTATTATTATTATTATTATTATTATTATTATTATTATTATTATTATTATTATTATTATTGCATTTGACCATAGTCAAGATCATGTTCCTTATGCTTCTCAAACTCATAAATCTGCACCAACTACACACACGTCTCCTTTGCCATCTTGTCCACCTGTCTTTACTTTTTTTCAAGCTACTCCTCAACTTTCTCACTCATATGTTCAAGCTCCCATGTCTCCCCCTTCAACAAATGGGAACTTCATTTGAGTTTAGTATTCAAGTGGCCAACATTGGAGGCAAATTTTTAAATTGGTGAAACCTATGACCCACCATTCTGGATTTTAATGCAGCCATTTCTTTATTGCAAGCACCTCCATCCAAAAAGCATATGATTGAGAAAGATGTATGGTTATCTATCTTCTACTTTCAGTGTTATTTAAAATTGTAGATGTATATACATATATTATAAAGATGTGAAGGCATAAAGAGCTATTACATAGGTCAATACAGTTGAACTTCCATGTCCAACTCTTCTCCTTTGATGACTACACTCAAATATTTGGCATGGGGTGTTGCCCCATGAAAAGGGGTGCTTCGTTGCCCCTCAACACCACATCAGATATGGGTACGCCTTTAAAACTAAAATACACTGCTCCTACTAGGATGGAGGTAACAAGGTGTGTAGAACCCTACCAAATCCACATGTTAAGCATATGCAAGGGCAACATCACATTTAATCTACACAGACTACACTATGCCACTATAAAAATGTGTTTCATATTTGTTGGAGATAAATTGATGATCTTAGAGGTATCACAAACTTCTAGAGGTGATTCTAGAGTATTGTGGACTATTGAACATGGACTACAATAACTACAAGCTATGATGATAGACTTGGCAATATCACTTGAACAAATTTTGAAAGATCCTCTCGGATTAGTCACCCCACATTCAAATGCAATAGCCCTAATTACATTAAATGTAAAAAGCAAGTGTCAAAACTTGGCATCTAGCTATTACTTCTATGAACAATTTTGCTTGTTATGGGAACTATCCTACTTTGAGGACTTTGTACACTAGAATAGAAAAAGATTGTGTATAATGTGTGTGCCATCTATTAAGATGATTTGATGATCTTGTAGGTATGGGAACTACAAAAAAAAAAGGTTGTGAGAATAGGCTCAACAATATTGGTGGAACCATTTTTAAAAGATCCTCCTTGATTAGTCACCTCACCTTTGAATGTAATAGTCCCAATTGCATTAAATCCAAAAAGTGTGGAAACTTGGCTTATCGTTGATATCTCATGACCAATTTTGCTTGTTGTGGGAGTTGACCTATTTTGAATACTGTGTAGTGGCATAGAATAATTGTGTATACATGGTTTATAGAATCCGATTTGTCTTTTCCGATTGAGGTTGTGCATGAGTATGAGGTGAAGTTCTAAATGTTGGATATTTGTTTGTATGGCACAATTTTCTTAGGAGTTGGCTTAAAGTGATTAGAATGTGCAATCACTTCTAAAATCCAATATCTCTTACTACCCATTAATACTTCTAACAATTGGTAGTGTACACACACTGGCAACTATGCATGTTTGGATGCTTAAGGAGTACATCTAATGTATAAGCATATGGGTCAACAAGCAATCTTACATTTAGCAAATATGTGTGGATGGGAAGAAGTAAATGCTCCTATTGAATACATGTGTATGGTTGATAATTGTCAACAGTGATTTTTTGTGAGGGTTTTCTACGCTAACAAATAAGTCAAGAGAGGTTCCAAATTGAGCTTCTTCATAAATATCATTGAATCCAATTATAACAAGCTCCATCTAGAATCCCTTTAGAGAGGACTTCTCAACCCTTTCATGGGAAGAACAAGGCCTCAAAGTGAGAAGCACTACTACAAAATCTTCGAAATGGTTATTTTTTGTTCCTCTATAATTAAAGAATGAAAAGACATTTTTAGACTATTATATGATACTAGAGAGGAAGAATTAAGATCTGATAACAAGAGAAAGGAGGTCAAAAACCTAGCCCAAGATATATCACTTTTGGCTTGAAGAACCCTTACCAACGAAGGTATTTATAAGTATCCTAGACCATGAATGGAAGTGGTAGTTGGACTTCAAGTATATGTCTTTGAAGTGCAAAATGTGTCATGGATGAGTTATCCTCAAAAGTTGCCCCAAGACTCAATTTAGAACAAATAGGAGATTCAACATCAAAAAAACTAGTTAAAGTAGAGTACAAATAAAGAAGGAGATGGGGGGTTTCCAAGGATTTGAACTGAATACAAGTTACAACTTTCAATTTTTTATGGGCCCAAATGAGAGATCAATGAGTTCTTGTCATTACCCATGGTCATTAAATAGGAATAGTAAACTAAAAGAAACAAAAATGGAAACAAAACCAAAGATTATATATGTGAATAAATAAAACCCGCAAGTTCAAATCAATTCATAGGCTTCATGCCCATAGAAAATAATGGATCAACAAGGGATAACAACAAGTAAGGAAGCTAACAAGTTATAAGAAAAGTAGGCTAGGACACCTTAGGAAGAGTAACCCATCAATTCAATCTCACATATTGGGAATAGTTACCACAAAATAGTAGAATAGCCACATGGCCCTAAATACATTCAAACACATGATACCCTACAGATGCAGGTAGATTTAAATGTGATCCACTTGAAATCCATGCACAACAACATACACTAGCTCAGATCAAACAAGTAAACAATCCTTTCCTAGAGTTGTGCCTCCATACAATAGGAAGACAAAAGAAGTTGTAATATCCCTAATAGGGATAATGGAAAAAAAACACAAAATTTTCAAAAATATGCAATAGAAAATTCTGAAATTTTATTTGCAAATAAAAAACACTTCAACAAGCTCAGATCTATGCTCAGAATATTTTTTGATTTTTCATGTTAATTAATAGAAAATTTTGAATTTTTTTTAATATCATAAGTTATAGAAAACATACTAAAAACTGCCCAATTTTTTTTGAAATTGCTTACATTGATTTTTTCATAATTTTCCGATATGAATATGAGTAACGATATGCAGATTTAGGCATAAATACCTCAGAAATATCTTCAAACCCTAGCTGCCCTTGCCAAAAACCTAGTAAACCAGCACTGGGTCTATCCCACTTGTTCTTTCTTTTTTAGCTTCAATGATGCTCATAAATAGGGAGATACATAGTTGTAGATAATCCAAATCTAATCCTGGTATTCTGAGACTCACCTCTCAAAATGGCCTCCAAACCTATTAACAAAATGCAACTTTGAAAATTATATGCTAGGGCATCATAGACCAAAGCCCTTCCACCAAAACACACCCTTCTAACTAGGGGGAGCCCGTATGTCTCTCTAAACCCAAGGACACTCAAGGGTTTTTAGACCTCAAGACAAATATTGCAGTAACAATAGAGAAAAAACTTATAACATAATAAGCTCCAAAAGAACCCTAAGATGTTATATAATGACTCCAAAATGAAGGATTTAATCTCTGTCGTTGATCTATTACCAACTCAATCCAATGCTCTAAATAAAACCCTAAAAAATGAGCCAATAGGCCCCTTATCTTCGAACGCCTCCCCCCCCCAACTCTGCCCGCCAGCTGCCCCTCAACCTTTTTTGCACATGTTTAATAAAATCTTAAGTCATTAAACTCAAAAAGGGGAAAATAAGAAGTCTTTACACTAGGATCACTTAAGTTGCATAAAAATATATGCCCACAAGTTAAAAATATAATAGGATACAAGCCAAATACTCCATACTTACCCAATAATGCTCTACATCCTCTTCCTCTAGGGTAATCTAAGGAAAGGACAACCCATGCATCATTAAGCCAAATGGCTAAAGTTGGGGACATCACAATCCTCCCCACCCAAATAATGCTTGTCATCAAGCATTTTTCAACTAGGATGCTTAAGAATATCCACTCCTTCCCATGTAGCATCCTTCAAAGGCAAGTTTTTCCACTTGATGAGATACTCAGATTTTATTTTACTCCTTAACTTCTTCTCCCTTACTTGCAAAATTATTTTCGGAATGAGTATCAACTTACCTTCTTCATCCATAAGAAGCAATTCTATAAAAGGAATCACTTGTTGTCCAAGAGCCTTTTTGAGGCATGACACATGGAACACACTGTGGATTTTGCTTGTAAATGGCAACGCCAACTCACATGTTACTTCATCGATTCTTTTAATCACCTTGAAAGGCCCATAAAACTTTGGTTTAAGCTTTTCTGCTCCACTCACTTTGAAGGAGGATTGTCAATAAGGTTTAAGATGCACAAATACCATGTCTCCCACCTCAAAAGACCTCTCAACTTGATGGTGATCAACATATTTCTTTTGTTGTTCCTGTGCAATCTGAATATTATCCTTAAGTGCCTTAAGGATATCTTGATTATCTTTAGCCCACTCAAGAGCTTTTGGAGCCTTAGAATCATAAAAAACCAAGTCCACAAATGTAGAAGCTTCATAACCATACATGGTTTTGAAAGGGGTCATACCTATGCTCATATGATATGTAGTGTTGTAACAGAATTCAGCCAAGTGTAACCACCTTGCCCATGCCTTTTGCTGCCTTGAAACATAGTTTCTCAAGTAGCTTTCAAGCCATTTGCTTGCAATCCCTGTTTGGCCATCTATTTGAGGATGATAACTAGTGCTATGATCAAGTTTTGTTCCAACCAGCTTCATCATTCTTGCCAAAAAGTACTGATGAATATGTGATCTCTATCGCTTACAATTATTTTTGGCACACCATGAAGTTTAAACACTTATTCAAAAAATAGACCAGCAACTTGTGGTGCTTTAAACTCAAAAGGCATTAACATAAAGTGAGCATATTTAGTGAGTCTATCCACCACAGCAAAAATACAATCCTTACCATTGGTCTTGGGCGGCCTAGTAATGAAATCCATTGATATTTGTTCCCAATTTTTATTAGGAATAGGAAGTGGATGTAGCAGCCCTGCTGGAAAAGTAATTTTAGTTTTATTCTTTTGGCACTCTATGCATTCTCTTACATGCTTGAGGACATCATCTTTCATATCTTTCCATGAAAATCTCTCATGGATGTACTTGTATGTCTTCAAATAACCCAGATGACTAGCAAACTGATTGTTATGGACAGTTATAAGAATCTCATGTTTAAGCTTACTTTCTGGTACAAAATAGATTCTATCCTTATAATAGATGATGTCATTCAACACTTTATATCTTTCATCATTGATTTTACCATCTAGAATCTCAAAATCATGCTGATTTTTTTAGTACTCTACTAGCAGATGATCCTTCCAAGACGCTAATTTTTTTGAAAGTAAGCAAAATGAAGGATTTCTAGATAATCCATCAACAACAATATTATTTTTCCCTTTGACAAATTCAATATCAAAGTCATATCATTGAAGCTTATTCACCCAACGTTGTTGTCTCTCATTTAATCCCTTTTGCTCCATGAAATACTTGAGGCTATTATGATTAGTCCTCATTATAAAATTGCTGCCCACAATATATTGATAGAGCTTTTCAAGTGCATGCATGATTGCCAACATTTCCTTGTCATATGTAGAGAGTCTCTTTTCAACTTCATTCAATTTTCGGCTCTCATAAGTAGTTGGATGCTTGTCTTGCATCAAAACAACCCCAATACCAATACCAGATGCGTCACACTCGAGCACAAAAGGTTTAGAGAAATCCAGTGATGCCAAAACATGACAAGTACTCATTATCTTCTTAAGATGGTCCCTGATCTTTTGGGTCTCATCCATCCAAACAAAGGCATCTTTCTTGGTCAAATCTGTCAAAGGAACGGTTAATGAAGAAAACCCCTTCGCAAACCATCTATAATATGTGCATAGACCAATGAAACCCCTCAAATGGGACACATTCCTTAGCAGTGGCCAATCAAGTATAGCTTGAATCTTCTCCCTATGTGCCTTCACTCCACCCTCGCCAATGACATATCCCAAATATAATAGCTCAGTCATGCTGAATTCACACTTAGAGGCTTTTGCAAAAAGGGAGTTAGCTGCTAAGATGCTTAACACCTCATCTAGGTGTCGTATATGCTCCTCCCATGCTCTGTTGTACACCAAAATGTCATCGAAAAAACTAGCACAAACTTATGTGACTTCTTGTTGAACACATAATTCATGCAAGACTGAAAAGTAGCTGGAGCATTTGATAACCCAAAGGGCATCACCAAATACTCAAAATGTCCATAGTGGCACCTGAAAGTTGTTTTATGCACATCTTGCTCCTAGACCCAAATCTGATGGTATCCTAAATGAAGATCTATTTTGGAGAAATAGATTGCTCCATATAACTCATCCCACAACTCATCAATATGTGGAATATGATACTTGTTCTTGATGGTCTTCTTGTTTAGTGCATGATAATCAATGCACATCCTCATGGTACCATCCTTCTTTGTCACTAAGACAATAAAAGAAGCGAAGGGGCTAAAACTAGGCCATATATATCCTGCATCCAGCAACTCCTGAATAGTCTTCTCAATCTCATCCTTGAATCATTTAGGATGATGGTAGGGATCTATAACAACTAGCTTCCTATCCACAAGCTCAATAGCATGCCCAAACCCACAATATGAAGGTATACCACGCAGTTGATTTGAAAACACCACACTATGCTTGTCCAACAAGCCTTGTATGTCAACATGAAGTCACATTGTCTTGTATCAGTAGACCTATATGAAATGAAACACTGCACTGCCCACTCAACCTCTGAATGCTGAAATACTCTCTCTATTCTCTTAGCTGAAATGGCTCTATCAGCATATGAATATAAGCCCCTTAATACCACCTTCCGACCGCCTTCTATGAAACTCAATTGCATAGTCTTAAAGTTCGTGATATAAGGACTTATAAAATGCATCCACTACACACCCAACACAACATTGGTCTCATCAATGTCGACCATGTAAAAGTCATCAATAAGGGTGTAATTACCCAAAGTCATACTCGACTGTGGAACACGATTAACACAATGCAACATCGTGCAACTCATTGTCCACACTCGAAAACTATCATGATCCTCAACTTGCAAACCCCGCTTCTTTGCATAGGATGAATTGATGAAGTTGTGGGTAGCCCTACTATCAATCAACACAACAATCCGTTGTCCCTACATAACACCCCTTACTCTGAAGGTGTTATAATGAGGAGTGGTAGTGATAGTTGCAATCACACCATCCATCTGTGCCAAATCAACCACTCATCTGTGCCCATCTCTCCATCCCTTTGCTCATGCTGCTCATCAAGAACCTGTGTCTCTTCCAACTCATCATCACTAGGTTCCTTGAAGACCGCAATCCAGTGGGCCTTGCCCCCACTCCTACACTTATGTCCAAGTGTCCAAGGTTCACGACATTCGAATCAAAGCCTCTTCCATCTCAACTCATCCCTTGAATCACGAGGTGCCCCACCAATCAGCATAGAAAACTCCCTAGCTGGTCTAGAAAACTTTGGTTTCTTGTCCTTCCTTTGCAACAAATTATGCGTTTAGGGTCTCTGCAAAAACTTGCTAAGAAATCGAGCTTGTGGTGTGGATAGCTCCATGTTCCTTGCACACTTGATAGCATCCTTCAAGGATGGTGGATCAAAAGCTTTAACCCAACCCTTGAGAGGTTCTGACAAACCTTTTGTAAACCAAGAAGTCAACCTCCTCTTAGTCACCTCAGAAACCATTACTGACAACTGTTGAAATTTTGAAATGTAAGCTTCAAGTGTCCCAACCTATCTCAACTAAGCCAACTCTCTGGAGTGTGCCTATGAATCCTTGCGGTCAAACCGCTCTATTAATGTAGTGCAAAATTGATCATAATAAACTATCGCACCATAACCTTGTGTCACTAAACCATGATACCACCACTCATGTACTGCTCCTTCAAGGTGAAGGGTAGCAAATTTGATGGCCTCAGTCTTCGTCATCTGATTCAGGGCAAGGTAAGTATCCAATTTCTGAATCCAAACTCTAGTTGTGCCCTTGGATGATCCATCAAAGCTCGACAAGGATAGACGACCCAACCGTTTTTGTAGTCCATAATTTTGCTTCCCTTGATTCCTCTGATTCTGCTTTGGCTTTGTGCATCTGGTGGCATCCAAATAATCTCTAAAAGAGATAGCTAACTGAAAATCTATCCCCAAAGCTTGATACTTAGCCAAATTTTCAACATCCTCATTGTTCTCCATGGGCTCCCCTTGTATAGGCTCATCCTCTTTTAGAAAGGTAGGCATGAAAGGTCTAGATTGTGATGAACCCGAAGGTTTGCTAGTAGAGTGTTCATTGTTTTCTATAGCTTTGCTACTGCCCTGTCTCTCCACATGCACCGTGTTTCTTCCATTTGTGGTGTTGTGAGTCATCTGACTTAAATACATATTGGTGTTTTGTAACTGTCTTAGCATTTCTACGAACATATGTTTTACCTCTTCACTTGATGTTGGTGGTTGATCACTGCGATCCATTATTCCCTTTTGTTTTTCAAGGTTATGACCACCCTTTCCACACATACAAACAACCCAAACATGCTGCCAAGACTTGCAGCTCTGATACCACTATAATATCCCTAATAGGGATAATGAAAAAAAAACATAAAATCTCCAAAAATATTCAATAGAAAATTATGAAATTTTAAATCTCAAATCTATGCTCAAAATATTTTTATGATTTTTCTATTAATTACTAGAAATTTCTGAATATCAAAAGTTACAAAAAAAATACTAAAAACTGCTCAAAATTTTCAAAAATAGCTTACATTGATTTTTCCATAATTTTATGATATGAATATGATTAACAGTAAGCAAATTTATGCACAAATACCTCTAAAATATTTTCAAACCCTAGCCGTCCTTGCCAAAAACCTAATAAACTAGCGTTGGGTCTATCCCACTTGGTCTTTCTTTTATTAGCTTCAATGATGCTCAGAAACAGGGAGATACATGGCTGTAGATAATCCAAATCTGACCCTGATATTCTGAAATTCACCTCCCAAAATGGCCTCCAAACTTGTTAACAAAATGCAACTCTGAAAATGATGTGTTAGGGTTTCACAGAGCAAAGCCCTTCCACTGAAACACACCCTTCTGAGTAGGGGGACGATGTATGTCTCTCTGAAACCAAGGATAGTCAAGGGTTTTTAGTCCTTACGCCAAAAATTGCAGCAACAATAGGGAAAAAACTAATAACATAATAAACTCCAAAAGAACCCTAAGATGTTATATAAAGACGCCCAAAAGAAGGATTTAATCTTAGTCATTGATCTATTACCAACTCAATCCAATGCTCCAAATAAAACCCTAAAAAATGAGCCAATAGGCCTCTTAACTTCCAACACTCCCCCGACCCCACTTGACTTTTTTTGCACATGTTTAATAAAAATCACTTAAAGTACATGCCTCTTAAATAATTAAACTCAAAATGGGGGAAATAATAAGTCTTTATACTAGGAATCACTTCAGTTGCAAAAATAGACATGCCCACAACTTAAAAATAAAATAAGATACAAGCCAAAGACTCTACACTTACCCAATAATGCTCTACATCCTCTTCCTCTTGGATCATACAAGGAAAGGACAGTGCATGCATCGTTAAGCCACATGGCGTTAGGTGGGGACACCACATAAGCTCTAGAGTTGAGTCACCTATCAATCAAAATGCATAGTAGGGGGCAAAGTCTGTTAATCTTGGACTGTTTCAAAGTAACTGAGTCCAACTTCTTCACTTGCTTGTGCTCTTGATCATCATTGGCTTTAAGAAAGATTTGGGATTTTCATGTGAAAATGATTACGAGGAAATTGTCCAATGGCTTCTGCTGGTTCATGCAATTTAAGTTTTTTCTGCTGGTTCATGCAATTTAATTTTTTTGCGCTTGTTCGTGCAATTTAAATTTCTTGCGCTGGTTTATGCAATTTATATTTTTGGCTAATCGTAGGCTTACTAAAATGGTAATCTTCTCTTTGTAACCTTATTCATTGGCTTTGGCCAAATTTAATACAAATTGTTTTCACCTAGCTAAAAAATATGATAGTAATTTATAATAGCATAGCCTTCAAAGTCTAATGAGGGATTCCAAACTGAATAATTTTGAAACATGACTGCAATCATCCTGGTAAGAGATTGCCAAAGACACTGTTTATGTTTCAATTTCTTTGCATATCAACTATCTCACATTCAATGTTCAAAAATTGCAGACAAGAACATGCTAATACTATCAATGATTTTTTATTGAATTGAATATAGTAAATTATTAATGCAACTATTCTTGACTGCTGTGAAAGACTGAAGTTTATAGCTAACGTACAAAAAGAATAAATCTTGGGCATTATGCAATTTCTTCTTGAGGTTTAGTTTATACAATGCTTGTAAATATTGGGGCTATCA
Organism: Torreya grandis; assembly: GCA_037957365.1. NCBI lineage: Eukaryota > Viridiplantae > Streptophyta > Pinopsida > Cupressales > Taxaceae > Torreya > Torreya grandis. The sequence goes on along the minus strand of JARHVA010001798.1, from coordinate 529,945 downwards.
AAGAAAAGTATCAGACTAGATTGTCATCGATAACCATCTCGTCTATCTTGTTCCTCTGCTGCTTTGTTTGCAGATTCAATAGACTTGAACCACAGGAAAGCCTGCATGAACGAGAAGAATTTTGAGAGTTAAGCAACCCGTTAACACAGAACAATATATGCAGGCAAGGAATCATGGCACATCTAATTAAAAGAGCATGTACCGACTTACAGAGGTAGGTAGACCAGTGAAGGTAAAGAACCCAAGCAAAGGAGCATAGAAAACACTGTCTGGATTCACAATTCCAAATATAGCCTTTTGATTCACGTATTCAAACACAGAACCAATCTGCACGGATAAGGGCAAGCTGTTAGTAACTTTAAGCAAAATGACGAAGTGGGTACTTAAAAAGGTCTCCATTTGAAAGGAAAAATGACTCGTAAGAAACTGCATTCGCAAAACATCTTAACAATAAGTAGCACCTGCATACATCCCAGCCACGAAAATACATGGTTCCTCAGTACTGGCAAATACTAGAAAATGACACCTACCAGCCACTACAGAAAACCTATTCATTAATACTTTTCATAAACATAGGAAAGACTTCAAGGACAGCAATCCAATAACTGTGCATATTAAAAAGTGAAATCCTATCCACTGGCCTGCCCAATCAATAGAAAATCTAAAATAAAAAAAAGTCTCTCAATCAGAAGGATCAATTGCAAGCTTTGTTCCCAAACTTCTAGGCAACTGAGAGCTTGCTTTACCAAATCTGCCTTTGGTATTAGAAAGTACAATGAGCTTGCATGTTACAATAGAGACTGCATCCGTTGCCACCAACAGGTAACTTCCACCAAGTACTATTCAATCAAAGTTGTGGCATCGAACTTTTCGAGCAATGTAACAGCAGAGCCCCTTATCTAATATCATTGCAATTCAATCTGAACAATGTACATGTGCAACATTGACACAAAAACAGAGATAAGAGTGTGATGATTCTTCTCAAACACAGTTTCCTGCTTCCTGTCTATCTATCAATCAATGAAAGAGTATCTACCCGGTAGAAAAAATTACTTCTGCCAGCTTTGTGAAATATATTTAAATCATTTCTGGCAACACTAGCTCGTAAATTGTTTTTTTTTCTGTCAATGTCCACCAGGTATTGACAAAATATTACATGCTTTCATGCACAGGGTACTACATATTTGACTTGTCCTGCTACACACTAGTAAACAAGAAAACAGACAATGGTATATCGCTTTTAATGGGGCTCAACCACACACAGCAAGTACTGCGAGATACATTTGCCTGACACCTACATAACAGCGGGGAAGTTGATGAGGATCAATTTTTGTCAGTTGTACTACATGACCCATGTATTTTTCATTAATCTTCTCTCCTGTTGGTTTGTGAGGTTCCTCTGAGGAGGAGAGGATAGGAAATTTCAAATTCTCTGCGAATTTTCTGTTAAAAGAGAGGAAACGTTGTTCAAGCCAAGACTTATGGAATGGCTAGAGAATTTAAAGCTAAAAGGCAAGACTATGTAGAAGAGGAAGCGAAACAGAATGGGGAAGGAAGATAAAAAAACTCTCCAATTAATCTTGAAGACTTCCACCCCAATCCAAAAACAATTTGATTCAGACTGACTGTATATAAAGCAGCAGCAGGAGGAGGAATTATCAGTTCACAAGTGAATGTACCTTTAATATCCAACTAATGTTATATGAATACCAGCAAAGCAATGGAGGAATATCGAAGAAAATAAATTCGCAAAATGACAATTTGAAGCTGGGACAAAAAATTCTAGCAGACCAATGAGATATTCTGCAACAAGGCCAGATTATCTTATTAGAGCAGATAAATAAACCAAGAAAGATTCATGCCATCTGGCCTAAAAAGTAGTCCAATGGCGTGCCAATATGGAGACGGTGGGCCTGCTATTCAGGGTAGTAAGTTTGAGGAACTTGTTAAACTTTTTGTTCTATCGTATGATGTTTTTTCAATTAAAATTTTGTTCTAAAGCTGGACACTAAAAGACGTGAGATGACATGAATTTTAACGTTCTTAAGGTCAAACTGGTCTGTAGGACTTATCAATCTGTATTTACATGTTTCGATGATTGTTCCTATGGGTGTCCTGTTCTAAAATAAATTATCCAAGCTTTGTTTACTTTTCTGGCTATTTAATGTTGGATCTGTATCTTCTATCTTCAATCAGAATATAAGTATGGGTAGGCTGTCAGTTGTCTATCTCTGGCAGTGCACCTTTATGAATCTCACGAAGCAGTGTCAAAGTTTCTGAGGCAGTAGAATTATATTGAATCATCAAAAGAAAAGAAAAACCATATTAAACATGTCGAGAAAACATGCAATTTTTGCAATACAAGCTACAATCCAAATCGCGTCATGGTTGGAAGAAGAAAAGAAAGGTTAGGACTTTACTAGCTTTTCACCAGGAAAAACTTTATGGGATATTTTTACCCGAGTATTTTTTCATCATTTTTTTTAATATATTTTTCAAAAAGGAAAAAATTCCAGAAATGTTAACCAATTTTTTATACAAAAAAATTTAGCTGAGTTTTTTTTCATCCTTTTTTTCAAATATATTTTTCCAAAAGGAATTTTTTTACAGAAACATCAACCAATTTTATAATGTGGCCCATAAACAACAGACATTCAACGAGGTTGTAGTGTAATGAAAAGTGCATGTGAGTATACTACAGGTTTAATGCAGTACGTTGAAACATGATTCAAGTTGATTTTCAAGAATGTCGCCAGGACTTGCCCCACTAATATGCATCCTATGCTTACCCCACACTGCATTGAAGGCAGCACATCACTAATGCCCAGTACGGTAAGGCAAACCCTTTTTCAATATACATAACGGTAAGACTACTGGGCTTTTGCAGTTTTCAATATACACTCGACTAACTTCAATGGAACAATATTGATGCCAGAACCATTATATATGAGTACCCGCTTGATTTTATGGCAGGTAATGGTAACTTCAATGTACGGGGAATTTGCATGTGAAGAACAAAGGGCTGACATGTCACTATGATAGGAGGAGATTATATGGCAAGTCAAGGTCAATAACATGACATAGGGTACTATGAATGATAGGCCCAACCTGGATGGGCAAGGAAATGTATCTGTTGAGTGCCTTTCAGTATTATCATATCCTTTAATGGTGATGGTATCATTCTTCAAATCTACTGCAATATATCTCAGACGCTGGGCTAACTTCCATGGAACAATTTTGAGGCCAGAACCATTATCTATGAGTGCCCGCTTGATTTTATGGCGAGTAATGGTAACTTTAATGTACAGGGAAATTGTATGTGAAGAACCAAGGGCTAACATGTCACTCTGATCAAATGTAAGCTGTGGGCCAGGAGACAAATGTCCTACCAATGTTTGGAATTTATCAAGTGTAATATTGTTAGAAACTTAGACTAGCTCCAAAGATCATACAAAATATCCTTGTGGAGGTGAGATGTACACAAAAGATCCAAGATGGAAATCTGTGCCAGCATCTTGTTCAACTGGTCCACGAGATCATACTGCTTTGTGATAGAAGGTGAATATTTGGGTTTGGCTTGATTTTGAACAGGATTGAAATTGGAAGGTGGATTGATACCAGGTCACTGAGAAGGTGTGCCTCCCCGGTGTGTATCGTTCATTGAACATCTTATCTTTGTCAACTTGGACATCACTATAAGTATGGGTTATCTTTAGAGCTCTAAGCCTCACCAATTACAAAACAAATTAATTTACCAAGCAAACTAATAATTTTCCTAGATTTACTAAAGTTGGCAAAATGATGAATACTAATGGTAAATTCCATATTTAAATAGGGTTTTTTAATTTTGGTCAATATTTTTGGAAAGTTGGTATATTTAACTATTTTTCTAAAACTAAATCTTGTCAATTGGTAAAAAATTGGCCAAATCTTGTACAAGATTTCCCTAAATTCACTAAATTGGTGAAAATATACAAATAGAGTTTGTAAATCAATTTTTTATTAAATAAAAGAATTGTGTATTATTTAGTATTATAAAGTTTTCCACGATTTACCTAAATTCACTGAATTGGCAAAACACTATAAACAGAGTTTGTAATTTTTAAAAAAAAAAAATAAAAGAATTATGTTCTGTTTTAAATTTCTAATATCCAACTACATTTAAAGCAAAAGAAAATCCGGTTCTTCAAAAATTTCACTGCTTTTCACAAACAGTTCATTTCAGATTCAAATCTTATGCAATAAATTATATTACAGAACCAACTCGGATGTGCAAACTAAGAGCCAACCCACATACTGATACAACACATAACGCTATAGAACAAAATATTGCAAAACTAAGAAATAACTCAACTCTCAAGAATTATAATTATAAACAAACTAACAAAAAACTACATGGTAAAACTGGTGAATAAAACAAACAGGAATACACCTTAGAAATACATAATCTGTAAGGTAAGTAACTTGAAGTAGATGAAACATGCTTTCTTGTAACTTACCCGCCCTACAATAACTGTAGACATGATTATGCAGATATTTGCAATCATAACCTAGAACAACAAGACAATTACACAAAACTAGGCACCCATAAAAACAATTTTGTACAAAAGTAATCATATTTTGATGAGTGCATACAGCACTCCATTTTTGCTTGAAGGAAGTTAAAAGTCATCTCCTCTTTATATTAGACATAATACCACTGATACGTCACGCACATGGCAGCCTGAAGCGCACTACTTTGCAATGAAGATTGGGCTTTGAAACAAGCCTTAGTGCAGCTTAGGCGTCTGATAAAGTTTGGAGGAGTGACTTATTTGTTTTAAACCAATGGAATTGAAGTAAAATAGAATATGTCATAAACTATACATGCTCTTGCCTATGTGCATGAGACCAGTCAAAATGCTCTATTAGGTAGGGCAGTCCGGCTATTTTTGAGGCCCACTGAGTTCAAGTGCTGAGGATAAGAGGAGGTCCCAAGATTCAATTCCCTGAGGAAAAAAAAAAGTAAAGTATTACATTGTTGAATAAGATGAGCTTGGTCAGCAAGAGGATCAGGCCTTTCAATACAGATTTCTAGGCTTAAATCCCACTACATATGATAAGAGTGTTAGAAATTGTGTAATTTCGGTATCCAACTTGTTGGGTGTGGTGTACCCAATGGATGAGGCCAGCTGAATTTGACAAAAGACATACCCTTGAGTCGTGGCAAGTGAGCTCAAGGTTACACAATAGATGAGGCTGACTGAATTCAATGGAAGAAATACACTTGTGCTGTGGCAAGTAAGCTCAAGGCTACACAATAGATAAGGCCAACCCGATTGAGTGGGCCAAGTGCCACCCGAACTTACCAGCCGTCCCCTGAGCTATAGAGTAGAGATAGGGGCACTCGACGAAGGTGGCCGAGGGGGAGGGAACTCTCAGCGCCATATGGAGATTTTGGCATATAGAGCTATAGCCAGCTACGAACGAGATAGCTTTGAGTGGCGATAAGTAAGCCCAAGCTTACACAATGGGTGAGGCCGAGTGAATTCAACAAAAGAGATATCCTGGAGTCATGGCAAGTAAGCACAAGGTCACATAATGGACGAAGCCAAGTGGATTTAATGTCTATACTCCGAAGTCATGACAAGTGAACCCAAGATTACACAAGAAGGCCATGTGATTGTGAATGGCCGTAATGACCAAAAGGAGGGCCACAATTCGATGCACTCCGTTTGAGGCATATTGCGCCATGGAATTTTTTATAAGTTTCAATTGGTTAATTTTTCATAATTTTTCCAAAAATTAAATTCTGGGATTAACAAATTTTCAAAAAACCATTTGCCATATTTTCCTATAAAATCTAAAAAAGGTTTTTTAAATTCCCCAAAACATACACATATTAAGATAAAATTCTATTGTTTTCCTCAGAATTTGCATCGATTACATATATTTCTTATTAGGCTAAAATGCACCTGTACTAGATAGAGATAATACAAGTTCACAGAGAGAGTGGGTTAGGGTATGTACACTTTGTTGAACAATATATGAGGCAAATAGAAAAAAATAATTCCCACTAAAATGGTGTCTTACTTAGAATTAACCTTAAAAACTACTTTAACTATTTGTGGAGCTTCAAAGATCCCCTACCATTTTATAAAAATATTCCATTCCTTCAAATTTTGCCTAGATTATGCCTTATATATGTGTGTGTGTGTCTATGAAGCCCAAAGGTTTTGAAAATGTGTGGCAAATCGGGGCAATTTAACATAATCAAAAAAAAAAAAAAAAAGCCAGAGTATTACATTACCGCGGCAATGGCGACTATGGCAGAAGAAAGCAAGTAAACATAAAATGGAATCTCAAAGGCTTGCTCGGCTCCATTGTTCTTCTGCCCTTCATTGCGAGCCCATGGAGGAGTTTCGCCGGAATCCGGCCTCGCCCATGACGGGATGTTTTTGTCTGCCTCCTGTTTCGATTTAGCAGAGCCCTCTGTAGCTGCAACGACCCGAAAACTCACACGATTTGAACGCAAATGCGGCCCCGAAGGTTTCCGGTTCGATTCCCTGCAAGATTGTATATTGCGATTATTGTGTTGTTCCCTTCCACTTAGGTAGCATGTGGGATTGGGGAGCATAAATGTTCTCTCCCACGCCAGAGGGTTTAATTTCGCCATTCGCGGTTCTCTGTGAATTTGCTTTTTCTCATTATCTCTTTTGTTTGGCCCATCCCAAAAATATCTGATCGATTGGATTTTTTTGAGGGCGTGGAATCTTCTCTTCTAATTTCTAATTAGATCGTTACAGTTGTGATGAAGTAGGGTAGGGGGCACGTGCACTTATGTTCGAGGTGTAATAAGTAGATTATATGATTTTTAAGTATTCTAGGGATTAAAAAGATTATTTTTTCATTAATTTATTATTTATATTTCTGATTTTTAATTAATAGATTTCAAATTATTTTACTATAAAATAAGTTGGTCTCAAAACATATCAATAATGTTCTAGTGCCCCTACAACCTATTAAATGTAAGTTAAAATTGATATTTTTGTAAGGACTATCTTATCACATGTATTGGGTTGTTGGGTTTTTGTTTAGTATGACTCACTCTTTTTCATTTTGGAAAAGGAAAGAAAATGTTTATGATTCATGGTATTTTGTGCATTATTTCTTGATTAAAGGTAAAAGATATATTTAATATTTTTTTGTGCACATTTCAATAAGCAACGTTTACATGGAATCACTAAATTATATAGAATGTCAGTAATTTGGTACATATTTCGTAAATAAATATGTAGTGGATTATAATAATGAGTAAGCATACATCTAAATCAGTAGACTCTTTTAGCTAGGTAGCCACAAGTAAGGGGCATCCACGCCATCAAATTCACTCAAGGCATGATCTTGGGTTTAACCGCTTGACTCTCCATATCTAGTATCTAAAGGGATTTGTACCGTGGTGGATGGATATAAGTAACCATCATTCTCACCAATCGGACTACAACCCCTTCGATAAGGATAAATATTTTGATTCGGATGCATATGAATAATTGACCTTCTTTAGTTTAATGCTAACATTTTTTTATATATTGAAGGTGAAGGATAAACATACCCATACAAATAATCAACCTTCTTTAGCTTATTAAGAAGTGAAGGGTATCCATTCTATCAAATTCATTTAGGATTCAGACAATTTTAACATACCATCACCCTCACCATTTGAACTAAACCCTTTTAATGTGCCTTTTGTATTTAATTGGATTCAATACGTAAAAATTAATAGGATATTCAATTAATATATGAATGACAATATTATTGTAGACACCTAAAATTGGTTTTACGCAATTTGACAACATCAACTTTGACATAGTTTGACATAATTAGACATTATGCATACATTTGAATCTTGTGCATGTTTTCCCTTTATCCATTTACCTCCGTGTTGTCTTTGCCAATGCTCTTCACTAGAAACACCTATTCAAGATCAACCTCGTTTATACAAGAGCCTTCTAGAATCCTAAATAAACCTTTTCCAAATCTCAGATCACTAATTTTCACTTCCAAGGCAGTATTGGTAATGGTTGGATAGTTACAATTACTATTGATGTATGCCTTGATGGTAGTGTCTAAGAACACTTAATGACTATTTTTAAAATTGTGAACTCTCCATTAGACCGATATAGACACGTTTCATGGGTTGTTCATAGTGGGAAATAACGAAGAGTCAATGATATGTACAAATCAATCTTAAGGCTATACTCACTTGGCCATCACATTAAGAATCGGTTGAAAACTTAAAGAATCAATTAGCACTCTCTTGAGACATCATCATAAAGGCATACACATTTGAAAACCCCTCAAATGAGAAATCCTAGATCCAAGTCTGAACATATGAAAGTCAAAGTTGCATAGTGTCAATTGTCAAAATTCAAACATTGCATTGCATTTTAGATTGATCAAGATGTTGCACACACACACACTTAGGTGGGAGAAATACATGTGGTTTGAGCCTTCTTCAGAGTATTGGAATGTAGGCAATGCTGAGCGATTCAATGGGGAGTAGTTGGCGTTACCCAACCTAAAATAATAACCCCTTTTTCAAGGGTCATCTTATGGTCGAAAACACAATTGGGGTTTGGATGAAAGGAGAAATAAAATATATATTAATGCATAAGGTTAAAGGTGAGTCCACACATAAGAAACACCTACAAGCGCAAGCACAACATTCCTATAACTTACAAACTTCCACAACATATAGGGACTTTGTTAGTAGAGCCTAAAAAAATCAATTACCGCTAGTGCCAAACTTTATCGACAACATCTAGACATGGGCCTATGTTTTAGATATGAGCACTTGAAAAATCACATACAAAGATTTTTTTGATAATGCAACACCTTCTATGAGTAATGCATAGTCGAAATCAATGAAGTACACTTCTACCCTCTTGCTTTGTCATTTCTAAATTGAAATAGTGCAACATCTAGAATATCAATTCAATTCAAATTGGTATCTTGTTGTTATATATCTTACATAATATAATTATCTACAATGTTACACTACTTTAAGACACATAAATCCAAAATAAATAAAAATAATTATCTCTAAGAAAATAGAGTAGTTATGCTGATAGGCATTTCTTTACAATGAAAAAGTTCCAAATATTTCATGTAGCCACTATGTGATATCAATGTCGAGGAAAAACCCTAATGATTAAGGGAAGGGGATCAATTATTGGATAGGGTTCGATAGTTATGAAGGGATTCCCTAATTGTAATTGATTCATGCTTATTTAATTATGCATACAAGTTTTTGTACTTTTGATAAAAGTCAACTTTTATTTTATTATTAGGCATATCATTTGTTAGATAAACAATATAAAAAATATGGACTCATATTTAAAATATTGCATAAATATTGAAAATAAATGAATGACTTAGTTTAAATAAAAAAGTGTATCATATTCATAATAAGGTATAACATATTCAAATTTAAATACTTTAATCAAAACATCACATCCTTTTCTAATATTTTTATGAGCAAGTAAATTTTTAACTATCTACTTTATTGATTAGATGAGTGTTAAAAAGTAAATGTTTAAACAACTATTTAAGACTATTGTACATCTAATTGTAAGTTTTACAAGACACAATCTTTAAATATCTAGGTTATTTAATACTATAAGTGGTGCATTTAAATATTTTATTACACACTTTGCTATTTAAATTTCAAATATCTAGGTCCAACATTTGGCTCTCTAATTTGGAACAATAAAAACTAACCTTCTCCATTAATTGTTCACTTTAAAAATTAAAGTTTCATACAATTTTTAAGCTTCACCATTCCCACAAAATTCAAAATCAAATTTGGTCGTTGAGATATAATTTGTCTATAAATGAAGAAATCTACACCAACCAATGTCTGAATTTTAGAGAGAATGCCAGAGTCAAATTTTATTAATTTGGAAGCATTATAAATTCATTTAAGTAGACTTAAATTTTTCATTGATCACATTCCATGTAAGTAGACTTAAGTTTTTCGCTAACGTACCAGTAAATGTTATTATTTTTCAGTGACTTAAGTTTTTTATTGATATGTTGTTGTGATTTAATGTTGTCATGTTATTCATTAACATTTTTAACATTACAAATATTATTTGTCATAATTACTGTTGATATGTTTTCCATTCATGTTATTGTGTTATTTATATTTATGATGCATTTCTATTTTCCCACCTCTAACTTTCCATGACTTCTAGGGGCACCCACTAAATGTTCCCACACACAAATGCTTGTTCGAATGGAAATGGATTTGAACTTGTGATGAAATACTGAACATTTATTGGTATACACACATTTTTTTTTGGATGGAAAGGATTTGAACTTGGGATGGAAGACTTAAAAAATACTAGTATACACACACATATTTGTTTAGATGGAAAGGATTGGAACTTGGGATGGAAGATTGAACAAATTGTTGGTATGCTTATTTAATTATGCATCTGATTAATTTATACTTATTTAATTCTATCATTTTTTGAATTAAATGGGCATGTTGGAAGACACAATTATGTCATTAAAATACAATGACTAATTTTGAAGACATTTGATAGCATTTATTTCCATTAATGTGGTGAATTAATGTCATCATGCATGCCATCTTAAACCTGTTTAGCATGCCTTGTTCAAGTCACCCTCCCCTAAATGTCATGGAACCCAAATGCCTCTTCTACAAAATATAGTATTTCAGGTAGATTGTATTATCACCATGATGAAGGGATGAAATTTTGTCCATAGTTGAACCCATAATGTTGACATGTTTTCATTCACATATGACTCAATATTTGTTGGTATTTAGATGGAATCCTTAGAAGTTTCCATTCACATACTAGTAAATGTTATGGTTTTTATATTAGTGACATATTTCTATTTTCATGCCTCCAAATTTCTATGGATTTTGTAAGAAGTCACTAAATATTTCCTTAAGCCCTAAAGGTTTCATTCACATACTATTAAATGTTAGTCTTTGTATCAAAATTAGGATTTTCATTTGCATAATAGTAAATGTTATTATTTTTGTATCAAAGCAAATCATTTTATGAATTCATGTTCTTGTGTTATGTATATTTGAGGCACATTTCTATTTCCCTACCTTTTCATTGAAATTTGTGTAGTGATTAGCATTGATGTCTTATTAGTTGTCTTTAATAAGGAATGAAGGACCATGTTGGAAGATGCCTGATAGTCTTAAATTGCATTAAAGTGTCATGTCAATCATGTTCAACATGCGATGTTAAAATTTCACTTGTAGTAAATGTGAGATGAACATCAATGGAACCCAATGACCTTTTATTCATATACAAATAAATGTTATTGTCTTTGTATCAAAATTAAGGTTTTCATTTACATACTGGTAAATGTTATTATTATTGTATCAAACAAAATCATTTTTTAAATTCTTGTTGTTGTGTTATTTATATCTATGATGCGTTTGTATAACCATGCCTTCAAATTTTTATGGATTTTGCAAGCACACATTAAACATTTACACACACAAGGTCTTTTTTGGATGGAAAAGGGTTAAAGATTATTTAACAGAGATTGAAACTAACAACTTTTTATGCATAATGCATTGTTTAATAGAGATTATATCTTCAACATGTTAAAGGGATGAAATGCTACATGCCTTGAACACTCTGCAAACTTTTCATGTGCTACTAAACATTTATTTGTATGTGGATGGCAGTGGTAAAGGTTTTCATTCACATATGAGTAAACATTATTGTCTATGTATCAAACCAAATCATGTTATGAATTGATGTTGTTGTGTTACTTATTGCATTTATATTTACCCACCTACAACATTTAGATGATACAATGATTTCACAATTAAGGCCAAGGTTTGATGTTCCCTCTAATGAATCTAGTCAGCTTCCCTAAGAACATAGACTTAAACCACCTAGAATGTATTTTTCATTCATTTTATAGGTATGACAAATTGTTTATATCAATATGTTGAACATTTTTTTAAAATTTGACCACTAATAAAAAAAAATATGAATACATTATTTTTGCATTGGATTAAAATTTTGTGCAATGAGGATCATTATGTAGTTAACATGGGTGATCAATATTCAATGAAGGGCCATGTCAGAAGACATGTGTGTCTGTATGAATGAACATTTACTAGTGTGTGGATGGAAGCCCTGGAGGTTTTTATTCAAATACCATCACCACCACCTTCTATGTCACCTTAGATTGTTTGTGTTAATGTCAATGTCATCACTGTCACCTTCTATCCCACCTGAGATAGTTCATTACTACATAGTAGGTGGACAATGGGGCATATAAGATGTAATGGTTGATTTAGATTCCAATGAAGACATAATATATAATGCATTCAAAGATCTAGATTGTAATCAACCATAAATAAATGAACAAATAAATTCAATGTCATAATTTCTTAAATTTCTAATGGAAAGGGTTGCTAATATATTAGGAAACAATGCATTTAAGTAAAGCTGAAAATCTCAATTACTTACATTAGATGAGTATAGGAAAAGTTTTATGGAACAAAAGTCCCATAGGAAGGAGATTGAATAATTAAAGGCAAGGAAGAAAGAATAGGTTGATGAGAGGAAATCCCTTAAGCATGGTGAGAGGGAAAAAGGGAACAAATGAAGAATCAAAATGAAATAAAAAGGCAAAAAATGAGAAAGAAAAGATATAACAAAGGTAGGAAAATGTGAAAAAAAATATCATGATAGAAGAGAGATAGAATTTGAGAAGGTCAAGAAAGAAATGGGAGAGGCAAAGATGTTTAAGCAATGAATTCAACTCTCTACCCGAACAACATCACATATTGAAAGACATGATAAAAATTATATCCATAATTGCTTCATTTACTTGCAACTATCCATGTGGGAGCCCTCCTCCTAATTATTTTAACATGGAAATAATGTTAGGAATAAATAAAAAATTAACGTGGAAATAATTTCACAGAATCACAATAATAAAAGATATGAACATAGATACATAAAGAATAGAAATAAAAATAAACAATAAGAAGACCAGATTTAACGTGGTTCACCCAATGTGGGCTACATCCACCAAGAAACACTTGCTTAGATTTTATTACAATCTACAAGAGTACAATCCACTCTTAGAGTAGTATTTTCTCATTTACAATGTATAAAATATTTTTTGGAGCTATGTTCAACAAACCCTCCTAAATTCGCACCTAAATTCACACACTATGTTCTTCCTTCTCAAAACCTTGTTCTCATGTTATATTACCTACTAAATATGCATCTATAAATAATACATCAACATATTGGTTTTAAAATATAATGGGTACCAAAACCATGGGCCAAGTCAACCCAAAACGGTTTCCCATTAAGGGGGTCCATAATTTTTTTTGGGGGATATCGCCCTCGAACCTCAATGAGAATACATAAAAAGTGTACAATACATTTTAAATGTATAATATTTGAAATACATTGTAATTTATAAATAGTCTCCACAATATAACAAACAAATGGCACAAGCATACAACCCTTGAAGGACAAACTACAACTCCATTTTCTCTAAATACAAGCAATGAAAGGCATGGCTTAAAATTTTCACCTTAGATAGTATAAGTTTAGTTTTACCTTAAAGTAAATTTACTTGTTATCTAATGTAACAGAATGTATTAAGTTTTTTTTATCTAATGTAATGAAGTATATTAAATAATGTAATTATTATATAATGTATTAAATTTGATTATGTAATGTAATGAAATTTAATTGTTAGCTACCATTCAACATGAAAATAGATCATAAGCTTAATGAAATTTAAATAACCGTCACCTTAAAGTGAGTTCCCCACTATTATTCTCCACTCTTTAATTAAAAAATATGTCATCATTACCCATAAGAAAAAAACACCAATTAAATAGATAAACAATACAAGTAATAAAAAGTTTAGCATCACAAAGTATTTATTAAATTTATAAATTTAAAAAATAAATAAATAAATTAATTAAAAAAAAAAAAAAAAAAAGCGCATTATAAACTTCATAAACATAAAATATGTTAAGAATCATAATGTAATCAATGTAAGAGAATACAAACTTTGCAAACATAAACTTTGTTAAGAAATAAAATGTAAAAAAATTAAAAATAGTACAATCTTCATAAACATAAATGTGTTAAGAAACACAATGTTTGTAAATTTTTTGCAAACATCATAACTTTGAGAAACCCAACAAAAATTTACCCTTTGCAACAATTAAACTTCAATTAAAAAATAACACATGATTAAAGTAATTGATAATATAATGGAAAACATATTAAAAAAACTATGACAAATAATAGTTGTAATGTCAAAAATGTGAACAAATAACACAACCATATGAATTCATAAAAAAAAATTGGTTTGATACATTTGACTCAAAATTTATTAGTATGTGAATGAAAAACTTCAAGGCTTCCATCGACATACCAGTAAATGGCCCTTCAATGCATATTGATGGCCCTTCAATTTTTTTAAAACTATATACTTGTAATATGTACTAAGAGGGTGAGGGCATGGACTGTGGAGGTGGAATTAATGTCAGTTGTGATGCTTGTGGTGGTATTGGAGTCATTTTTGAAGATGATGTTTTTGTATATCCAAATATTGGAAGTGTTTGTTGTGGCAAAGGTGCTTAATAAGTCTTTCTTGCTTGTAGTTCCTAAATGAGCTAGGTAGGTGTGAGGAACTTTGGTTTATCAACCATGGTTGCAATTAAAGTGTCAAGGTTTGCCAAATTATGTTTAAATTGACATGAATCTACCAAGACATCCTATACTATGTTGATGAGTGTTCACAATGGAACTTGGGTATGCATGATGGTTTGGATATCTTCATCCTTCATAGCTATAATGATTGGTTTATGTTGTTGGACAGTTTGTTGGATATCTTATGTGATTTGGTCCATCCTATATACATACTATATGTATAGACATCAATGAAAATGCTTCATAGAATATCATTTTCCCAAGTGTGCATCTGGCCCATTATATTGCAGAGCCAGAGAGTTTTTAAGTGCATTATCAAGTTTAGCAGGTTAAGATGTTTCACTCTTCATTATTGATTTAAACTTGTCAACCTTGGAGAGGTCTAGAATTATTTATTTTATTGCATTATCTAGCTAGATATTTCATTCAAGTATAATGCAAGATATTTTTATGGTTTAGTGAATCACAACATCAACTGCTTGTTCATGTTCTTTGAGAAGTTCAAATATTGCATCTAACTTCACTAAAAAATGTTGGTCTAAATTCAATTTTTGCACATCCACCCAGTCCTTTGAAAGGCAAGAGAGTGAAATTAAGAGTTGATTTTCCTTAGACATTACTTGGCCTCAAAAAACTTGAACCACTAGTGCTCGACAAATATCACCAATTATTTTTCAGGCCTTGGCTAGGCAATCATGTAAATCTATGTTTTCTTCTCTTAGCTAGAAGTTATCCTACTCCATCTCAAATTCCTTTAGTATAATTATTTACTGAAATGTAACAATTCCCTCAATTTTATTTTCTAAGGTGAGTTGGGTCACATCTAGTGACATCTCTTGAATTTTCATGGCTAAAATTAATGAAGTCACAAAAATTATTGGCAGCATAGGCTAGTGACCAATTTGAGTGAAAAGGGAGTGTGAATGTCATTCATCATAGAGGTGAAGCTTAGTCATACCACAACCATTGATTGGTATTATATAGTTTTTATTGTAACACTTATTCTTGTGCCCCTTCCAATGCTAATCCTAGATACTAAGAAGTACATGAAGGCTATTGGACTTCAAAAATTAGTTCTTTCTTCAAATTATTTCTCTATTGCACAACTTGTTCTTGTGGCTTGGATCTTTGGGTATTTATTGTGACTTCAACATTTTTGTTCCTTCTATCCCTTCCTTTGTTTTGGCAACTACCTATGCCTAAATTTTCACCTCTTTCACTACTTGTTCATCTTGTTTAACTTGATCTACACCATATTTCACTACTTGCTCTTTTGAAATATTCTTTTTCAATTATCCTACTTGTGCATGTCTTCTTTATATTTCTCCTCAATTTATTTGATTGTTGTGTTAGCCTAAACTTTATTATTATAATCTTCTTGTTATCATAGGACCTATTTTTGTTTGTTATCAACATCCTTGGCTGCTAGCTCAACTTCTGCCTTAATTTTTTTGCCTCTTGCACATCCTTTTCATTTCAATCCTCCTTTTGTTATTATCTTTCTTGTTCCTTTTTATTCTATGTTTCTTCCTTCTTCTTTTTCTCCTCTTCTTCTTTCCTCTTTTTCACTTCTTATTTCTTCTTTTTTCATGTCTTCTTCTTTCTAGGCCTTCTCCAACTTGGCCTTTTCTTTTTCTTCCTTGGCTCTTTTATCTTCTTCAACTGCCTTCATAATTTCCTGCACTTGTTGCTATGCAATGCCACTTTGAGAATGAGCTTGCTCCAGTTGTTTTTGTGATGTGGGTTGATTTTCTACAATTTTTTACTATGTGTCTTGTGTCATAAAGTTATCAATTTTGGGATCATGTGGTGCAGTTGGGGAGTATAGGTAAAAGTATGGTAAATGGGGTGAAGGTGGTGGGGAAGGAAGTGGTGAATGCTGTAGAGAAGGAGAATGGGATGGTGAAATGACCACTCTATGCTTGCTTACTACATATTCACATGGGTAGGTGGAACCAGAGTTTTCTTTTGGCACTTGGATACATAGGTATAGATGATAGGTTATTGGCCTACTTCTTATTCTTATTCAAGTTATTCCTCCACAACATATTACACTGTGGAAAAGGTGCTCATGAACTCTACGAATGTTAAATATCACAATTACATGCATGTACATTTTATGTATCAAAGATCTTTAGGGACTTCCTTGTTATGTTTTTACTTACTCCATCCCTAATTATTATGTAATAGTCTATGTCAATGTTATTATTATAAATAATGAACCTAAGCTTGATGTTCCCCCTTGAAAAATGGGTTACATCCTGTGTTTGGTTTCTTCCTCCTCTATGACTCTATCCACAATTATGAACACTAGATGTTTGGGTATCCAAACCAATAGTACAATTGTAATAATGTTTCATAATTAACATTCTTGCATTATATTCCAAAATAATAACTCTTTCTATTCCTCCTCCTCATATATATCCTTGTTGATTCCTTCCATCATAGACTTGTACACTTTGTACATAGTAACTCCCAAGTTCTTCAGGTCATATTTGGTAGCAATATTGGGCATGATCTTATCTATCAAGGATGGATTTGTGTTATGAGTCTTATTCTTTGGTTGTGGTGATGCTCTTTAGGATGAAACTTTCTTGTTTCCCATGACTTCTTCTGATGATGATGCATAATATTTTGGTTTTGCCTATTCTTGTGCTTGGGATTTTTCTTGTGTTTGTAGAAATGGTTGTTTTGTGTCATGTGGCATAGATCATAGTGGTGGCATTGATCGTGCAACCATAGTTTTTTACCTTATGACCTTTGCCTATGTATATAATATGTTGATGAATATGAATGAGGGTATGACTGGTCATTTTATAAGGTCATGGATTCACATTTGAACCCCATTATGAATATTGGTGACCATGGCGAGCATTGTCAAGTACTGTAGCACATCTATAAGTAGCCAAGGGTATGAGGCAATCAAACCTTAAAGTTTGATCCACCATTGGTTAAAAAACAAAGTTATGAGTAGTATTTCCATATTTTCATCCATGTGAGGTTTACAAAATCACTGGTAGGACAATAGTCTCCATTTGGTGTGATAGGACCATAAGGGGATTTCTATTACATAAAGCAAAGCACTAATACCAAAAAATAGTATTGGAAGAGATATGATACATTTTTGATAACCTTATCAATGTTGTTGATAAATTATGTTACCGAAAATTCTAGCTAGTTCAATTCTTCTTTAAGTCAGATCATGCGATATGCAATATCAATGATCCCCTTAGTTGTTTGGTGCACACATTTTGTCATTTTTTAGTATATCTTGATGATGCATTCCATTAGTACCCATATTGTGGCATAATCTACTAAATCAATTGGAATCCCTCTAGATGCTCTTGCATATTTCTCTTTGATTTTTGAATGGATCAAAGGGCTCAAGGTTTTGTAATGTGCCAAAGATTTCCTTTTTTTTGGAATACCAGTCACTTGCATTGTAGTAGTTGCATTAATGTGGATGATAAAATCCTTTGACAAGTGTATGGCCTCTTCATTGTAATGACTAAGGAGATTCATCATTACTTCATATATTTAACCAAAGGTGAGGAGATTAATTAGGCATTCTACATTTGATCCTCATAGCCTATCTGATATGACTAGGGCTCTTGGTTAGGAACCCATGGCTTGTGCTTGGGATAATAATTTGACCTCAGTTGAGTTGATGAAATCGAAAGGTTTAGGGTCATGATACCTTATCTCTGTGAATGCAAACCTAATCCCCATCTCTTCCTTATATGAATCAAACAATGAGATGAGTAGTTGAGACCTATCCATTATTTTTTACTTTGTAACAATTTTTTTGATAGATGTGTGTTCAAGTAGAAAAATAAAACTCAAATTGTAGAAGTTTCTTATTATCTATGGATTGCAACTACATTTCCCTCTCTTTTCCCTACCTTAAATATATTTCCCTTCCCCCAACTTGTCTAACACTTTGGATTTTTTTTGCTTAGTTATTTTTGCTTCATTATAATTTTTTCTTTGAGTTTCATTAGTTGTTGTGATGCGACCTTGGTGTTTTGATTAATAGATTCATTTGATGACATTCAATGATGTGACACACTAATTTATTATGCATTACCTGGGTCTGACACATATATCTATTTTATTAATTATTTAATCTTTAAAGTGCCTTGTCATTAAATTCCTTGGTAGTTATCATTTAGTATCTCTCCTCTATACCTTTTCATTATCACCTCTTTCCCATACTTATTTCATTGACATATGCATTTACCGATCTATGTCTTTTTATTTCTCTACTAATTATTTTCATGATCTATGACTTCAAATTTTATAATATGTTTTGAATGTTTGTGATATAGAGATTGAACTATACACAACTTCACTAAAACCAATAAAAATATAATAAAAACTATACAATAAACAAAATTCCTAAATACATGGTGCTACTCAACACCTACTCTATTTTCAGCATTAGATTTATAGAGATCACTCATGGTATGGCTTAAACATGCAACCATTTACTCACCCTAAAAGGATGGTTCATTTAAGGTCTCTAAGTACTATAGTTCCTTGTTGTGATAATTCATGGATAACATATGGTCCTTTCCACGGAATGTGTATCTTTTCTATATGTGCTTGAAATCTCTTATCATATAACAACATTATCTATTTGGGGTGAAATTAATTTGATCACATATTATGATCAACCATGCCTTTTAAATATTTTTATTTATTTATTTCATCCAACTTGCTCTCTACCTAGTTTATTCCATGTGAGTTAAATCCAACAACTTTTTCTGAAGTGAGTCTTGGTCTCCCAGTCGCATTATCATTGCAATTCACATATTAGGGATGATGTATTACATTAGCATCACCACTTACATCTCATATACCAATTTAAAAGGAGTGAATCTTGTTTCATTATTTTAGTTGGTTCTCTATTACCATAAGATCATAGGTATTCAATCTTCCTAGTCATCCCTCTACATATTACATATTTTTGTGATCATCTTTTCAAGAATTTTGTTTGATACTTTTGTCTACCCATTGGCTTGAGGATGATAAGTCATGATATTATGGTATGATAAGATGAATTCCTTAATTAGATTATTAATGGTGTTATTAAAGAAGTGCATTGCTATGTCAATGACTAGTTTCACAAAACATCCACACCTAGTTATGATGTTCTCGTACAAGAATTTGGATACGTCTTTGGCACTGCAACTTGGTGTTGCAATAATGTCTACCCATTTAGTGAAATAATCCATTGTATAAATTATACATCTGACATGATTGAATTTTTTAGGCAAATTAATGGGCCCTACAAAATCAATTTCCTATTGTTCAAATGTTTGCATAGCTAGAATTGGGTTTCAAGGCATTTCATCCCTTTAGTTCAACATTCAACTTGTTAACAAATGTCACAATGTTTTGTGATGTTGTACACATCCTAAAATAGAGTAGGACACCACATACCACTTTTTATTACCTTCCTCATAGTATATTCCCATATGAAGTGTCCTTGTTTGACTCACTAATGTGCTTCTTCTAAAAACTGCAGTCTCTCATGATCTAAGGCTACTCCATGTAACACATCATCCTTACCCATATTATAAATAATCCCACTGATAATACTAAATGACATAGATCATGTGACCAACTACCTTTTATCTTTATCAACATAATGCATTAAAAAAAACCCTTATTCCAAAAAGTAAGCTATGTCTTTCATATTTTCCAAGATCGTAGATAATCAGAAGAAATGAGCATCCGATGACTCATCTCGTAGTTATTTTGGTTCTTCAGCATCCATGATATGAATAAGATGATTTGGCACCACATTTTATCTTCTAAGATTGGAAATAATATTAAAGTAGAATTCTTGAAATAACATCAACCACCTTGATATCCGTTCTCCTAGCATTGTCTTATTCACTAGATATCATAGAGCTTGATAGTCTATAAATAATTCAAATGGTGTAGCCAAAAGATAATTCCTATATTTTTGTATCACAAAACCACAACCAAATATTCTCCTTTTGTAGTAGTGTAGTTCTTCTCATCCATTGAAAACTTTCAGCTTGCAAAGTGAATAGGGTGATCTAAGCCCTCATCTCTAGGTTGAGACAATAAAACTCTTACTATGTTTCCTTAAGCATTTGCATTTGCATGAAATAGATTAATCTAGTTTGGAAATACCAATATGGGGTTCATAAATAATATTTAACTCAAATATATGAAAGTTACTTGACATTCATTTGTCTTATCAAACCTTGTATCCTTGCACATTAGTCTCTCCAATGGAGCATATATAGTTATATACCCCTTGATAAACTTATGATAATACCTAGTACATGATACATGAATGATCACACTTTAGAAGAACTTATAGGATATGGAAACCCTATAATGACTATAATTTTGGCTTGGTTAACTAGAACACCATTATTACATACTGTATGTCCTATAAGTACACCAAATGGTGTTAAAAACAAACATTTCTTCAAATTCAGATTGATGCAAAAAGTTTAAAATATTTCTAACATAAGATGTAGCTTGGAAATGTGATATTTGAATAAGGAAAACATAACCTATCTATCTAGATTAATCTCCATAAAATCATGTATGAACTCTTTGAATGCAGTGACTACAACTTTAGAGAAAAAAATAGGGGCATTTTTTAAATAAAAAGGCATTACCTTATATACAAATGAACCCCAATCTATTGTAAAAGTGGTCTTGTCTGGTCTCATGCTACAATCATAATATGATGATAGACATTGAATCCATATGTGAAAGAATATACTTAATGTCCTGTGACCTACTCAAGAACTTTATCTATGAAATGAATCAGAAATGGATTGTTAACACATAAATCATTAAGTTCCATATAGTCATTGTAGACTTCAATTTATCCTAAATTTTTGGGTTGAATCACCATTAGGCTTACCCAATCTTCTTTCTCAACCAGATGGATGATCCTTGTTTCTTACATCTAGTCAATTTCATCCTTGACTTCGAGCTTCATGTTGGGATTTATTATGTAGAGGAACTTCTTTATAGGCTTTACGCACTCTTTAAGTTCTATGTATATCTCTCATAATGAAGGATATACACCTTTTACTTATGAAAAATTCATAGGGAACACATATTGTTAATCTTAAAACAAGTAGACCCCCTATCAAATTTATTGTTGTGTCCAATAGTTGCCTATGGTTGCTAACTTTCATACATAGTCGGTACCAATGTTTTTCACTACTTTGTGTATTGTTTCTAGATATAGATTATTTGGAACATTTAGAAGAGAGTCTCTAAGTGTCATTTTCCCTTCCTTCTCATGAATATTTAGATTTGTAGATGCATATCCTCTATTGGCTCTATGATCTTGAATTTAGGCTCTTCTACCCAATGTTTAGGATCAAAGATTCCTTTTAAATATAAATCCTCCTTAGTATCACTGAATTTTTCTTGATCTAGATTATCCATAATCATAATATATGATTGTAAAAAAAATTATTTTTTCTTCTTGTTGGCACTATAATTATTTATAGTTTTTCTTAGATACCTAGCTTCTTCCTCCTACAAATTTTGATCATGTGCAGTTATTATGTCTTCCTCCCATCCATGTCATAAAAACAACTTCAACTTTTGGAGATATTTTTGAATTATGGGTTTCTCATCTTCAAAGACAAATGATTGTATAAAATCATATTTAACTTGTGTCTAATTTTTGGTCTCATGCCTACACTCCTAATGCATATACTATGCTCTTAGAAAAGATGTTAGAGTGTGGTGGAACACATGTGCCCAGTTAATTAATTTCACACCTTGTGAAGAACATATATCAACACACCTATGGATGTTCAATTTAGGGAACTAACCTTCTTAGAATAATGGTAATTGATCAAATATCACAAGCACTACTTGGAACTAGACTTTGATTAGTTCATAGGTGTCCTCCTAGTGTAATTGTTTAAAATGGTGAATTGCCCACCATGTCACAATTACACCCTTTAGTGCATAGTATATCACCTAACCTAGAGATATATACTAGGAACATGGTGTTCCAAATTAGAAATGAAATAAACTAAATACTCTATTACAAAGTATTAAGGTAATTGTCATTTGGTAGCAAAAACCATTCTCATCAGTTGTACCTGATGGTCCCCTCTTACCCAGTTTTGCATATGTGCATCTAAATCACCACTAATAGAAGACACAACTTCCCATAGTAGAATACCCTCCTAAATATGCTCTGTGTAGTCCATATCTATTACAGTCGCCTAGTATAATAAGTCCACCCATGATTTTGTTAGAGATCACATAAATGGAGATTTGCACTCTTCTATGTGAAACTACAATACTTGCTCCATGGTTTCAATAGGTTGGTTTGAAAAATGCTTTGTATTTTTTAGCTATATAACTGATTTTACTTCTTGTGTGACACATGTATAATCTCTAGTTCATAGTGATTCTATCTTGGGCCTCATGCCAACTTTAAATTAGCTATTGTATCCATAAGAATATGGTGAAAGTAGGATCCTTAGGGATGATTTATGGTTTAATTTTAGATTTATTTAAGAGTATGACAATGATCTTCTTTCCTTGATGCATATCCAAATGATTAGCTACTATATTTATTGTCTTCTAACTATAACATGACCACTTTTCCCCTATCAATGTAGGGTATCACATTTTATTGGTCTTCATGTCAATAACTTCAAAGTCACCTTGTAGACTTAGATCATAAACTTTTATTTCTACATCTTCCAACCTCCCACTGGGTTCTACACTTTCATAAGGTATGAGACTCAATGTAATAGGGATGTATCTAAAAGTAGGTCATCTAATGGCCTCCCATGTAGACCAAAGAATCATATTAATTGTGCTTCCAAAGTCAAAGACAACATTTGGAACTTCACACCCTAGAAGTTTAACATCTTATCAGGAATCAACATCCCACAACTTCTTGATTTCATGTACCAGACTATATTTCAATCCACTAATGTCCTCTTCTTGTGCAATCTAATAAATTATGGAACATGTTAGTGATATTTTGTGATATGTCCTCATTGTGTAGTGTACTCACTAGATTTAGAATATCCATCAAAGATGTAACTCCTCTATCTTATTGTAACATGTGAATAATCTACACATACATTTATGCATCGACAACCGTGACATCTCCTTCAGAAGCATTCTAATTTTGTATGTTCTATATTAATTGCAATGCTTCTGACATCAAAACATTCATTTTGATAGGGTTTAGATACTTGTCATGCTGAACCTTTCTAATTAAAATCTCTTTTGGCATATCCAAGGGTGACAATCCTTGACATCTGTACTAGTTTTGAGTGGTAGATTGTAGATACATATGGTCTTTCAGTTACAAATTTAGCATATTCTCATTGTGCATTGGTTTTTCCTTTATTTACTTTTCAATAATTGGATAATATTTTGTTTTATGTTGCTCTAATAATATTTAGTAAACACAATACGTTTATCTTTATGGGTTGTAGGGATAATTCCATGTGATATGATTGTATTCGATATACATTTAGAACATAAGGAGTTGTCTACCCTATTGCCATCCTTTCTTAAATTTTAGTTACCCTCTTGGTATCCTCCCTATATTTGTGGAGAACCCAACCCTTGATTTTATTGTCCATCATATCCCCTTATTGTCTCTTGAGAAAAGGTGGGGCTCATCCTGACTATTATGGAGGAGACACAGATTTTTAAGTTGGTACTATGGGTATGGAGGTGTCCATCTAGTCTGGTATTGAGGTGACCACAATGTCCATCCTATGAGACCTTGTGGATAATAATGAGGAGGCTATGTAGATTGGGGCATCCACCTAGGAATAAACTACATATCTTGGGTCATATCCACATTTGGACTTGGAACTCTAGGTTTTGTATTTGGGTCATGATATGCAGCTACCACAAAGACATCCCTGATGATGTCTTCCTTCAACGTCTGAAGTGCTCTTCAATTATTCTCATCATGATTATGATATTTACATAAAGTGAAATACATGTTGTGTGGTTGATGTATGTATTGATGTAGAAGGTGGCACTTGGTAGTAGGATGTCCCACTATGTGACAAATTTTATAGAGATCAATTTTAATTTTTGGACAATCATTTCTATGATTTCCTTACCACACTTTATGCACCATATAAATAACTCAAGTTTGTCTCTTAAAATTATTCCATCTTGCAGATGGAAGTATTTTTATTAGTATCTATGCTTGTAATAGGTCGTGGAATTTCTCCACAATATTTTATCTACTCAACCTGGATTGTAACTGATCGAGCATCAAACTTATAAGAGAACTATGTTTGTGAAATAACAAACCAAACAACTTTGTTTATGTATTGAAACTAAAATTTCACCTAGTTTATGACATTTGAGAATCGACAATAATAATCCCAAATTAATTTTCCTAATTTTTGGTGAATCTCCTTCAAGTCATGAATGGTTTAGCTAAGGATTTTTTGCATCTTAAACTCCCTAATTAGTTTATTCTTAACATATAGCAAGGACATTACAGTTGGATTATTTTTGTATATGAATTCTATAGTTATGTCTGTCAAGGCTCATATGAGCTTGCATTTCTTTGCATCATCTACGATGACACCTTTATCCCACCATTTCATTTTTTAGTTCAACATATATTTTTAAAAGTTAATAGAACCATCATAAGTTGTTATGCTATTCCTAAATTGAGAACCATGTTTCTTGTGATTACACCTAAAATAATTGGATACTTTGGATTAAACTTTGTTGGTGTCTTAGGATTTGTTGTAGCTATCTTTGGAGTATCAATATTCTTCTTATATAGCAATTTATATGTTTTTACACCTAACTTTCCAATTTTAACTGTAAAATTATCAAACCACTTAGTATGCCTCTCAACTTATATATTTATTAATATTGTTAACATATTAGGCAAATAGGATGCATCCCCTTAGAATAATGATTCCTATTTGAGGCATCTCCCTCACTTGAACTTGAAATTGACTTAATTATGTGATTTAACAAATTTTTTTCAAATATTGTCCTTCCTCATATCCAAATAATATCCTACCATGTAATTGCTTCCTAAAACCACCCTCTCGATGCTCTAGTTTCTTCTCTGTAACCTCTCCACAACCTCTTCATTATATTTCTTTAACTTTTTATGATTCACTTTCCTAAATTTTTATGTTCCCTTTGATTTCTTTGGCACTTTTAATTCCTTTAGGTACTCTGATTTCCCCTTCTTTGCAGTCTATAGCTTATCTTGGAGGTCTATCTCCTCCCATAAACTTAAACTTTCTATTCTACTTCTACTTATAAATATGTGAGGATCATTCTATTTATTCCATCACTTTTACTATCATAGCTCTCTCTCAAAACCCATAATTGTCTTCTCTTTCTACTTTTTTTCATCCTCCATCTTTTAGGTTCAGGTTCAAGTTCCTTCTCTCAATTTTACATTTTTCACCTCTAGTCAACATCCTTATAACACCCTAGACAACTAATCCATATGGGCCAGAATTGGCACCATGGCCTTCTCCACAACCAATATCTTTAGACATATAGGTAGTCATTTTATAAATTTACCTTTGATGCCTCTTAAAAATAAGTTTTGACTGCAATTTCAATGTATCCTTGCATAAAAAAATTAGTGACATATCCACCAATAGTGATTTTTAGCCAATGGTATATCACACACATCCAATCAGTGTATAGGTTTTGCACCTTTTGCACCTTTTCTTTAGTCTAGACAAAGTGATATGTCTCTCTTAGCCTAAATAAATAATATTCAATTCTTGACAACTACGTAGCTAATACTTTGGGCAACTTGCACTAAAAAATTCCAAATATTTCACTATGAATATGGTCAGTTATGATTTATTTTTTAGTGATTCCAATTCATTTGGTTTCCTCTTATGTGATTAATTATTTCATCTAACAAACATTATAAGTATCTTTGACCTAGTAGGCATTTTAACATGTTTTATTTTCCACACTCACCTCACCATTGTTAGCAAAGGTTATTGGATTTTCCTATCAGATCATGCTAAGGTTTGTTTGTGTGAATTTAGTTAAAAATTTAGAAACTTAGATGAAGATTTGGTAATTCAGTTCATTCTTAATGAATATTCATTGAAACATAGTTTATAACTAGATAACATTGATTATTGTTATATTAATAAATAGATTCAAATAGAAAATAGGAAAAATGCAAATAAAATAACATAGAAGACATCCAACATAACCATCAACAAATCTCTATATTAGTATCTCATAATTTAGGACTATTTTCCTTTAAATTTTTTTAATATTTATAAAGATTCAAATATGATCTATCTCTTTACATTTCTAACATTTCATTTCTATTCTAAATGAGTATTTTCATCTTCTTATAGTACTTTTGATATACAACATGTAATAAAATACATAAAAAATGTTATACATTACATAAAATACTACACATTACATGCTTGTCACTTATATTTACTCTATGATTTTACACTCCAATGTTTACTACCAACAAAACCTTCAGGTTTTCCATACACTTTGATGTTTACTACCAACAGGTACGTGAATGTTAAGTCTTCCTTCCTGAGTTTAAATCTCTTTCCATCCAAGCAAACATTTGTGTGTATACTAGTAATTGTTTAGTCTTCCATCCCAAGTTTAAATACATTTCCATCTAAACAAGCAATTCTATGTGGGAACATTTAGTAAGTGCTTGTAAAATCCATGGAAAGTTAGAATCATGGAAATAAAAAGGCATCACATATATAAATAATACAACAATGTGAATGGAAAACATATCAACAACAATGATGAAAAATAATATTTGTAATGTTGAAACATGAATGAATATCACAACAACATGAATTCACAACAATATATCAATAACACAACAACATGAATTCACAAAATGATTTGGTTTGATACATCTTACTCAACATTTATTGGTATGTGAATTAAAATATTAATTTTGATACAAAGGCAATAACATTTACTGGTATATGGATGAAAAACTACAAGGCTTCCATCCACATACCAATAAATATTCACTAACACATGAAACTTTCCCAGGTTGTTCAATGCAAGTAATGTTTCATCCCTCTAACATGTCAAAGATACAATCTCTGTTAAACTATGCACTCTACATAAAAGGTTGTTGGGTTTCATCATCGTTCATCTCACATTAATATGAGTGAGTGACATTTTAAAATGGCATAGTGAACATGATTAAAACAACACTTTAATGCAATATAAGACAAGGAGGCCTCTTCCAAAAAGGCTATTTGATGCTAATTAATGACACTAATAAGACATAATTGCTCTTCATTACAAATTTTTTTAACCCCTTTCCATCCAAATAAGCACTTGTATATGGAAACATTTACTATGTACTTACAAAATCCATGGAAAGTTGAAGGTAGGGTAATACAAACACATCATAAATATAAATAACATAGCAACATGAATTCAGAAAACTATTTAATTTGATACAAAAATAATTAAATTCACTGGTATGTGAATGAAAACATATAGGGATTTCATCCAAATACTAACAAATATTGAGTCAAATGTGAATGAAAACATGTCAATGATGTGGGTTCAATTGTGGGTAACATTTCATCCCTCCAACATGCCGATGTTACAATTTCTTTAAAATGTTGCATTATGCAGAAGAGGCATTTGGGTTCCATGACATTTAGAGGAGAATGACTTAAATAAGACACATTAAACAGGTTGAAGATGGCATGTATGGCAGCATTAACATGCCACATTAATGGAAAAAGGTTGTCTGGCATCTTTGAAAATCATTATTGCATATTAAGAACACAAACATCTTTCAACTTGGCCCTTCAATGCATATTAATGATATGAACGCCTTCCAACATGGCCATTGAATTTAGAAAACAATATGGTTTGACACAAAATCAATAACAATTATTGGGATGTGAATTTTCACCTTGAGGGTCGCCATGAACATACTAATAAAAATTTACTTAGATGTAAAGGCATGCAAAAACACCATAAACATAAGAAGCACAATAGCAACAACAGGCACGTGAAAAGAATACAACACATGTGAATTCAGTTATATGGAACACACATGTGGGTAAAGTTTCATCTCTCCAATATGTTGATGTTACAAGCTCTATGAATTGATGCATTGTGTGGAAGAGACGGTTGGTTTCCATGACTTTTTGGGTAGAGTGACTCGAAAAGCCATGCTAAACAGGGTGTTGATAGTATGCATGGCAACATTAACTCACCACATTAATAGAAAGAAACTCACCAAACATCTTTCAACATGGGATTTTGTTGCCTATTAATAATCCATGTGTCTTCCAACATGGCCTTTCATTTTTTTATTAATGACCCATAGTAATTGTACAACGTGTCCAAGTGCACAAATTTTTAAGCCAATGTGAAAAAATGTGTTTGTTTGTATATTACATTGGTCAAAATTTAAAAATCCATTGGACATATAACTCCCAACTATTAGTCACACATATAAAACGACTAAAAATGATATGGTGACACACAAATTATTATACAAAATCGGATAATATCGAATTACCTCCTAAATAACTTATTTAAACTAAAAATATTATACTACCTAAATCTGAAATTTAACATTAAAAAATAACATAACATAAAATATATGAAACCTCAAAATTAGAAGTCCGAACTAGTTATCCCTGTCCCTAAACTACTCCCTTCCCATAGACTCCCATTCTTGGTTTTTGTTTACCTGGCGTTCAAATTTTGTTTCCCCTACAGTCCTCACACCCTTTTCACTATTTCTAGCAGTAATCGGTAAGTGGCGCGAGGGGCAACAGGAGGATGAGCAGTACGAGGTAAATACCATACTAACCCTGTTGTAATTATTACATAAAATACTGCACCATATTGAACCTTGCCTTGATGTTGCAGCCTAAGATCGTGTTAGGGTTTGGAGGGTATTTTAACTCAGGATTTGGTTGAACTTGGCATTAAGAAGTTGCTGGAAATTTGTTTCGTATGTTTTTTAGGATCTATTAAACCGGATCTCATTGGTGGGGAATTTAGGAGTAATGGAAGACGTGGATTTGAAGAAAGATCGGCCTTTTCGCATTACGGCGTGGAGTTTATATGAGAGCTTGTGGTTTTTTTCGAGTTTCAAAGATTTGACTTTGGTTCTTAAATATTGAAATTCAATAACTTTGAGTAGGATATTGCTCACCTTTGCTTTTTCATACAGAAGGTAATGTGGAAAATCACTGGGCGATTTGCAAAATTCACGAAACTGAGTAAAATATTGGGTGGTGGATAACCGCCTTGCCCTTACAAACAAAACATAAGGCGAGGATCATGTAAAGATTTGCAAAATATTAGGGTTTGCTAAGGGTCAGAGGGTTTTTATGGATTTGTAGGAGTTTCATAGCTGGTGAAAATGATACAAACATCAAGATTTTTAAATTTTACAAATTTGTGTAAGATATTATCTTTTTTTATTTTTATTTTTAGATATTTAGGGTATCCGTAACGTCTCTTATTAGGCTGGGCTTAGATCGCGGTCAAATTATACAAATGTAAGGATAACTAGTGAGAACCTGACTTTTAGAACTTGGATGGAGCTGGCAAAAAATTCAGGCCCATTGATCATTGAATCAGACACACTTAAATAAAGGTTTGGAAGAGAATTTTTTAGGTGAGAATTACAAGGCTTGAAAATGAGGGCTATGAATTATTTTGAGGATGCATGATAGTAGAGGAGAATGTGATCGACCATGGGAGAATCTTATCATGGATATTCTTGCTCTGATTTTCAAGAAAATGTCATTTCAGAAGATTCTTATAGTGGTGCCTACGGTTTTCAGGTTGTGAAGGCAAGAGGTGATGCAGCCAGATTTCTGGCAAGAGATAGGTATCAGGGACTGGTGTCGCTCTTGCAAGCTGGAAACCATGGACAAAATGGTGGAGATTCTCGTCAAGGAGGGTTTGAGGATCTATGCACAAATTGTGAATGTTTGGATTGACCAACTATCTGATCTTCACTTTCATTGCTAGCAATTATTTTGTTGCAATCTGTGAATCATGCATTTTATCAATGTTGCTGCAACAACTAACTAGTTCAAACCCTTATAAATCCAGATTTGAAATATTACGGTATTACATTGCGCACGCATGGACAGCTATATCGAAAGTAGTGGGAAGCAACGTGAAGTGGGGCAATCTCACGATGTTCACCATGTTGTTCCACCTCCACTTGTGTCTCACATCCCCGTGGAGGAAGCATATGAAGGTTTCAGGGAGTAGATCAGTGAAGGGGGTTTGGTGAGATGAAATGGTTGGAGACAGAGGTATGTTTTAGAACACTGCATCATCTTTTGCTAATGAGGGTTAGCATCTCCCGATCTTTTGATTATTTTTTCTTCAAATATTTTCATCATGCGATCAACTCTTAAATTTTCCATATTTAATCATTTTAATTTTTCAAACAACTCTTGCTTTACTTATGAGTTTCATACTAGCAGTTGTCACATTGGTGCAACGAACTCCGGGAGGGATCTGTCTTTATATTTTATAAGCACTTTTTGGTGCGAAGTAGATGAGGAGTACCAAAGAG
The DNA here is from genome assembly GCA_037957365.1 of Torreya grandis. Taxonomy (NCBI): domain Eukaryota; kingdom Viridiplantae; phylum Streptophyta; class Pinopsida; order Cupressales; family Taxaceae; genus Torreya; species Torreya grandis. Next base: position 498,604 of record JARHVA010001798.1, on the reverse strand, counting down.
TAAAACAAAAGTTGTGAAAAAGCACTATATGTGTGTGTGTGTGTGTACCTAAATTTGTTGTAAATGATGTAGAAGAGGTATTACACTGATTCTTGCTTCTTCTGTTCTTTTTAGATGTATATATTTATTATCCATCATTTTTGGGTATCGGTCAAAAGAAAATGAAAGGTTGATAAATAGGTCATATAGTGAGTGCACTCTCAATATGGTAGTGAACGTTAACCCTCGACGATCAATATTGACAATATCTATTGTTACTTTATTAAGTGTCATTCCTTGTATTTTATGTATTGTTAGAGCCCATGCTATTTTGATACGCATTTGGCGGTGACCATCTCATGTAATAGGAGGAATTGAAATATGTGTTAGATTACAAGCATCCCATGGGGAACCATAGTATTATTTGATGGAAACAACTATGTAAATGGGCAAGGAAGGTGGATTTGAATTGTGTGGTAGACAATGTGGACCATTTCCTCGATGGCTCCATTAGCTAACCTTGCTATCACCCAAAGGTTAGATGTCAACATAATTTTTTGAACTTTACATAGAAGCATAGTTTGCTTGAGCTGAGTGTCGTGGGTCGATATCACCAATTGTCTGCTATTTTTTGCTTTACAAATTGCTATTGGAATGTTTAATGATTTTAACATTTGATTATTATGTATTGTTGCCAATCTATTAATTGCATACAAATGTGTTGAGACTTTGAAATCCTTTTGTTCTTTTTCTTGTATGAAGGATGATTTTCTCGACATCAGCATATTCCAATCTTATTTTTTTGGGTTTGAATTTATGATGTTGGTCAATAAAATTTTGAATAATAGCTATTTTTTTGTGCATCCCTATTGATAGAAATTTGTTTGTAGTGTTATCACTGTGTCAAATCCTTACCAAAGGGTGTGGCCAAATGACTTTTCTGCATATATTGGTATGTTATTTATGAGCAGAATCTGTTCCAAATCACCAACAAGTAAAAATGAGAAACCTCCATTTAAGATTTTTTGTTATGTTGAGGAAATGCCTCACACAATCAGCTATCTATATCGCTGAGCATATTTGGCCATATGAAGCTCATTTCATCAATGAACACATATTTAATGTGTTTCATTTCTTGTTGGAAAATTGTTAGTGCTTGTCTCTCAAGTTCCTTCATGTCATGGATAGGAATGTGAAGGCTTGAATGTATATGTGAAGCATTTATTTTAAATGATGCAACACTAGTTGGAGTGAGGAGAAGAAGGGGAAAACTGGATCTCCCTGCAAGTCCATTTAGACTACATTTGATGTGGCTAATCAAGTAGGATTTACCTGTATATGTTGTTACTTGTATAATCATCTTGAACAATGGTTCCATTTTTTTGGGGCATGTTACAGAACAATGTTGAAGGATACATGCTTGTTATCAGATAAATCATTTGGTAGTGGTTCACTTGTGTAATGTGCATAAGTATTATGGGAGACTATGCACTAAGAATCTATAAATTGTGCTGCTATTGTGTGTAGTCCAAGTAACACCTTAGAATGATTCCAGTTGTGTCTAGTGTTGAAGTCACGAAGCCCAAACATGTATATGTCAGCTATGATATTGTCACCTAATGGGTGCATGCGAGATAACAGTTCTCACTCATGCATTTACACTTTGATATGTACATCTTCTTGAGTATTACTAGCATCACTAATTGAGTCAAAATTATTTTGTTCTTCTATAGAGATATTATAAATATGCCATGGAATGTACGAACCCTTGATTTGTTCCCTATGTGTAATAATGTCCTATGTAGTTAAATCAATGTCCACAATAATATTGTGGAATGGTTTGTATAGCATGAGCTCTGACCAATGAAAAGATTCAGAAGATGGTGAACAAGTAGGAGGCAAATATATGAATAATAGCCTAGATTATTAATTTTCTCCATTGATGAGTTTTTCTTTGATTGTTGAAATACCATGTTTGGGAATCCTTAATGAGTGGTAATCTATCTATAAAAGAAGGATGATTTATATATGCACTAATGAAAGATGGTAGTTTTATTTCATTAGATATGCTCTTGGAAACACGCTTGCTGATTTTTTTCTAATAGACAAGGTAACAAATGTTTTTCTACAAACCATTAAAGGTAGTTATTTTAGCATGTGGCATGCCTCCTATGCACCTATGTCATGATCGAAAATAGTTTCTGTGAGAAACTTGTTATAAGAAATCATTGTTGGGTAGTCAATTGCTATAGAAATTGATATTTAAGTTAGGATATGGTGGTAGCTTTTGGACTTGGTTTCAGATTTAGAAGCATACTTTGCTATATACTTGAGCATGACATGGTGAGAGATAAATGGTTAGAAATCAACATTTGCAAGCCATATTGAAAGCATGCTTGAGTTGTGGATGTTAACTCTTTCATGATTACATGTTAGAAGGTATGTTTTGTGATCTTCAACATCAATAAAAATGGTTGGCATATTTTGAAATGGCCACGGTGCTTTGTATCTGCATTACAAAATAGTGCCCCTTTTTCGTAAACATGTAGATTCACTATATTTAGTGTGTTATTGAACTCAACTTATAAGCTCCTCATAATCTGTTTGAGCATTAGAACTAAATATTTCATTGGTGGTTATCAAGACTGGATTATCTAGATTAGAATGATGGATTTTATCCTAGAGTTTGTCATTGGTGCATGGATTCCATGTTGTCACATAGTGATTAAAAATAGCCTTGCAAAATCCACCTGAAGAGGGTCATCCCAATTCAAAGCATCCATGTTGGGTGCATTTTATAACCATAGAAATCTATGGATGTGTGCAAAGCCTCTTTGTTGCCATTCATACCTAATTATTAAAATATAATTAAATACATAATGATTATGTAAGGTACTTATATGCAATTAGACAAATCAAATATAGTTTAAATATTAATCCTTGTTGTGGAGATGCTTATCTAGTATTTCTTCACAGAAGATAACAAATCATTTATCTATGTATGAAGATGCAAGATGTAGAATTTAAATAATGTTTTGGTTTCTCCAATGACTACCATTTCTTGGGAGAGATGGAAAGACATTTGACATGACTCTATATAGATCTAGCCACTTGGTGTTTGTTGCACTCAAGGTGAAGAACAATGTTGGGGATCTTGATTATGTGATCATATCTATTAGTTCATTTCTACACTTGGACCAAAATGAATTAGTACCTATAAGAGATGATCCAAAATGCATTATTTAATCTATAATGATAACATCAAGTAACTATGTTAGATGTTGTCATAGGTCTAAAATTATGATTGGCAAATTGTCCTCAATGTATTTTTTACAAATATTGCTGATGTTCCTTGGCTTTGATGGTGCATAAATAAGTTTAACAAGAAGTAACATAAGCGTGGATGGCTCCCAAACTAGTTATCCTAGTATTGGGGTAAGTGCATACTATATTCATGCAAGTAGACTTTCCTAATACGAGGTTGTTGAAACATGGCAATTCCTGTTGGGAAAAGAGAAGGAAATGCCATGGAAAACAAGCCATTTGTGTTGTATTCATTGATGGGCAAGCTACTAATATTTGGCTAATTCAGTATAGATGGAAGAATACTATTGGTATTATTTACATAATCTCATATTTGGTCTACCTCTCTTCGTATATGTAGAAGAGATCAAATAAATGATGACATTTGATAACCATATAGATTCAGAGTGGCACTTATGTCTTTATTGATGTCCATATTGCTTATTTTCATGTCTCCCATGTCTAAAATAATATAGTGAAGGTCATATGATATATCAGTAGGCTTAGATGGGAGTGAAATAATTATGTGATGGTCAAGTTGAACATATCTATAATAGGGGTCATTTTCCATCTTATATTGTAGTGCCTGTATGGCACGTGTCTTACTTACAAAACATCATATGGTTTTTTATTTGAGAAAATTCTTCTTATCACCAAGATGTTAATATCTTCATCTTGACATGGTAGACACTTAACAATAGAAGATATATATCGAAGAAAGCTAATAGTGTGACCACTATATCAGTATTATCCACCATGTGCATGGGTTCTTGTAATATTAGATTAACCCATGCTATGGACATCTCCTCAACTTGGGTGAGCCTAGATAAAATTTTAATTTGTATACCTGGGTCCATGTTATTTGAAGTATAAAAATGATTATCATTATTTTTTACAATACATCGATAACAAGTATGTTCTCCATGTAGATTTATTGTTTGTACCTCTAGATAAAGTTCCTTACATATGAAACATGCTTGTATTAAAGAAAGATGATCTATCATTTCATGAAATTTCTTATGAGGTTGTTTGATAGAGAGACTACATATTGTAGGGTCAATAGGTGTTTTCTGTGCATTCTAATTAAGTCAACAACACACATTTCTTTGATCCTTGTGTATTGTATAACTCAAATGATATATTTTGTTTATTTGCTCATTCTCCATGAATGTCTGCAATGATCATGAAGGAAGAAGTAAATGATAATTTTTTATAAGCGACATTGAGAGTTTAAAATTTTGTATATGAAAACAATATATTGTGTAGAGAAGCAAGTAATTGAGATGATAAAAAAATATAAATACTTGATGAGATTAAGAGCAAAATTCATAAATACTAAACTGTTACAAATGGTATGTATAATCTATTTTGTTTCATATGAAAAAAATAGACTATGAAAAAATGTAATTATTTGAAAGTCATGGCTACATGTGAATATTAGTATGGGTATAATTGTAAGACTATAACCAAATTTGGATGCTTTATTTTGAGAACATTTAATGAAAATGTAATATAGGAATTTTTTTTTTTTTTTTACTATATATATATATACACATGCTACTTGAGACTACATGGATTTTCTTAAGTAGATATATGTACTAATTTACATCAAATGCATTGAATAAAGATGCATTTTGTGGTGTAGCTTCATATTTCATTGCATTCAACAAGGTAAAATTCATATGTTCCTTATCATTGTACATCTCCAATTTTGTTGCTAGTGTGAAATGATATTTGTAGAAGAGCACTTTTTTGATAATTTCCCAAACCTCATTAGGGGAAGCCGATATTTTATATAGATCTTGTTTTATGATACCCATGATTGCAACAACAACATCATCAAATGTTGTGGTCCATATTATACATGTTATGTTTTCTAATATGAAATTAAAAGCATACTTATATTCACAATCTTCTACATCAATATTACATTTTTGATAGTGCCAAGATGCATCACTTTTTTTAATCAATTTCTTTTTGCATTGTCTATTATTAATTAGAGAAATGTAAGTAGGATAACAAAAAAATTTCATTTTAATGTGTATGACCATTGCATCTAATGTAAATGAAATTAATTTCCCAAGAACCCCTTATTTTTGTATATCTACAATTATTCTATGCTCAATAATATTTGTACTCAGTGATGATGTTAGTAAGGTTGCACCATTTTTCTCATACCATCTGCTTATTGTATGTACCTTAGGTATATCTAGATTGATAAAGAGTTGTTATTTGAGGTAGTCCCTATTTTTTTTCCATTGTATGTATGAATTATGTCTTTTCTGATGGCAAAAATTGGTGATGGTAGTGTCTTGGAATCACACAAATTTGTTAAAAGTTTTCTCTCTTCATCATAGAAACTTCCCTAAAGGGCCACTTTAATATTATACTTAGAGTTATCTTGAAGTATTAGTGTTATTTTCATATGACCTTGTGAAACTAAAGGCAATAGTAAAAAATAGAACAATGCCAATAATGTCAATCTATGTGTTTGCAGTTACATCTTTAATATCTTGAATTATTTTGAAGCCAAATCGGTATAGTTGGATAGTAGGATTTGAATTAAAAATATTTTTAACAGAGGATGTCATGTTGAGCATAATCACCCATGGACTTTTTGATAGGTTTTTTTTTATTTGCATGTTTTAAAGTTCCATTTTAAATTAAGTATATATTTATAGTTTGAATTTGACTAAATAATAGAGTTGTCATCTGACCAAAATAATTTATAGTGATGACATCTCCATCATTTTTGATGATGTTGAATCTAAAAACATGCTCGAAACCACTGTTGTTTGTGTATGTACATAGATTACCATTTTTGCAAACTCTACCATCTATAGTCCAGTTGTGTTTGTAAGGATTTAAATTTTTAACTATAGTGTGTGGTAGTCACTACATGCATTCTCCTTCAGACATTGACCCTGATGCTATGTTCATATCAATTTCTTTTCCATGACTATCCATTTTTTGAAATCTAATTTTGGTGTACAGGGGAGTAGATGCAATCTTTTTTTTGATGTGGATAGCTTCTTATAAAATAAGAAATAATAAAAAACAATAAAAAATGTTAGTTTTTATTAAGTCTGAGAAAGAGAAAGCAATGTATGAAAAAATGAATGTGAATGTGTATTTTGGCCTGTGGTAACAATATGTTAAGAAATGTTAAAACAATTTGTATATGAAATGCAACATTTGAAAATTCTTAGATATTTCTAAGTGAGACCATTATAGTATGAATCCAAGGCCACTGATACAACAAATGTTTGATGATGCAAAATTATAGAATATAAAGATAAAATTGAAATTTTTAATCTTAAAATATGAGCATATACACAAATGAAGTGCAATAGGAATTTGTAAATATAAAGAGCACTATACAAAGATAGAGCATTTGGTTAGTTTTGTTTATAAAACTTGTGCATATAAAGAGAATTATAAGGATTAAAATACACATGAAATTATAAATCATGATACTAATGAAGAACATTATAATAGTTTCTAATTTATAGTATGTATTACAACATTATAATTGTTTTTCCTATCTATACTACATAAAATGTAGATTGCTTTCAAGGAATTTTACAAAAAAGATGTTTTCAACGTGAAAGAGATAATCATGAAACATCAGTTTTTACATATAAACACTATAACAAAATCGAATTGGATTAAACTGTTCAATGTTGTGATGTTTTTTGCTCTATTTGGGTAGTGTGCTTTGAATTTGGGATTGGGAACATGGATTCCATTTTGAATTAACATATGGCTAGGCTCATATTTCAAGGGAGCCTTAACAATATCATATATGAGACAAATCCTCTAGAGTATGTGTTTTTGCTCTTGAACCTTGTGATGAAGATTGTATTAGGGGTTGCAACTAAAAACCACTCCATTAAGTTTTGTTTTATATTAGTGATATAAAGTTTTGGCATTCAATGATGGACAATGTGAATGACAAACTGTTTCTAATGAAACTGTTTTCACATTATATTTGTTTGATATCCAAAGATCATGTTGGAGTCTCTTTTGGTATAATTATGCTCTTTTGCCTTTTAGTTTTCATGTTGATAAAAAAATATCTAGGAAAAGAAACATTAAATATGAAATAAAAAGATGAGTATAATGAGACTACAATATGATGCATGATTTTATTGGTAATTGATTAAAAGATAGCATATAATTTAAGATTCAATAACCTATTAAATTTAAAATGAATGTATAAAAACACATAAGAAAACTTTTGTAAAAGATTATTATAGACATTGATTTAATTTATTAAATTTTCAAAAAAAAAACAAAACATAATAACACATTCACTGACAATCAAAATTGATGTTGCTCTTGTAAATTGAAAAGATTATTATAGACATTGATTTAATTTAGTAAATTTTCAAAGAAACACATTATAACATGAGATGTTTATAAAGTTGGTTATACTAAATAATACTCTTGTAGAATTGGGTAGTGACTATTATTGTTGTTGTGTGTTTTAAAAGGCTTTGTTTAAAGAAGACTAAAATAGTTATTTTATGCAATATATAATTTAATCATACGTGATTTTTTATTGGTAGAATATTATAATTTATAATTTATTATAATACACTATACTATATTGATATAGATCACATATTAAAATAATTTTCTATATGAAAATGGGTCTACATTAATTTAATGAAAAAATTAAAAATATGAGTATAACGAGAATAAAATATGTGCATGAATTGAGTTGTAATTGATTATAAGATAGAATATAATATAATATTTAATGACCTATTAAATGTAAAATGAATGCATAAAAACATATAAGAAGAATTTAGAAATAGATCATTACAAACATTGATTAAATCTAGTAATTTTCAAAATATGTGTATTATGGTACAAGATGTTGATAAAGTTGGTTGCACTAAATTCTACTCTTGTAGTATTGGTTATTGAATATCATTGTTGTCGTATGTTTTCCAAGTCTTTGTTTAAGAAATATTAAAATAGGTATTTTATGTAACATACAATGTAATCGTATATTTTATTTTTATTGGTATAGTATGAATTTTTAAAATTTATTATAATACACTATACTATATTTAGATACATTAATTTTGGATTATTGCATTATAATATGATATTATTTACTAACAAAATTTGGGTTATTTTTAGTGAGAAATGTTGCCTTAAAAAAGATATATGACATGTAATTAATCTAGGCACATATTAAATTTAATTTCTTATGAAATATAGATATTTTAATCTAGTGAAAAAATTCAAGAAGAATATTTTAGTATTAATAATATGCAATTATTGTCAAAATATATTATACATAACAAAACACCATAATGTAGGGACTAAACAAAATTCATAGAAATTTGCAACCTATGGGTCATTTAGTGATTAAGTATATTGTTCATATGATTTTTGACAAAGGAACCTTAACATTCTTTTGACCTCCATGTGTATTACATTATAATATTATAGTATCTAAAAACAAAAGATGATTTATTTGCACTCTGAGATGTTGATTGTATTGAAATTTATGATATCTAATTGCTTTATGTACACATTAAAATAAATTCTATATGACAATGAGACTGTATTAATCTAGTGAAACATCTCAAATATGAATAGTGTGCTATTAATAATACAATGTTTTTGTCAAAACTTGTTATATACATAAAATGCATAAAAACATATAAGAAAAATTTGGAAATATATCATTACAAACATTGATTTAATTTAGTAAATTTCAATGTACTAGATTCTACTCTTGTAGTATTGGTTATTAACTATCATTGTTGTCATATATGTTTCAATAATTTATTTAAACAATATTAAAATAGTTATTTAATACTTTTATAATATGATAATTTATAATTTACTATAATACACTATACTATATTTATATATATTACTTTTGGCTTATTGTACTAAAATATTATATTATTCACTAATAAAAATTGGGTTATTTGTGGTGAGAGATGTTGATTTAAAAGAGATATATGTCATGTAATTGACCTATGCACATATTAAATTAATTTTTTTATGAAATGTAGATATTTTAATCTAGTGAAAAAGTTAAAGAAAGAGTATTTTAGTATTAATAATATGTTATTATTATCAAAATATGTTACACATAACAAAATGCCATAATTTATGGACTAAACAAAATTCATAAAAATTTACATCCTATGGGTCATTTGGTGATTAATTATATTGTTCATATGATTTTTGATGAAGGAAACTTAACATTATTTTGACCTCCATGTGTATTACATTATAATATTTTATTATCTACAAATAAAAGATGATTTATTTGCACTCTGAGATGTTGGTTATATCAAAATATATGATATTTAGTTGCTCTATGTACATATTAAAATAAATTCTATATGACAATGGGGCTGCATTAATTTAGTGGAAAATATCAAATATGAATAATGTGCTATTAATATTTATTTCAAAACTTTTTATATGTAACAAATTATAATATTCTATGGACCTTAAAAAATTTATATAAAAGTATAACCTATGGGTCACTTGGTCCTTCGCTATGTTTGTTGAATGATTTTTCACAAAGGAATTTGTGCATTGTTTTGAGCCCCATGTGCATTGCATGGGCCTTATTCATAAGGCCAAGAAAAATATAAACTTATTCATTTTTAACAATATGGTTGTTCAATAGATTCATTGATGTAATTTTGGAAATGTTTATACACATGATAGTTACATTACGTGAAAGCAATTGTATATGAGATATAAAATGATTACATGCATCAATTGTGGATTGAATTTTAACATTGTTATTGTTGTTGATTATAATTACAAATGGAATTAGATTTGTGTAAATTTCTACATCAGAAAGAGGAGGTACAAGAAATCATGAGTTATATTGACTACAGTGGTATTGAGCCATATGAAGATCATTGTTATATGTTGTAGTAGTTTTGAATGGACCAAAAATATTTGACTCATTGAGGGGATTAATAATTAAGTTAGTTGATGTTGTATCTGATATAGATCAATCAGTTCACATCAATTCTTCATTGGCTCCACGCTATAAAGATAAAAATAAATTAGTTTAAAATTCAAATTAAATACACAAATCAATTATAATATAATTCTGTAAGAGATATTAAACTAAATAAACAATAATGACTAGTCTGTTGTGTATATGTTGTATAAATATGAGTAAATATGACTTGACATAAGATGCATTGTATAAATAAAAAAATGTAAAATATAAACTAATAAGTGAATAAATTAGTTATGCATTTCTTATGTATAAATATTAGGATATTAGGCTAGATAGTAATATACATAGGGGGGTCCCTCATTAACCTAAAAATCCTATTGTATACATAGCCTAATATCCAACTTGGGATGTGTTAGGAGGACATAATAGGATATTAAATCCTTGTGCTAATCCCAACTCTAGTATCAAACAAGGAACTTGTAAGTCATTATTTTGAGTTGGACAATTGTCCTCATATATTCCCCGATGATATGAATGACCATGATAATTTAATATTATATAGAATAATATATAATGCAATATAAAAGATGATAAACACTTTTATTTTGACATATGTTTTATCTAAAGTTGTGGGATACACATTTATTGGTTCGAAACACTATCTAAATGAAATATTCATAAATATTTTGATTTGTGCTAACAATGTGAAATATCCTTATACATAATGAAAACTAAATTTTGTTTAATATTTGAAATGTTAATGTAAAAATTAAAAAAATAGAAGAGTAATAGTCCATCTTCTCTCATTAAGAGAAATAAAAGAGTAAGATGCAAATGACTCTTATTAATACATATGTTTTATCTCAAATCTTGTGGAACACAAATTTTTGAAAAGAAAATTAATTAATCATGACCATTTAAATCAGTGGTAATAACATCAAATATCCATACACAAAATAAAAACTAATTACTATTTAAGATCCATACATAAAATCAAAACTAAAAAATATTTAAGATTTGAAATGTGTACCTAAAAGAGAAAGAAAAAGAAGAAAAATAGTCAAATATTTTTTGAATATAGAGATTCTTTGAATACTTGGGAACCATATATTGGAAAGTAAACTTTATAATTATTTTCACCTTTAAACAAAATTTAAACAACCTTAAAATTTTGACACTATTTATTTATTTATTTATTGTTATTTATAAATGGAATGACATATTCTACATAGAAAAGGTGTTTATTCCATTATAATGTTATCAATTAAAAAATATCAATAAACTTCTATTACGTAATATAAATCTCAATGGTAATTTTATTTATTTTTTAATATTAAATCAAATTAAAATTTAAAAAATAAAAAATTAATACTCACATCAAAGTTTTATAACTGTGTGTAAATAAATAGACGTATTTTTTTAAAAATTCAAATCATTTTGGATGTAATTTTTATGTAAAATATTTTGAACCACAATTAATTTTTGACAACTAACTCACATATCAATACATGTCTTGCCTAAAATTTTGTGGAATACATATTTTTTACTTGAAAAATCAAATAAAATATCCATGAACATTTTAATTAGCAATAAGAATATGAAAGATGCATATACTAAATTCAAAAAAATACTATGAAATTTAGAATGTATTTCTAAAAAATAAAGAAATTTTCATAATCATTGGTATATTCAACAACACAAATGAACTTGCAACAACTGTCTGGTCCTTTATGTTGTCATCAAGGATAAAATGGAAACACATCTAGTTTAAGATTCAAGTTGAAACAACCTTCTTGTCCTTTATGTTGTCATGCAAAATTATACATTCTACTGGTTGATGATGTATGTTGTAGCATCCTATTTGTATCTTATAGTGTCGTTTAAAAACAACCATAATTATGATATTTGGTGTCCATTGCTTTTCTTTCCAAACACATTCTAAAGCAGACCTAGATTTAATTTTTTTTTATTACAAGGTATAATATTTTTGAAAAACCTTTCCAAATTGATATTTATAGCAAGTTATTGCACCTTGCATATGAGCAACAAAAATGAATAATGACATTTAATAGTTTTTGGTGAATTTTTTTGCTATAATAGAAAGATGTTGTTCCTAATTGGAAGCACTAAAAAGATGATAAGGATACATTTTGAAAGGGAGAAAAATTCATTTCTATGCACATATTATGGTTGCATTACTTTATTTTATAATAAAATAACTTAACATGCATTTTTTCAAATTTTGAGTAGTAAATCACCCAAAATTTCTAGAAAATAATGCAATACAAGATAATAGTTTGTCAGTAAGTTTTTTTTGAGATCATTTTAAATCTAATTATATATTTATGGTGCAAGTAGGGATGTCAAGTGCCCAACAGACATTGTCTAGTCAAGCCTTTGGTGCAAAGAAATTTAACTTGCTTTGGGTTTACTTACAATAATATTTTATAGTTATGAATGGAACACCGCTTTTATTCAGTTTATTGTATATTTTTTTGGCCCTTTTTCTTAAGGCATTGGGGTCCAATCAGAACAAGTGGCAGATCTAATTGGATAATTATGATTTTTGGTGTTCATTGCTTTTCAATCCAAACTCATTTTAAATCAGACCTAGATTTTAAAATTTATGTTTATTGCAGGGTATAAATTTTATGAAAACCCTTTCTTAATTTGTGATTTCAATATATATCATTTCTCAACAATCATTAACTTGTTAAAGATAAATAAATGGTTTTGAGTATTATATAGAGCATCTAAAATATGAACCTTCTTGATAGTATAATTGCACCCACTAGCATGTTTCAAAAACACTTAGGAAAACCTACACTATCCTAAATTTAATTATCCCATTTCAAATATAACACATAATTAATCCCCATTTTTATCGTATCTAATTTCATATTTAGATTTTTCACAACCTAATTATGTTATAATCACACATTTAATAAATTCAACTTAGTTGTTTTAGTGTTTGTGGCATGGTTACCAAATATGAAAATTTTGGCAAGTTCATCATAGAGGAAGGTTCACCAAAGGTAAAAATTTCATGAAAAAATATAATTACATTAAATGAGCTATATGCAATAAGATAATTTTCAACATCTTAAAACATGTCACTGGGAATAATAAAAAAAATGAACTGTATGCAATAAGATAATTACATTAAATGAAATAAAAATACCCAAGGAGATATTCATCAATGCTTATGAATCATAACACTTACATTTCATAAAATTCATAGAGAACACAACTTACAACAATTTATGAAATTTTCACATTAATTTTGAAAAATAACTTTGATGTTAAATACACTGTCATGTAAAAAAAAACTATAAATAACTTGTATTTTCCTTATCCTACGTCTTAATAACCAATTTAAAAAACATAGCAAAAAAGTTTGAATCTGATCTAGCATTGGCATCAGAGTGCTATGACAATGTAGAAATGAATAAATAGGAAAAGGATTTCACATAATATATATTGCATATAAGGTGGTTCAGTTGGCTTAAAAGTATTTCAAACTTATGTTTTTATTCAAGTTACAAAGATTATAATTTAATTTTTAAATGCAATTAAAACTTATGCTTTTATGCAAGTTACAAAGATTACAATTTAATTTAAAAATCTTCTTTGTCAAGTGATTATAATGTCCATATACATCTATGCTAAATTTGATCCATTCACCTTTGCTGACATCTTCCCAGCTCATGCCAAAATGATATATTTGGAACAGGGTACAAACATCTATCAAATAATAAAATAAATTATAATAAATGCCTATAAATCTTACACCTATAATGAAAATTTAGTCTATACCTACATCGATTAACTTATATAAATTTTGCATGCATGGAGTGTTTAACTATGGATGCATGCAATATATTGATGAAGTACAATAAAAGCTAAATCGACCAACATTGACATACTTACAAGCATAGTCTATGGTGGTTTGATTTTTACATGATTGGTCAGTCATATCACATCTACCAAATAGTATTTTTGGTATTACATGATCATTCAGTCATATCATGTTTGCCAAATAATCAATACAATATTTTGGTGCCATTCTTATCACATACAATAACTATAATCTACTAGTGTGATCAATAAATGAAAATCAGGCAATAGTAGTGCAATCGATAACAATCAAGTGACAATAGTGCAGGTGATGGCATAATGTAGTTAAAATATGCCTATATTTGATTGATGATAATGTAGTCGACCCATGATAATAGAGACACCCATCAGCCTAGCAATAGGTCAATGATAAATGTGGTTGATTAATGATAAAGTGGTTGACCCACTACAACACTATTGCCCCATGACATCTTCATCACTTGATGACATTACCACTAATTGACTATACTACTATTGCTTAATCAAATGAATGTATAATGTAGTCAATCAAATGCATGATGTAGTATCCTAACTAAATTTCTACATTTAGATGATGACATGATACTACCAAACAACTGTATCATGTAGTTTTTTGATGGCATCATGTAATCATTTGATGGAATCATGCAGTCATCTAGCTACATAAAATAGTTGGGAGACTGTATCACATAGCAAAATGACTACATGATGCTATCAAATGATCACATCATGTTATAGATTACATGATGTAGCCATTTAATGGTATCATGTAATGTTTCAACTACACAATACAGTCAGATGACTACACTACATAGTTGAACAACATGGTGCAATTATTTGATGACATCATGCAGTCATACAACTACATAATATAGTTAGGAGACTACATAATATGGTTGGGTAACTGCATAATGCAGTCAAGTGATTACATAATGTAATTTAATGATTGAATAATAAATTTAGGTGTTTTTATAATGTAGTTGGGATCTAATGGTAGTTGATCGATGATAATTTAGTCAACCCATGATAACAAAGTTGCTAGTCAACCTAGTAATAGGTCAATGACAAATATGGTTGATTGATGATAAAGTGGCCAACCAATAGTGACACCATTGCCCCACAACATCCCTATTTCTTTATGATATTTCCATTAACTGACTACATTACTACCACCTAATTGTTATCACTAGATGATGATAATTAGTGATTGTATAATGCATTTAGATGATTGTATAATGTAGTCGAGTGGCTGCATAATACAATTGGGATTTGCCTATAGTCAATCAAGGGCAATAAAATCAACCTAAGACAATGAAGTTTCCCATCATCCTATTAATAGGTCAATTAAAAATGTGGTCAATTGATGATAAAGTGGTTGACTCACAATGATGCTTTTACCCCATAGCATCTTTGTCGCCTGACGACATTACTATCGACTGACCGCACTAATGTCACCTGATTTTTATTGCTAGTGGATAATAGATTTTAGATGTGACATGAATGGCACCAAAATATCTATAGATGAATCTTAGGTTCATTCTTCTCAATATAAATGCCTCCTCTAATGTAAAAATTTATTGTTCACATACCTAAATTATTATAACATATTTTAGTTAAGATTAAATTCATTGGTCTCATCCAAGCTTTATATCTACAACCTATATAGGGTTATAAGCCTCATTTTTCCCTTTTACAATCTTTCAATGGTAGCTTTGAGTCATTTTTTTCATATCATGTATGTAGCTTAATTAATTTTTTATTTTTTTGGGGTAATTTTTTTAACATCTAACAATAATTCTTCATGAAGGACAAGCTATGGAAGTCTAGATAACATGATGTGGGAGTGGTAATAGATGAGTTGGTTAAATTTAAGTTCAAAATGGCTATATAAGGTTTTGTCGAGTAAACTTAATGTGTAATGATTATTTCAAACAACCTTCAAAATAATGATTTTTAAGTATTGTTTTGTCTCAATTTTTTTT